>JAUCMU010000048.1:7724465-7738006 GCA_032275025.1 Enteromius treurensis | reverse complement strand
CGCCAATATTCATTGGCCTTTAGTAAAAGCTCAAAGGCAAATCGGTCTCTCTGGCGAGTTCCCATATGTAACGTCTCTGTTCCCTCCCAGGGAACGTGGGTTACGATAGTAACCTAGACGTTTTTGTAACATGAGATATATGACTTTCAAAAGACAAGTTGCTCTCAAATATAACACCTAGACTTTTGACTGTAGGGGAAGTAACAGGACATCCATCTTGTTGTAAATTGTAAGTCAACTGATTTTGTGTATTGTTTTTTTTTTTTTTTGGAGTATTTAACTTGTAGCAAACCTCTGTATCTATTTATAGAGGAACAACATTTTCTCACGCTGTCTACATCAGCCTCTTATGCTAGCTAATGCAAAACTGTCACATGCAAAGGCATGCTGGGATATCTGCAGTGTCTCCCTGGACTTCTTTGAAAGTTACAGCATGTTGTGTGCACACATTATACTATATTTGGACAATTATTCCAGCACGCTTAAGGGGGGGAAATAAAAGAAATACGTACATATGTAAATTAATTTAAAATGTGGGACGCCAGTTGGTTTCATGTGGATTTTTAGCCTAAAATGAGACGCTTGAGAGACATTAAATCAGTTTTTCAATATAATTTATTAAAAATTCAATTTTTAAGTTATTCCTTTAGATTATGAAAGTAAACCACAGAAACTTCATACATACATCAGTACAGAGAGGAATGCTTCCATTTTACAGAATGTGTGTATATGTGTGTGTTAGTGACATGAAGTAAAACATAATTGTGTCCTGAGAATGGTGTGTGAACATGCATGCTTATTCACGTGGAATCATTTAATGAGTGGGTGGGAGGAGTGAATGGAAATGCAGATAATGTAGATTTGGGAATGTGTGTTTTTTGTTTGCGGCAGTAGATTGTCGAAGAAAGAGTAGACTCTGTGTAAACTTTGTAAAAAAAACAACAACAACTATTCTCCCCAGTTTTGTATAATAGTAGTCACTATATGAACTACATAAACGGGCATCACAGTCTGCTATTTGCTACATGCTAACATACCCCTGAGAAGAAAAACACAGTTTAACATACAGTTCTAAAAGAAAATACTTAACAAGATATGAGTTCTTTTGCAAGTTTCTAGCAGAAGGAACAAAAGGCCTTAGGAATGAGATGTGAAATTCCAATAATAACGCATAAGGTGTTCAAATACTGATTCAGGACCAGTTTTACACTCAGAAAAGCTTTGAAGAGCCATTATGTGTCGTGGAAACACTGAGCTCAGATCAGCACTGAGATCTTAATTCAGGTCAGGATTCTATTTCCTGTTTTGAGGCTGTTTTAGCTTTTGGTCTGAACTTCTTTTTTACAAATAGATCAAAGCCTGCGGGAAGGACAACATTATACCGAATTCTTCTGCTGTTTCGCTACATTTCCTTTCGGCTGTCTGTTTGAGCTCCTTAACAAAGAACATCTTACAAGAGACGTTTACATGCAACCTTGCATACTTATTATTCTCTTTGTGCAGATTAACAATATAAGTCTTATGCGCACAAACATAAGTTCACTTATTCACTCTATCCCTGTATCACGTTATAAAAAGCAGAATAGGCTTTTCATGCAACACATGTACAATGAAACATAACAGCAACACATATAAATAATTAATTAGGCCATAGAAAACGTTTGTGATCCCTGTGAATGCGTGTGTTTAAATAAGGAGAAGTTTGTTAGCTGGAGGAGGGCAGCGTGTGTTTGGCAAAAGCATTGCTGGCAGTAAGGGCTTCAAACCAGGGGGCGAAAGTTACATCACAGGAAAAAGAGCCACAGTGTTTCAGTCCAGGGAAATGTCAATGACGCAGTCTAGGATTCAGAGTCCTGCAGAGAACAGAAGGGAATTTAGTTAGATGTTAATCCTATTCTGTAATCTATAATAATATCACATTAAACACAAGATGACAAAAAGGCAACATAATAATCAATATTTTTATCTTGCTGTTCAGTATAACTATAAAAAACACCTAAGAAATGTATTTCATTAAATATATTCTGAATTCACTTTTTTTCCTATTCCACTTGCAAATTGTGTTTTTAAGCATAAATATAACAAAATTAATGGTTAATGCACAAAACAAAGAATTTAATACCCAATAGGGGAGGGAAAAATTTAATATTTTGAAGATATGTGTCCCTGAACCATAAAATCTGTCTCAAAAGTCTCATAGATATAATTGTAGCAATAGCTGCAATTCTTTCAAAAATCATTAGGATATCAAGTAAGATGTATCATGTTCCATGAAGATATTTAGCAATTTTTTTTTTTTACAATAAATATATTAAAGCTTCATTTTTGATTAGTAATATTCATTGATAATGAATTCATTTGGACAGTAGAGACAATTTTCTCAATATTTAGATTTTTTTAAACACTCAGATTCCAGATTTTCACGTAGTAGTACCTCAGCCAAACGTACATCAGTGGAAAGCTTATTTATTCAGCTTTCATATGATTTATAAATTTCAATTAAAAAAAAAACTGACCCTTAAAACTGGTTTTGTGGTCCAGGGTCACATATTTTCTAAAAACAGGTTTTATTAATTTAATTTAATTAAAATAAAAGACAACTCCGAGTGTGTTTGTACCTTTACAGGGGGCAAACAGAGGAATGAGAACACTGTGTTCGTCTCTTTAGACTGGAAGAAATCTTCATAATCCTGCAAAATGATACAATGATAATGATAAAGAGTTTTAGCAACAGTAACTGCTTTTGTGCAGCTTGTCTTTAAAATGTAATATATTATTGACATTTTATCTGCCATAAATATCAAAACAAACTAAATAAGAACCTGCTGATTCAGATTATATAAATTATGCCATTTAACATCCATTAACATAATCTAAAAGCAAATTGTTTATTGATATCAATTTATTCGTAACAGTTCTCCACAATAAACAAAAGCACCTTGGTGATACATTCTTTTAAAAATACACTAGGATATTTTAAATGTGTCATGTGCTCCATTAGTGTCAAACAGTAAAATCACTGTGACATGTGAAGGAAGTGGATCTGCTGTTCTGATTGGCTACGAGAGCTGTTGGAGGCGGTGTCTAAGAGTAATCAGGATTATTGTAAGATTACTCAGCAAAATCCAGACACTTCCAGGAGTCAGTCACAAAATATACAAACCTTACCATAACTCAAATGTTAAGTCATGAATCATTTCTAAATAAAGATTCAAACTATTAAATATCTTATTCATTCTTTAGCCATTTATGGCAAGAGAGTCACTCAGTTCCATATTACAACTCTAATTGAACTTTAAGATTTTTTGGGAAAGAACAGAGGAATGAAAATGTCTTACCCTTTTCAGAACCTTATATAAGACATATCATGCTTTAATTTGATTGGCTAGACAAAAACACAATAAATATCATACTAGAATGTAATTGGCTGGAAAAGAGAGAACGGTGCCACGCAGCTTACACCATTGGTCTTTGTTTACATGTATTGATTTTTAATACACATCCTTTCAAACCAACACAATGTGGACTCAGAGAGCTTTTAGCTTATCATTGATTTAAGTGTCTGAGAGAAACAGAGTATTACTTCAGCTGAATCCCTCAGACGTCTTACAGAACCAATTAATACACATGAATTGAGGTCTGTGGTATATCGATGAAGATGTACCCAATGTGCCAGGAACTAACATTCAGTTGCCTTCTGGTTGAGTGAACATGTTTTAATAGGAGAGGGTGCATCACATGTCCAGTGTTTGAGGTATCAAGCATATGAATTAATTTCTAATGAAAAGAATTGATGACTCACACCGCAGTAGTTGTCCCCGTTGAAGATCTGAGGCGGGAGAGGATTGCCCCTTTCAGGTCGTTTCTCCTCAGGAATGTTCTGGTACATCCAGAGCCTCTGATCCTCCAGCATGGTAATGTCTACCTCCTCAAAGTTGATCCGGTTGGACTCCAGAAAACCCACGATGGCCTGCTGACGTTTCTTCACCTGACGAATCACACAATCAAGGTCTTTGGTCAAAGATCTGTGATAGATATTAAATGTTCTGTGTTATCAAATCAAACTTAAGTGTTAACATGCATATGATAGTAGTAGTAAAATAGTAAATATTGATTGGAAATAATGTGGTGCAATAATATTTACTAACTAAAAGTGTTATTAACCAAGTTTGGAATCATCAACCTTTGTAATTTTCAGCCTTGAAACATTTTGAATTTAACAGTGGTAAAAGTATTAAGTATTAATATACAGCTGTGTGTGCATTAGTGTCTATAAGTCCATTTTGAAAACACACAGATGGAAAGCACTCAGTGAAATTCCCATTAGTCAGATGTAGGAGGCGAGTATTGATCAGCAAAAAGGGATTTATATGAAACCAAATGTAAAACATACAGTTGGAATTTCAGACACACCTAAAGAAATCCCCTAAAACTTTATAAAATATGACTGCGCATTCAAAGCAGATCCCATTTATCAAAGAAAACAATAAAAGACTTGTATTTGTGTGGTCAAAAGGTTATTTAACATCTGTATGTTTAGCGTCCTGTGTTTCTGAATCCTTCCCCATATTAACCTTAAATAAACATTTGGTCCTTATCTTACAAACTTGTCGGTCATCCTCTCAGCACTCAGCTCTCCACTGTGCTGTTTAAAAACTAAATAGTTCCATTCCCGTGCGAAAAATACAAAGTGCATTTTCCAAAGAATAAACATGTCTTTCTTTAAATTCCTAGCACTTCGATTAATGAATGCATTAAGAAGTGGCACAAAGAGACGAAAAGATTTCCAAAACAATAACATTCCTTTAAAAGCAGGTCTAAACCATGTATCTGGAGCAAAATAAAGGGTTAATTGCGTCATAATGTAGCATCGTTCCAAAAACTTTCTTTACATTAGAATTTAATATAATATTCTAATGTAATAATATAATATTAGAATATAGTATTCTTTAAACTGCCTTATGTTTTTCATAGAAGAACGCAGATTTAACTAAAACCATAAAGTCATTACTTGAAAAGATACAAATACGAAATTGAATAAAATAATAAAAAATGAATAAAAACTATAGACATATTAAAAAACTACTAAAAATTAAACAAAAAGGCAACAAAACACATTAAAATAAAAAATAAAACGAAACCTAAATTTATTTGTCTGGTTATATAAATAGAATGGAATCAATATACTAAAATAATACCGGTGTGTTATTGTTGAAAAAATGGTCATTTAATTATCCCTTTAAGATACAAAAAGGAAATTAAAAAGGTGTATGTCGAATCTCAAATAAGCCATATGTATACCTTTAACTGATGATATAGATGTATGTCTTTTCCCTCAAACAGGCTTCAGAACTAATACTTCTTCATTCTGCGCACCTATCTAAAGTATACAAGGCCTCGTTTCAACAGCTGTTTGAGAGGGCATGACGTACAAAACACACACACTTACACACCCTAGTTTGGCAGTACTAAAGTGTGTTGTCCAGAGAGAGTTATTGGACATAACCACATTGTGGAGGAGGACAGATGGAGTACAAAAAGTCCCTTGCCTCACCTCGCCTTGCCTATCTTTGTCTCTCTCCCTCTCTCTGCTGACTTTGCAGTTGTGTTGCTGGGCGGCCACTGCATGCAGAGCTTTTTAGGTGAATTCTGTCACTAAACACACACACACACCTGTGCACATAGAAAGCACAAGCAAATAAAGGTTGATTCTCAGTGATGCGTTGATGAGTGAATCACATATCTCTCACACATGTTTGACTGCAAAAAAGTGAGATTGAGATTCCTTGTAAAGGTAAACATTAAACATTAAACCCTGTCTGTGCTTCTTAAAAGCTCTATAAAACTCCTGGCCTGATAAACAGAGAGCAGGACAATAGCAGCTCTAGCCTCGTGTCGAACCAGCGCAGCCACAAAACAAAACACTCAAGACGTAGCCATTCTCTGTCCATTTGATTCATTTTAAGAACTCAACTTCTCTATGTCTGCAACGACCTGTAAGTTAAGATAATAAATGCAGTGTTTTCTTTAAACACTGTCTTTCATTAAGTTACATCGTTAGAGCAGTTTGTGGTGACAAGTTTGTCTTTTTTAGTGACTCATTTTTTAATTTAACCGATTCGTTCAAGAATTTGTTTAGGGAAGGAAAACCAGCATTCACCTGTCTTTGTGTGCGAGTTGTTGATTCATTCGTTCAAAAACGTCATTCGTTTATTAAGGAATAAAATATCACTTCTTTGTGAGACACACAGCAATTCTGTGGATGTTTTGTTAACTTAAAAATTGTTTATACCGAAGTTACTCAGTATTAAATTCTGATTTATTAAATTGTATAAAAGCAAAATTATATAATCATGCTGTTATTCCTATTATTATATAGTGACTCCTGACTAATATGAACTATATACTGCACTTTTGTCTGTTTGACACACATGCTTCAGACAATTTAAATTACTGGTCATAAGTATAGCCTATTGATTAATTTAGTCCAAGAGCAAAATTGTCTATTCAGTGTTATTTTAATATTAGTATATGCCATTACAGTGTTTGTAATGTTTTGAATGACAATTTTTTTCTATTTCATTTTAAGTTTTAGCACTTTTATTATGTGGTTTTGTCATGTTAATAGTTTATTTAAAACATTTCTATTTAGCTTTAGTTTTATTTTAGTTTTAATAATTTAGTACTTAAACCACTGATCTAAAATACACTGATCTATAATTAAGCTTCAGCCTAAACTTATTTTGTACCATTAGTTGTCAAGGCAATATTACTAATGTTTAATTTTTAGGTTAAAATGTTAATTTATTATTTATATTTTGCTGTATTTCAGCTTTAATAATAAAAAAAAATAAAGTAATAGTTTTAGTTAACCATAACAACACTAATATCTAATTACAGGATAGTTTACAGAAGTATAAAAGTATTTGGATGGCCATGTGATCATAAGGTGCATTTAAATTTACTAATAATTTAGGCTACTGATATGACTTGGTTTTGAATGTGCATTCTTTTTAACTCATTTTTAGAGTGTTTGCATGTGTAAAACTTGGGATTAAAAGAGGAAGTGCGCTTTTAAAGAAAGACAAATCCCATGAGTGTGTATCATCCTGTTTTGTATCAATGAGCTGAATGCACTCTTACCATTCAGACTTTCTTAACATGCTTACTGAGCCTATCACTGTTGAACCTGTCTTTCTATTAAGCTCAGCTGACTGAAAATCACTCAGTGAGCGCTCTCAGTCTCAGTCATTCACGTGCAAGCGTTAAGTGCAATGTTCGTAGGTGGATGAGTGTATAGCGAGTGGAAAAGGTTAGTCAGGGAATGACCTTTATAATCCCCCTCTGACCTAAGCTTAAGAGAGCTAATGTGAACCAGTGTGTGTTTGTGTAGCTCTAAGAAAAAAATTAGCCCTCGCTCATATGATCCTAAAAATCGGCCTCTTTTAGTACACATTGGTTTCATCAGCTATCACTTGCTTCACATCCTCTTGACACAAAACAAGTTATATAACAAACGCATATGTAAACTGAGTGAACACACACACACACACAGTAAGCCAATCCATCCATCACATGCCAGTTATTAACTGAAACATTTCATTTTTCCTTTCTAATGATCATGCAAGAAGAATTCTAGCATAAAAGAGATGTTTGCCCATATATATTAGAGCAGTGTGTGCCAAGACCACAGAGACTTAAAATAGCTCTTTTTGGGTAAACAATCTGAGTTTTGTAGAAATAAGGAGATAGCGGAAATCGGTGCATAACTCATTTAGGCTGTTCCCTCATTCTGGTACTATTAGGTTACAGTGCTGAACTGTACTTGCCTCTCTAACATTCAACAACACATGATTCATCTCCATATCAAAGCTGTCAAATACACAGTGAATCACTGTACAAACATCATCTGATAACCATCAAACACCAAATGAATGACATCGTTTGAAAACATGAACAGTCACCCCTCCTTCAATCCAGTCTCAGTTTTAGAGACTGCGATTTCCTCATTAAAAGAACTAAAAATCAATGTCAGTAGACCAGCCTGCTAAAAGGCTGAAATATAATCCCAGCTCTGAATGAATCAGGACGTTTCTTGTGCTTTCCCTGCAGGCTGTATAACAGAGCGATTAAAACCGAGCTGATCTGCACACGAGTGATCGTTGGCACTGGGGTTGGCTTTTACTGTAAACATGCACTTTGTCCAACCTCTAAGCTTTATGGCTGTTTGCAGTGCACCGAGGTGGACAACAGCTTTGGATTATCTCAAACACAGCATAAACCATAACCACTGAAAAGCATTTGACAAAAAATTATTTCTGAATATATAGATTAGAACTGAGTTTGGCAGTGGTTATGTAACTAGACTTTCATAGTCACAATAAGTCGTATCGATGCAGAATCCTCTGCTTGAAAACAGCCCTAGTTTTACAGGTAGGTGCACTTGGCACCACAATGTAATGCAAATGTAAAATACTAAATTATCAGTTATACCGTTGAACCATGGTAATACTATGTGTTTTGGATAATTATTCTAGGAGTGGCATGCAAATAGCATGAACATAGATAACTGATTCATGGTTTAAATTAAAAGTACCATGATATTGCTTATTGATTCAGTCACTGTACCGTGGTATCGCCTGGAAGACAGGGTGGGTTTTCCAGGATGGGATAAGTTCATTAAGTGGCCCTGGCTTACTTAAAAATAAACGACACTCTTATTGACGTATTCATATATAACTCGCGTGCACATAAAAACCTTACCAAGTGCCATAAACGTACAATGAAGCGAAGTTATACATATATTCTTAACATATTTTATCTACTTAACATAAATTACAAAAAACAGAATAAAAATTAGCTGTCGTTTGATGTCATTCCCGGCATTGTCCAGTTTTACAACACGCAACTCTGAAATGCGCGGTGTAAACATGTTACTCACCGCGACAGACCCGGAGGAGGAGGCGATGTACACTCTGATGACCATCGTAATCTTCACTTGCCCTCTCGCGGAAGAATGAGGGCTGGGAAATTTTGCGCTCTCCCTTTCTATAGACTACTTTGGACCTCCGGTGACGTCAACGTCACCCTTTGAAATTAAAGTGAGTGCGCGCGCCCGGCGTTCTATAATAAAGCCGCTCGCGCTCCATCAGTGCACCTCACTCGGGAGCGCGAGAGACTCGAAGCGCTTATCCTCTGGCTCGAGCTTAAGATGTGAATCATGGGAAATGTAGTTTCTATCTCCCACGAAAAACCGAAGGCCATCATTCTCTTCCTATGTATTCGATTGTCATGTCAGAAACCTGAAAAGCTACTCAAATCCTCCTCTCAGACAAATAGATTTCTGTCATAGTTAGAATGTTTCTGCGAAGTGTCATCATAATGAAAATATATGACAAACTACTGCATAAGGACGTACAGGGAAAAGATTGTTGCTATTATGCGTTTGTGCACAGTTGGATTTGCAGTGGTGTACAAAGCAGTGTTGGGGGTAACGCATTACAAATAACGTGAGTCACGTAATAGTATTACTTTTTAACTAGTAAAGTAACGCATTACTTTTTTATTTTGGAGTAACATAACTGAGTAACAGAAATCAGAAATACTGAGCATTGTGTGTGGTGTGTGAGTACAGTGTAGTTCTAGACTAAATGTGAATGTGCATTAATTTGCTATATATATAACTTCTTATATTAAAAACAAACACTCAAGCTCTGCCCATATTTTATAAGTAATGCGAAAGTAACGCAAAAGTAATGTAATTAGTTACTTTTTTAGGGAGTTGCGCAATATTGCATTACTTTTAAAAGTACCTTTCCCCACCACTGGTACTAAGTACATAAAAATGTCTTTAGAATCCTCAATTTTCCTTAGAATAATAATTTATTTATTTATTATTATATTTACTTTGTATTTATTTGGCAATTTGCATGTTTGTTTTTACTTTAAAGACATAAAAATATATTTTAAATCTAAAATGTTTAAAATCAAAAGGACTATTATTTTGATTATATTTACATATTTATAATTTTCCTTCAGCATTTTTCTATTAACAATAGATAATTATAGCCTGATAATATTTTAATCATCTGTAATTTATCTATCATGTGGGTGTTATCATCACTACTTGTTATATATATATATATATATATATATATATATATATATGACGGGTTTTTGCTCCTTTTAATGCATTACCGCCGCCTTCCGCCTGTCTGTCAATGTAATATCAGCCGTGCTCAGCTCAACAAGTGGTGACGGACGGGGGCGCGCAGGTTGCCATGGCGAAGCGTCACTATGACACCGGTAGCAGAAGGCGAGGCGTGGATTCAGAGATTTCACCAACTCCTTCAGTTAAGCACATATTCCTCTTCAAAAGCTACAATCTCCGCCATAATCGACCTCAGATGTCGCTCGATTAAAGGACAGACGAGTAAACAACCGCCTTCGCCCTCTCTTTACAGTATCGGATGAGGTTTTGCTAATCGTGTGGCGTCGTCTCTACAGTAGTGTGTGTGTGTGTGTGTTGTCCTAGTTGCACGATATAATCCCAGCTAGCTCGTCATGTAGCTGGCTAGCGAGTTTGCGAGCCGTTACTTGAGCCACATTATGAAGAAACTGACTGTATAATTATGGATACTTAGAAGGGCAAGAAACTGGTAAGTAACGTTTACTTTTAAACTCATTTCACGCGCGTTGTTGCAGTGTAAGTTCAGCGCTTGCTATTGTTGTTACTCGAAAAACACAAAGTACGAACAATCAGGTAGTAAACAAGAAACACTAGAAGCTTCTTATGATATAAATACACGTATTAAAATACAGCCTTGCATTGTTTTGTTTTAAACGAAGACACGTTGATCGCTTTTTTATTGTTTGAAGACACCTGTAACGTTAGTTGGACTGTTATATTGTTATATACTTACACGTCTGCTTTTGAAGATCTCTTTTGTTATGATATTTGGCAAAAGAAACTATAATATCTCCATTGTTGTAGGTTCATCATAATTTTACGTTATGTATTTCTGAATATAGCCTATATAATCCGATTGATATGTGTTGTTGTTATGGTTGCTAAGGCCATTCAGACTGGCCTGTCAAGTGGAAATGTTTTCAGTGCTTGATAACAGCATGTCATACAGTGTATATATCCAAAACACTGTGAAATGGCATACTCATTGGCAGTATGAAAAGTTTTATCATTAGATCAGTTAGACTGTATGAGTAGAAAACTCTTAAGTTGTGTGGTGTTGTATCAGTTTTATATTTGGATAGGATTTCTTACCTAAAAGCAAGACAGGTCCTTGGTAGAAAAAAAAAGGATTTCAATTAAAAATGAATGCAGAACTATTTGATTTGATTTGAGTTTTGGCACTTTTGCATTTATCATAATACAGCAGATCAGTGCTGATAGGAAGAGAAGTGGGAAAGAGACTGGGAGGTTGGACTAAGATAATTTTTTGTGTCGGGATTCGAAATAGGGACGCCTGTAGTGCAACAACACAACGTCCTATCTCCATCTAACTGATTATAATTTATTATTAGTGACTTAGTTTAGATATGCCTTTACATGCAAGTGGCAAATAGGGCTTGTAATTATTTGGTGAAGGCCTCATAAAACTCAGAAGTTTCTTAATGCATATTTTTAAATATTAATTTTTATATATTTGATCCCAACTTTAATAGAACTTTTTTTTTTTGTTGTTGAAAAAATTCAGATTTATGGTACCCTATTATGGGTGTCATGATAAACATTTTACCTTATAATAAACATTTTACCAAAACAGAGATAGGTAAAAGGTGAGGCATGTGTTAACATGTCATTAAGCAGTGAATTATATTATTTGCCACTTACAAAAGGGCAGACTCAATCTCCATGGTGACGGTGACCAGAGAGGATATCAGGATTCTGCAGGTTCAGTGACAGAAAGCTTTGTCACTAGCCTTACGAACGAGTCATAAATCAAGCTTTTTTTATGAATAGGCTATAAAACCTATCACCTGTAGCTAATTTTTGTCTTTTATCCAGCTCTATTGTGTTTTTGTTCTTTGCAACACTTAGTGATTTCTTATTTGTACTTCTGATCTTTATCAACTATTACACTTAACAAAAACAATATATTTCCTGATTTGTAAAGATAGTGTCTGGTTAGACCATAATACAAGTTGAATATGTTTTCGAAATGGGTTAGTGTTCGATATTTGCTCGGTTGTGACTAAATAATAGTAGTGTATATACTTTTATGGCTAAATACATTATATGTTTTGGTGTCTGGACACTGTATCCCCAGCCACATTCTTAGATGAGAATTAATTACATGTCACTGTTGTTAATGACATGACAGTGGCTTGATGCAGTCTTGATGGAACCTCTCAGACAGCTTGAGTGTTTAGTGTCTGGTTTTATGTCACGATTCGCTGAAGGCTCACACACAATCTGATTTGCAAACATACCGTGCCATAGCAATCATGCCTTTTCTGATTTGTGTGTTTGAATGTGTGTGCTGCTTATTAATTGTCCAGTCTCTTTCTGATCTGTCTCGATCATTGTGAACTGTATGGCAGGGAGAGACATGGACTTGCATGAGGATAATCAGGAATCAGAGTACAGCCGATTGTCTCACCATAGTGACGGGAAGATCTCGGAATCTCCTTTTCGATCTGGAAAACAGGAGAAATACCGAAAAGACATTGAGAGCTCCGTTGGGGATCATGCACGAACCAGAATGCGAGAGCCAGCTGGAGATCCAGACCGGGATCACTGTTCGGATGGAGAGCGTAGCAGTCCCTCTTTCTACTCTGATGATTATGAAAACGTCTCACATTCAGGTCGGTCTCTCTCGCCGTCAGCCTCTCCGTCTCCACAAAGAAGAGGGAGGTCTAGGAGAGTGTCCAGCAGCCCCTTACATCGAGCAGGTATGCACTCAACCACACAAGTCATAATGAAATCTATGTAGAAAATAAAATGTACCATTTTTTACATTTAATTTGAAGGATTTTGAAAATTAAAAACAAAGAAACTATGATGTAAAACTATAAAAAAAATACTTAAGATTCTGTACTATATCTAGGTCATTAATCTAATAATACATCACAATTTGATCTAACTTCAGCACAGTAATATATTTATGTAAAATAAAAAAACTTGTTTACTTTTCCTTTTCACGCACCATAATAGAACAAATTAATCTGCTATTCAGAAGGACAAATGTATTTATTTATTTTTAATTAACATGATGATCAAGGTAATCAGAAACTTAATTCTGTGATTTGAACATGACCAGTTTTCTTTCTATATTTTCTTTCATTTTCTTTTCTTTTTTTTTTTTGGCCAATTTTGTTTCTTGAGACACTTTAATTGCTTTGATATGATATACAGTACAGGCCAAAAGTTTGGACACACCTTCTCATTCAATGTGTTTTCTTTATTTTCATGACCATTTGGATTGGTAGATTCTCACTGAAGGTATCAAAACTATGAATGAACACATGTGGAGTTATTTACTTAACAAAAAAAGGTGAAATAACTGAAAACATCTTTTATA
>JAUCMU010000048.1:7685796-7715091 GCA_032275025.1 Enteromius treurensis | reverse complement strand
CCCATCCAAGTGAACACACACAGCAGTGAGAAGTGATCAACCACGCACACACACACCGTGAACACACACCCGGAGCATTGGGCAGCCATTTCTGCGGCCCCCGGGGAGCAGTTGGGGGAACGGTGCCTTGCTCAAGGGTCTCACCTCAGTCGTGGTATCAAAGGTGGAGAGAGAGCGCTGGTTATTCACTAACCCCACCTACAATCCCTACCGGACCTGGGACTTGAACCTGCGACCTTTGGGTTACAAACCCCCTATCCATTATCAGTCGTTGCCGAACTATGTTTTAATTTTAAAAGACTTTTCATCTCATGGCCACCATTACTCAGCATTTTTTAAAAGAAAAACTGTTGCAAACTGACCGAGATCAATTATATTGCCATGCGTTTAATGGTGATCCCTCAATCCGTTTTCAAAAAGCACTGAAACGTGTTACTGTAGTGCTAAAATGATTCATTGTGAAAGCAAATTCTATTATCTTATATTACAATGGCTTGAGTTTGATGTTGTGTGTTTTTTGTTTATCTGACTTTGTATTGTATAGTAGATTTTCAAAATATTGATCCTCGATGGTCATTCAAATACAGTTTTTATGGTTAAAGTGTGTTTGTTACATCTTTCCACAAGCTTTTGAAAGAGAGGTGTCATCAACATCATACACGCTGGAATACACATAACCATTAGTCAGCACATGACACCGTGTATGGAGTGATCTCCAGAATTAGATCTATAGACGTGTGTGACCTAGAAGTTTATGTTTTTCTACATGAACATACTTTGTCATCTGATTGTCTTTTCTGGAGTGGCGGCAAGCTTTCCGTACATGTGTGTTGTGAAGCATGGTTGAATGTTAACCATTGTCAAGTTACTATAGAATGTTATCTATTGTAAGGTCGTGGCAGAGATGTGGACATTGTGGAGTGATGCTATTGTTAGCTTGTGGACGAATGGTTCTCTGCATTTAACCTTTTAATCACATGACTGTCATGTGTGAATCAGTTATATCAATGAGGAGTCAACTATAGGTTTATAATGTGACTCTTGTGACACCTGTCACAAAACTGTTACATTTCTGTATTTAACATTTCACACATTAAGATGATTTGCCATATATCAGAGATAGCTAAAACAGGACCTGTGGGCCAGAAGTGATCGTAAAAAACTTTGATTAAGCCCACTATTTCATAAAACATAACATGCCATTGAAGCATATATTTAATTACAGTTTCTATTTTAATTGTATTTTTTTTTTTGCATTGAAATGTTAAAAAGCAATATTACTTAAATTGATTTAAATAACTTAAAATTTATTTATATTTTTCTTTAAATATTTATTTTTATTCTAATATAATAATTGTGTATACAATGCAAAAAGGCCCTCAGACAAGTTAGATTTTATTTTATTTTTTTAAGTTTGGAGACTTTTAGGCATGTATAAAAAAAATTTATGTATAAAAATATATAAATACAATATTATATATAAAAATTTATTATATACAAATATATAAATGCCTCATTCATTCATAAATGGGTAATTCCTGGTAACATTTTGGAAAAACGTAAAGTTTTTCAAGTTCTGAGCATTCTACCAAAATAATGACATTTTTAAATATATGAAACACATGCTGACCAAGCTTGGTATTCTATTAGAATTTCCTCCCTTTTAGTTTCACATTCAATAGTCTCGGGTTGGAATCTCACTGGGTGGAAAATCTTGAGCTAAATTAGCTGTGGTTCTTTTAGTGATCAACATTTAGCTCTCTAACCTAGATGGACATAATGTTTATAAGTGTAAGATATTTTTTTTACAGACAAATATTCTAACAGGCCTAACAGGGTGAGACTTAAGAGTGGGACAAACAGGAGAACATTTCAAAAACTTAAAAAAGGTATGAGTGAGAAGTAACATTTAACTCCATATGTACAGTTAAATTCCAGGAAAAAAAAAAAACTATCACTTCTTAAAAATTATCTCAGTGGAAATAGTCTATTTTGGAAGGCAAGGAAATACATCCTAACGGTGGAAAATGAGTTAGGGACACAGTAGATGAAGAAAATTGTACAAAAATAAATATACTTTTACATGATTTATATGTTAGAGTAGATGTAGTTTAGCCTAGTCCATAACATATTTTGAGGTGTTTATCATTTCATGGTTTATAATTCTAGCAGAAGTTGATCACTTTGCACTGAGGACATGATCAAAACTGAACGCATAGATCAATAAAAAGGTTTCTAAAAAAACAAAAAAATATGTTTAATGTCTATTATCTCTGTTTAAGAGATAAATTAGACCTAATATATATCAGCAATTTCTTTTAAATATGTGACTATTTTAGAGAAAATATGAGTACATAAATCATAGCGACAGAAAAGTCACTTTATGACAGGAATTGCCCAAATAATGAACCATACCAGGAAGACATTTTTGACACATATTTTATTATTATTAATTAAATAATGTTAGTATTTATTGTATTACTTTTAGCTTATTCTTATTTAAATACTGATTTTTTCATTTTAAGGTAGGCTAATGTAAGGTTTATAATTGTCTATTTTTGTTTAGGGTGAAATGTGGCTTCTGTGGAGTTTCAATTTAATTTGCTGAATTTACTCATGCTGCTTTAACAGGAGTGATACTGAAGTAGAGGCGCCAGATAAGGTAAGTATATGTTATTGTAATTTAAGTAAATAAATAAATGTTATTGTTATTCGAAGTTACTTGGCCCGTTAATGGTCACCATTTCTCATTTTCAGTGTACGCTTGCATTTCTTTTGAGGGCCGCGCATACGTTTCCCATACAGCCAAGCGTGTGGTGTCAAGCGTGGATTGGTGTGTCGTCGCTTTATCCCCCTCTCACGCGGACCTTTAAACCCATCCAATACAAAGCGCTCTCATTTGCATACAGAGAGCGCGTAACCAATCAGGGCGAGCTGCTGAAGAGCTTTCCTAAATTCAAACCAATGTCTGAGCGCGTTATATTAACATATTTGCCTCGCAGACCAATCGCTTTAAGGAATGGCGGTTAAGTGTGGACCGAACTGACCAATGGACAAAGACGAGGGTAGAGTCTGAGGTCTGCATAATATTAACATGTTATTACCAGAGGTGTTTTAGATATTGATCCTGTATTCGGTGGTAGTTAAACTCACTCCCCCGCCTCACAGGTCCATACCTGCTTTTCTAATTTAATAAGACAAGTGACAGGAAATTTAACAAAAATGCCCAAGAGAAAGGTAAGCCAGTTTATACTTTAAAATCCTCACCTAACCTTGATTTTCACAGATTTTTTTAAGAAATAGCGGCTCGCGTTTCAACGACGAGAACGTGCGCAGCGTCGAGCAGGTAAGACGAGGATCAAGTTTTTAAAAGCGTTCTATCCTAATCCGCGGTCTGGATTATGGAATCCTGCAAACGCAATGGAACGTTCGGTCATCTTTGCATTCGATCATCGTCACTCTTGCTGATTTCCTCCATGATAGTTGGCGGTTTAATAACCCGATGCCTCTTTCGCAGTGAAGTCGCCACTTTGTGCGCACTTGTGCTGAATGTCACTTTGCGGTGATGCTACAGTCGCTCTGGTCTGGAATCCAAACCGAGCGCTCTGCTCTCGCCGCATGCATCCGATACATGCTCCATTTTAAGATGTTCGTTTTTTTATTAGCTCATTTTCGTCGATCGATAGAGGTCCTCATTATTTTTGTATAGCCATGTTTGAACCGACAGGCTCTTCCTCCACCCCCATTGCGGAGCGGCAGACCCGTATGTAACCGAGCGCTCTTTCAGTCACACTCAACTCTTTCTCGACAACAAAAGCGATTGTAACGGTTTAGACACAACAAAACACAGTTGAACTGTGGACTTTGTAGGGGGAAAAAGACTAAAAAATAACCATACTAAAATAACGTTATGTTTCATTTTTAAAAATGCTCAAATGATGCTTTATTGATATTGATCCGCCAGTTCACGGAGCTTCACCATCCAACAGCAGCGAAAGGCGTCGAATAATGCCTAGCATTGTGGGAATTTATATATATACTGAATATTTATATATATAATTATTATTATTATTTAAAAATCCATTTAGACTGCACTCCTGTTTTATCAGGCAGAGATGTGTTCATGATAGAGTTTCCCTAGGGGGAGTGTCTCTTCAATTAATGAGGCTAAACAAATAATGGATAATTTACAACAAGAACAGGCGCCAAAAGAAAGTTTTCCACCAAAAAAATAAAATGAATAATTAAGTGTGTTTGAAGTTTTTTTTAACTGAGTGGCCACCCATCCAAGCTCAACCACTGAAGGTCAAATTGTATTTAGTTTCTTTCCCTCCATTTATAAACATAACATGTAAACATTGTATAAACACAATTTATTTAAATAACAAGCAAACAATAATTTCTGATTAATTTATATATATGCAAAAAATGACATTTTCTGTCATTGTGTATATATTACCTGTTGGGTGTCAAAATGTTTTTATTAAGGGCTTTTGTAAGGTTGTATGTAGCAATATTGCAGCTAAAATGTGAAGCACAAATAAATGGTATGTTTTTGGTCATTAAAATAACTTTATAAAATATATTCCATCACAATGAATCAGCTATTCGCAGATTATGTCAAAATGACATTTTTGTAGGATTTAATGGTTGGAGACCTCTGAGGTAAAGCTACTAAAAGTTTATAACATATCTATAATTCTCACAACAAGAAAAGATTAGATTTGTGCATCTAATTCTGTCACATATGCGTTATGAAATGTAGCAAATGCAGATCTATTTTGGCAACCAGTTTATTTGAGAGTGTTGATGTGGCATATCAAACTACCAGAGCCAAATTACAAAACACACCATAGGCCAATGTAACATCTGTGACCAAAGCAGTGCAACTGATCATACCAGTGAAGTGTGACAGACAAAAGCTACTGCACATTATCTGTGAACTGAGATGGGATTAGCATTACCTTTGCAAGCCTCAATATTTATCAGTTAAAAAGATAACCTGTTAGCATCTAAAGGGTGATAAGTACTTTGTTACAGAAGTCTTTCAGAACCTTTTCGACCTGTATCTGTCACATGAAAACAAACTGTATTTGTGTGAAGAAATGTCTGTATGTACAAATTTTGCATGTTTGTTTTGTCTGTACAGTCACCTGAGGGAGCAGAGGCCAAAGACGCCACCAAAGTTACAAAGCAGGAGGTAAACGACCATTCGCATTCATTTCTTTTTCAAATATAGAGCTGTTGTAAATATCATTTGTTTGACTGCCGTTACTGACACCAATAAAATCAACGAAAAAACATTCTACATGTTTCTTCTTCTCTTAGCCCACTCGGAGGTCAGAGCGTCTTTCCTCTGTAAGTGTCTTTTCTGTCTTTCCATATGCCCATATGTCATTTGCATATCCCCCTAGAAGGGTTAAAAAGCAGCGAAAACCAGTTCCAGGAACACGTTTGTCATAAACATGAGCAATATAGTGCTAACACATGCCCTCTAGGTATCCTCAACCACAAACACTTTGGTAGTGTCTATGTATTATTCAGTTATACAAATTTAGATGTGTTTGCTTTAATTGAACATGCACCTAACACTATTACTGCTTTATACATCTATTTACCACTCATTGTGGCCTTTGTGAAATCCTTTCACTGTTTTGAACTTCTTTCATCCTGTTGTCTTCTTTCAACCCGTAGAAATCGGCTCCTCCTAAACCTGATCCAAAAGCCAAAAAGCCAGCTGCCAAGGTAATAGCTCTCTTTTTTCTTACTTTCTGTCTCTATTTTTGTGACTTTTAGCATGTTTTTGCATGTGCTTTGCATTGTAGGTAAGTTCTTTCCTGAATATATAAAAGCATGTTGATGAAGTTTGTGTGTTGTGTGGATGATAACTTTTTATTAGTAGCCGGTTTAGTAGCATTTCCACAGTAAAGAGTGCTGGCCGGTGTATTTTGGTTTGGGACAGAATTATGTAACTCATCGTCCCATTTGTGTTTTGTTTTTTGTTTTTTTGCACAGAAGCCATCCAATGACAAAGCGGTAAAGGAGAAGAAAGGCGGAGCCAAAGGAAAGAAAGAGGAGAAAGAATCTGCGCCCACTGCAAATGGAGAGACCAAGCCAGAAGAGGTGCGCTAACTCTTTTTGGTTGCTAATACCATTGTGTAGCATTTGCATTAAAACCTTTTGGCCATTTGAGAGGATAGAGGGAATATCTATGTGGCATTAATAGAGAAAGAGTGTATAATACATCTTTTAATTTTAATATATTAAATAGCAAAGCAACATTTTCAGCAGCCATTTCTCCAGTGTTTAGTGTCACATGATCCTTCAGAAATCATTTTAATTTCAAAATTATGAATTATTTTATTTAGGATTGTTTGATTAATAGAAGGTTCAAAAGAACTGCGTTTATTTGAAATATTATAACATTTTAAATGTCTTTACTGCTATTTTTGATAAATGTATGCATCCTTACTGAATAAAAGTTTTCATTTCTGTAAAAAAAAATTAAATAAAAAAATCTTATTGACTCCAAACTTTTAAAAAGAAGCGTAGCTTAACTTTAAGTTCAGCATATTGCATATCAAGTTGCCACTGTATGTAACTACATTTTACATCATTTTTGTCTCCCCTTCCTCAAAATGCTCTGAGATTACTTGAATCGTCCTCCAGGACATGAAAATTATTTTCATAGAACATTTGTTGTGTGAAAAAGAATGAAAGAGCAGACATGTGAGGTGGGAAAGAATGACCTAGTTACAGGCATGTTGTGGTGAAGTGTATTCTGGAAGGTTTGTACAAGAATGACTGAATTGGTGGTATTCATGTGGGCAAGTTTGATTTTGAGGGTATAATCCTGCTTTAAAATGAATGTAACTTAAAGGTAAAGATAATAGTCCTTGTTATTTGCTGCATCAAATTAACAACTGTAAACCAGCAAGTACCTTATAATCTTAATCCAAATGAATCTTTGATCTTTGATCTTTAGTCAATTTTGCTGAATAGTCACAGTGTGTTTCCATCTTAATTTAATTTGTCATTTTTTTCACATCTTGCTTTTCCGATTTCCGAGTAACGAAATGAATAAGGAGATATTACACATCAAGATTTTTCAGTGCTCTGTACTAAAATGAATGACATTATATTAGCCAGTGTCTAAAAATCTTTTCATATATCCCTTTTCATGGCTTCTGAAACACCTGCATGTGCCTGAACCCTCACTCGCACACATGCACAGATCTGTGTCTCACGCTCATCTGTCAGTGTGTCATCATGGAGAAGTTCCGCCCCCTCCTTCCTGTCCATCCGAGGGCAGAGTGAGAGTGTTAGAGTAAAGGGTATGCGAGTTTGAAGACTGCAGTGTGTGCTTGTGTGCTCGTCGACACCAGATATATTCAGCCATCTCTTTATCTGAGACTATACAAAAAGAAAAAGAAAAAATCACTTACATTGTGAATGATTGGTAACCAAGGTAACTGTAATGTTCGTTAAAATGTGTGTTAATTTTGAGATTATGGATCACAACTTAAGGAATTTAAAGTGTGATGTTCTAGAGTGCACCCAATGCAAAAATAAACAGATTATCTGATCATTCATTGGTCAGATAAACACAATGGCCAGTCTATCCACATAAGCTCGGGATATAAGAATGTACACGTTACCTTGAATTTAATAATGACATTTTAAGTTGATGTCACTATTTCGTAAACATAAGAATATAAATGCACTCTTCTATTTGTTCCATCCTGTTGTGTATCATAAAGGAGGTTGTTGAGTTTAAAGAAGTAGTTCACCCAAAAATATAAAATTGCTAAATTCATGACGTAGATGAGTTTGTTTCTTCATCAGAACAGATTTGGGGAAATTTAGCAAAATCTAAAAAAGCTGATAAAAACATCCCAATAATACAAATGACTCCAGTCTGTCAATTAACATCTTGAGAAAAACAAATCCATCATTTTAGTTTTTAACTATGTGGGTTTACTCATACTAACTGAATGGCACTGATTCTGTCTGTCTGACTTCACATCAGGTACAGTTTTAGAAAAGCTCAAAACTAATGGAAATCATATTCTTTTTTCTTTTCTTTTCCCCCCTGTATAGGAAACTGAGTCCAAGGCTGAGGCGAAAGAGTAATTGAAGTTGTTTTCTGGAATAACAAAGGACATTTTTTATTCCTATTGAGTATTTTGTAAAATGCAAACTTTTTTTAGACTTACTGTACTAGATTTCCTTAGCTAAAAGTCAACTCACACTCCCTGCTGAAGCACCGTACCTGTCTCCTTCTCTTTCATCTAACAGAAAGATAGATTCATTTCAAGGAAAAGCAACAGCTATTCTTGAAAATTTCACCAGCAGCTTGCCTGCCAAATGCAACCACTTGGAACATGTCATATCCTACATGTTAAAAGCAACCAGTTCATCTTTTGCCACCAGAGCGCATATCCTTATCTCCATATATATGGTTACAAAGGTGCAAATCTTTGGTGTGTATTGTCTTTGAGTCATGTTATTTAATTGGTTAAATATCATAAAAAAGAGCAAGAGATACAGAAAGAGGGAGCAAATGGGGACGAGAGATTTAAATAGTAACCCTTTGCTTTTTTTATCTCCTTTGTAGCATTTTGAGATTCAAGTGTGTTCTTTTAAAATTGCTGAATTAAACATGACCCTTAACAGTGGCAGAAATTTATAGCAATAAACAAGTGGTGCTTTGTGCTAGAAGGTTAGGAAAACTCTACAAGAACTGAATCTCAGAAAGATGTACAAGTCCACAGAACTGGTTTGAGATACTCTGTAAAATGTTTTCAAATAAAAGATGAATAAATGGTCATTTGACTCGTGTGTGCTTCTTACTAGCTGTTGCATTAATGCTTCGCGAAAGTTCAAAGCAGCTTTAGTATCGGTCTAATATTTTTTTTACTTTTTTTGTAATTTGTAGTAATTTTTTTAAATAAAAAAATTGCTATTTTGTCTAATGAATGTAATTAATATGTAATTAAATGCAATATTGAAGCAACGATTGAAAATGGTCAGATTAGTACCAATCTTTCTTTAATGTCATATTATCCTTTAATAATGCTGTGAAAGGCCTCGCTTACTTTCAACCGGCTTTTCTTTGTTTTTGTGAACACATGAGATATAAATCATGTATATCAATTTTGTTATTTATTCATAAACCCAACGATATCACTTTTCAGTAACAAGTGATGCCACTGTGAAACTGCAAATGATAAAATTCATATATAAAACCATTATTTTCTGCTGTGGTTCATATTTTCGCAATTTATTGTGAAAGTATGTTAGATAAACATCTGTGAACGAAAACAGGTGTTTAACTCCTCAATGATGCATCAAAAATCCAGATGTAAAAGAAAAGCAAAGCACTTTCGGCATGTCTTCCTCGGGAAACATTTTTAGAGAAAAATATCAAATATTATTACTGGTTAGACTGTGCTATTAATAACAAAAATGCAATTCGTGGGGAGAAGGTGAAAATAATGGCATAATAATGGCAACACTACAAAATAGTTAACTTTGTGGAAAACTCTTGAGGGTCCAGGGTGTTCAGTCTAAAGTTACAAAGGCCTTTCAGTGTAGTTCTTTATACACAGACACATGTGACCCTAAACACACGCGCACACACTCACTTAATACAACTGCTGATGTCAGAAAGTGAAAGGTCAGCAATGCCGTGGGGAGGCAGGAACAGAGAAGAGGAAATGAATAGACTGACAACACTCGTTGGTCTGGACTCCTGTCTTTCTGCAGGCCCAGCCAATAGACCAAAAGCCCCATATAGCAATAAATAGTACCAAAACGAAAGTGCTTCTTTCTTTTTAAAGCGATCTGGTTGTTTTAGAGGATCTACACACTGTGCATTTTATAGTGTCACTGTTACTTTTTTATAATGAGGATGCCTTTACATAGTAGACCCACTGAATTTACATTTCAAGTAATTATTTAACACTAAATATTAGTGCAAATGTGGTCTAAATAAATTGGGACAGGAATGTTGCTTATATATGTAAGACCAAATACTACTGCATCAACAACATATGGATATATGTATTATACACTGAAGTACAGAATTAAGCCCAGATCTATGTACTGATTGATTCTAATACATAATTGGTGACAGAATTGATGTGGCTGACACATACATGATTGTATCCTCACACACTTATTTTTATAAAGCCGATTTATACTGATGATTAATAGAGGTTAATAGATGATTATACTGATGATGAATAAATGCTCTTTTTGAGCTTTCATTAATAATTATTATTTTAGGAAACTACAATAATCTGGAATGCTCTTTTCAAACTACTGAGACCCCAGGAGGAAAAATCTCCAACTTGATTTATTTACCCTTATAACCTTTGACCCTTGTTTGGCCCCTGAAGTCATCAACTCAAATGATAGGCCTGACCTCCAGTGGCAAGAAAAAATACTGCATGCCACTGACGACAAAATAACAACATTCTTCCATTTTAGGATCTTTAATCCAGTAAATTTTAAGAAGGTGTTTATGATTTGTATTTTTAGCATCCTGGATCAAAATGAGTCACATTTTGAGTGTTTTTTTTCTTCTTTCTATTGTCAGAACCTACTTGTGAAGTTTAATGCCTACTCAGCCAATTCACCACATCACCACCGTTACTCTAAAGTGTGATAAGTTGCATCAGTTTTTCTTAAGTAGCCTCGAAGCCAAAGCTGCTATATTCAAGTAGCTCTTATGTATCTGACTGCTTTTCTCCTCCACATTTATACTCCTAGTGTCAGAAGTTTAGCAAGTGTTACAAAACCAAATGCAGTTAAAACTGTTGAATTTAGGATTTTCCTAGCAAGGGCAGCTAGCAATTTGTCTCAGCTTTATAAACAAAAAGTCATCGATTGTATCAAAGTCACCTTTTTAGCTCAGAAAAAGAAAAGCAAAGGCAAACCTCAAACACTTCCTTTGTCTAATGCCTCACTAAAAAAATCTATCTGAATTTGTGATTATAATGGCAATGTCAATGCTATACATAAATACAATGCTTGGGGGATGATATGTGAGTACACACATTCAAACATTCACAAACACTATTATATATGTGAGTTGTATACGTAAATGTGCATCATATGCACAAAAATACATTCAAAGTATATAAAATTACATGGGGAAAACATCTGTTAAAAACGGTCTATAAAGCTATGTTAATATATTATTGAATGGTTGCTGGGTTATTAAGCCTTAGTTTGAACTCTCATTTGCATCACTTGCAAAATACAGTCAAAGCAAAAAAGTAGGTTTAGCCTCTTGAACTTCACAAGCAAAGGATGTAGAACAGCTGGTGGTGCTTATTTAACATGGATAGCCAGGGATTAAATTGGGCCGGGGCCATAGACTCGACATTCAACATTATTGCATCATTAACTCCAGACAGGTAACATTAAAACATCTATTACCAAAGATAACAATGTAAACACCAAAACACAAATAGTACTCTACATTTAGATTAAGTGGCAAATAGTTGATATAGTAGATAATACAGTACTCTACATTTCGATTAAGTGGCAAATAGTTGATATAGTAGATAATACATGTACTGACAGTTTAAGGTAATGTAGCTCTGCTGAGGCAAGGCTCAATCAAAACACTCAACACTAAACAGCATACTGAGGTTGGTACTGTATGGAAGCAGACACAAGACAGGAGGTAAGTAGAATGTAAAGGTTAATTCACAAAGCGATCAGGGTGAGTAATAGTGAACTTGAACAGAATGTCATAATGGAGTGTTGGAGACGACCACAAACCACATATACTGGGGAATCCTGGAACTCTGGAGAGACACTAGAACGAAGGAGAACAAGGTAAGTACAGGGTACTCCTCCTCCACGGCCCTCCCCAGAAGGCCGATCTCTCTGATGTTGCAGTGGTCTTCCTATTCCCCTGGGCACAGGTCAATCAGGATGGGTAGTATGGAACTCTTCTAAGAGAACAGGATCTAACACATCATCACTAGGAACCCAATAACTTTCCTGGGGTCCATAACCTTCCCATTCCACCAAATACTGTAAGACCCCACCGTGAACGTGGAGAATCCACAATCTCCTTGATCTTTTAGATGGTCCCTTCATCCACGATTAGAGGAGGAGGGGGTTCCTCAGCTGGGCCAGGCTCTGTGGGGAAAGAGACAGGGTCAATATATGGTTTCAATAAGGACACGTGAAAATTGGGGTGAATTTTATACTGTGGTGGGATAGGAAGCTTATAAGTGACGGGGTTGATCTGTTCCATGATGGTGATGAACAGAACCGGCAGAACACGTCACTGAAGAGGCATAGCACTTAGGGATACTCACCGACTGTTTTTCGGGAGGACTTTCAAAGGACGTGGCATTACATTTAGGTGGAACAACAGCACATCTCACATCAACCAGTCGATTCATTGCTGAACGATTAAGTGTTTTGAACGAATCAGTTTAGTTAAGTTTTGTTGCCCATTCATAAACATCAAAGTTAATGAATCTGCCGTATGAAAGAACAATTTCAATAAATCTAAACTCGATGACTCACTTATTAAACGCTCACTATTGGCACCTACTGGTGTTTTAATTTAGTTTAAAATTTTAATTTCATGATTTTAATTTTCATTGCTAGTTAATGAAATGTTTTTTTTCACATCACAGTATAGTAACTGAATTTATAGATCAAATGTAGGAATAAGAAATGAAAGTATTAATAAGATTAATAAAAAAAATAGCCTCTATAAGGTAATAAATAATGCCATTGGATTAAATATAAATGCATGCAGATATATGTCACAGCTGATAGAAAATTTATAAAAATGCTAAATAAATTAATCAATTATGTGTGTGCGTGTGTGTGTGTGTGTGTATATATATAAAAAGCCTGATACCCCCCCACACATAACAAAACACAATTTAACCCCTGTAACTAATTAGGGAACTTAGTATTTAGACTGGTTAGATCATGATCTCCACAGCTACTGTACTTAGCACTATCCTTACAGAAGGCGAAAACTCAATGTTGTATGACTTACTCAAAAATAAGTTTATCTAAATTAAGGCCGTAGTAGGAAATATTAGTACAACTTGAGCTGGCTCATTTTAAGCAGACACCCTCACTGCTTGCTTCTGCCTTTGCTTAGATAAAAATTAATATATATCAATCAATACAGTCTTGTAAACAGAAATATTAAAACACTTTGTCCAATTTATATTACTGTTTAACACAACCTTTTTACCTGGACACAGAGTCTGTATGTTGTTTCTTTAAAATAGATAGACCATGTGACACAAATATATATATATATAAAAAATACAGACGTCCTATTTTGTCTTGTGTTGCCATTAGTCAGTGGATTCCTGTAACTTATAAGGTTTAATTCATTACATTCTCCCTGTTTACAACCCTTCCCCCATTTTACTGCCCTCTCGCTTTTGGGAAAGAAATGGAGGACTTCCCAATCCAAATCACAACCGAGAGGGGGTGGGTTACTTGGAATAAGTCTGGTTTAAGATTAAAACAAATGGACTTGTATACACTTTACAATCACACGAATACGGGGGTAGTATTCAGGTGTTTGATAGCGAGCTTCAATATGCTGTTGTGAGAGAAACATGCTTTGAGAGCCTAGCTTCGCTGCCTGCAAGGTCGACAGAGCGATCAACAGGAGGCGCCATTAAAGCTCAGGGTCTGGGACTTAGCAGGCAAATCACCGTAGATAGATGAGTAGTTAAATTACTGCATAAAATGAGCCACCATTGCCTTCTTTTTCCCCTTCAGCGTTAGCATCGCAGCCTCCCTGACAGCAGTCCTTTGCGTACGCACTAGACTCTAATCGTGTATTCCTGCGCAAAAGGGGTTGTGCTTTTCGGAGGGAGGAGGGGTGATGAGCGTAAACTGAAAACCAAAATATTCCCGAACACCTTAAGGTGCATTAAACTGCACGTTTTAGAAACATCGTTTCTCGACAACCCTAAACGCCCCGGCGCACGGTATGTTTGTCCGCATCGACTCGTGGCACGTTGTGCCAGAGAGGGGACTATTTTGCGAGAGCGCGGAAGCCTCGCGCGACGTGCCGGATCTGCTTTCAGTGTATGCTGGGTGAATGGAGGCGCAGCTCTTCCTGGTGAAAAAACACTGACAACTACAGGGCAGCCTAGCGATACCCGCTTCCCAGAACGGCCACACACACCTTCTCCTTCACCCCCAAAACAACCCTAAACATGGCTGCTGAGCGTAAACACATCGCGCAGTTGAAATCCGGTGAGTAAAAGGGATTGAGAAAGGTGACGTTGGAATATTTTTATATACATCTGCCTTTTCCACCACGTCCTTCTTGAAAGCTAATGTAGCTCATTCTCCCCCATCTCGCAGAACTGTACTTCCTAATAGCCCGATTTTTAGAAGCTGGACCTTGTCAGGACGCGGCAGAGGTGGGTGATTTTGCAATTTAGGACTGTAAACGACATTTCTGGAAAAGATCGAAGCGTAATTTGCTATTTTTGTGCTTTTTTCAGACCTTGATACGGGAGGTTCAGGAGAAGGAGGTAAGCAGCGCGAGCCCTACTCGCGTCGCATCTCACTGCGCTGCACTTTTAGGCTGTTAATTTCACGCAGATTTCATATTTATGTTTTAAAACACAAAATCGACCCCGTAGAGTTTACCTAGACCTATTTAACACTGTTTTTCCATTACAGCTGTTACCCCGTAGGATTGACTGGACTGGCAAAGAACACCCAGGGAGTTACGAAAATTTGGTAAGGGATCCCTATAACCGAGAGAAAACTTTTTAGAGAGCAAAATAAGAAATTGAATTTCCCGCAATTTTTAAATCAGGAAAAAAAACTTAACCCGAGCACACGGGCAAAAACCAACCTCAGGGTTAGAAAGGACCGTCAACGGGTGAACCCAGAGCCTGGCCTGACTTCAGGGATGTGAGTTTGGTCACAGTGCTGTCCGCAAGGTGTAAATAGATGTTAAAATTGATGTAGAAATAAAG
Organism: Enteromius treurensis; assembly: GCA_032275025.1. Lineage (NCBI taxonomy): Eukaryota > Metazoa > Chordata > Actinopteri > Cypriniformes > Cyprinidae > Enteromius > Enteromius treurensis. The sequence goes on along the minus strand of JAUCMU010000048.1, from coordinate 7,700,080 downwards.
AGACGTCATGAATGTGGTGCTATAAGGGGAAGGGAGCGGAGGGAGGAGGGACCAGTGCGCCAGAGACTGAAAGCGGGGCGGGATGGAGGCGCTCTGCTCCATGTAATACAACCATAGTCAGGGTAAAATACTCCTTTTACCTTAGTTTATTTCACTTAAACTAAGCTTTTGGAGCAGGAAGCAACAAAGCCGGGGTCGTGCAGAGTACTGGGGATTTTTTTTTAAAGTGTCCCTGACAGTTTGTTCCTTCGGAGGAGATCATTTTTGAGCAGACAGTTCTGAGAGACTCGAGGCCGATAGTACAAATGAGAGGTACATCGAGATGAGTACGTATTGATTAATTTATTAATCACGATATTTAGAAAGGTGGATAAATGATTAATCGGATTATTTGCGTTTTTCTGTACCTCGCTATTTCACTTAGGAATATCACACAACAAGACAGTTTGATTTCGCTTTCGAAGTGAGGGACACAAAAAATATCTTGATTTTAAAACTTAGTGTGTTTTGCTCCAGCCCCTGTTATGGCCAGCCCCCAGTATATATCAGTTGCGTAACTAATAGACTCAGCTGTCTGTTAATCACACAGGCCGTTACTGCTGTGTCGCCGTCGTCTCCTCTACACGCTGAAATTCACACACATTGTAGCGATTATCTGTTATTTTGTATTCGCGATTGTCTCGCGGCTGATCTCGCGCGCCGCTACGCCACTAGATCCCAGTCAGTGTATTATAGTGGGTGCATGCGTGTGTGTGTGTGCGCGTGAATGTGACCGTTCGTGGATGATTTCACTGTCGTGTGTGGAGATGTTAAAGCCAATGTCTGCAGATTGTGGGTAGGAATAACGCGCACAAGACTTAACCGCCTGATGTTGGCGCTGTCAATTAATCTTTGTTTTTTTTTTGGTCAGGTCTCGAGTCCCTCGATCAATATGTTAATGAGCTATGCAATCTGCATTAATTATCATTATTCATAAGATTAAGTAATGATGATAATAACAATATTGCATTGAAATTGTAATGAAATAAACATATTGTCATATTTAAAAATAAATGCATTTTTAAATAAAACATTTTTTTTTTAGTATTACTGTTTCATCCGAAACAAAATAATTAACATGTAATACATTAACATAAAAGCAGTATACTAATTAGGAACGATGAATCATTAACTTAACTGTATATATACTTAGATTTTAATTTATAATTAGTGTTTTAATATGCATACTCGGATTCACTCAATGTTAAACATTGCTTTACTCATACAGTCATTAGCTAAACTGTGTGTGTGTGTGGATAGATATGAACTGTGTGTGTGTGCGCGCGCCCGTGTATAGACCAATAGGATGACGCTAAATGCAATTAAAGCCACATTAATTACTGGTCTGCTTTTGGAAGCTGGATCTGCTGAACAGGTTTGATAAAATATGCCCGGCCTGACGCGTTGCGCAGGGGGGAGAACGTTTTACATTGTAGATTAGATCCATCTCTTGGGAAAATATGGAAAGATAAAAAGCGCTTTGCAATACGGCAGTAACACTGTATTGTTTTATAACGAAGTGTCGATTATAATCCTCTATAAGATTATAATTATGCTATTATATGAACGTTTTTTTATGCGTGCACTGTCAGTGCCTGATAAAAGCCTTTTTAAGTACATACTCTTTTGTTGTTGTCTAATTATTTTTAAATACACATTCATTAGAATAATTTCATGGTGATGCTGGTAATTTGTGATGAAAGCGTTGACATGACATGCTTTGATTGAATTTGAATGTTGTAGTAGTAGTGGAAAATGTAAGTATTGACTTATATAACTGTAATTATATTTAAAAAAAATTATTTATGTAGATTAGCGTTAAGATTGTAAACTAACTGCAAGGTTGGAAAATGTTTGCATTACACTTGCACAAAAACTTTTATTATATCTTAATTCTATGCATGCATTATTACAACACAATCATTAAGCCTATTGTACGTTATATTAGAAATAGATTTACAAATATATTTAAATACAAATGTATGTCCATTTGCCTTAATGCACATTTGCGATTGTGTGTGTAGGTCAAATTGTACCGGCACATTTCTCCAGATCACCTGTTGCAGGTGTGTGAGCGAGTGAGTCCTCTTTTAGAGAGAGAAGTGCCGGCCAGTGTACCTGGAGTTAACTCACTGCTGGGAGCTGGACGCCAGTCAGTGCTACGAACAAACAAGAGTGAGAGTTTCTATTTGCAGATTAAACATACTCATCAATATTTTTTTAATAAGCATGTTAACCACTTTACAGGCAAACTATGGCAAAAAAAATACACGTTTTAAATGTATTTTTTAACAGTATTAACAACATAACTGCTGTAATGCAATTTGAATAATGAATTGATCAAATGAGTAATTTGTGCCACTGTTTTTATTTGTTAAAAGCTGAAGATTGGGAAAAATTTTAATGTTTAATGGCAAATTCATTAAAGCATTTAACTTAATCTTTTAGTGTTTACATATGGCATGTCATGACTGATTCAGATATGTAAGCAAATACGTGAAAGAAAGAGGAGTGATGTTTGACAAGCAGTGGCGGAATTAATAATAATGCTGCCTTCAAATTAAAACAGATTCCATAGCAAATAAAACTTCAGCATGTCTATAACATTATCAAAACTGGCCTTCATAGATATAAAACAAAAGCATATCATTACATATTGCTTTGCGGTGGATGTGTGTGACAATATCAGTTTGTGTTAGTGTGCCTAGGGATTCAGTCAGTTCGACTGTGTATATTTAGTGACGATCCCACGTGTTTGTTTGCAAGGTTGTAAGCACGTGGTATGGAAGGGGTCCGCCCTCGCAGCCCTGCACTGTGGCAGGCCACCCGAGCCGCCAGTCATCTATGGAAGCCCGCCCAATATTGGTAAGTCATCTCTTATTGGTTGTTTTGTTGATGTTTTCCAGTGAAAGAAAAAACAGTTATACACACCTTTAAAAAAAACAGTTTTTCATTGACTTGATTATTGAAATGTAATTTAAATTTAAACATTTTTGAAATTTGTCTGCCATGGATTAAAAATGTTATTTGTTTGTAAATGAAATGGTTGTATTAAGAGTTTACTTTAAAAAGCTTTAAATGCATTTGCTTCTATGCCTTATAGTGGAAACAGTATACAGTCGGAGGCTGAATGGTTCGTATCGGTTGGGTCAGTTGGTTCCTACAGCTGTTTACCAACATATGAAGATGCACAAGAGAATTCTGGGACACCTGTCATCTGTGTACTGTGTCACCTTCGACCGCACCGGTCGCCGCATCTTCACAGTAAGACACCTGTTTTTGTTTTTGTATGGAATTTTTTTTTCATATGAGTTCCTTTTTTTCTAAAGTTAAAGAAATGGTGTAAATTGCTGAATTGCAGAGAGTTGTAAATTGTGAGCCCTCCCTTTGTTTCCATTTTGACAGTATTATGGAGTGTAGTATTACATCAGGTTGTGGAATTTGAATTTAAAAGCTGTCAGTGTGCTTCTGTGTGTGTGCTTGCATGTGTATTTGGAAACATCTGAATGGTTTGACCACAGGGAGAAGATATTTTGTACATGTTAATTTATTGTTGAGTTTTACTGTGAGAGTTAATTGGATGGTTGGAGGACTTGGCTTCAATATTAGCTTTTTAAGAAGTGACTTCAAAAACATTGAACCTGATTTCTTTAAGTGATAAAAACATTCAGAGAATGATTGCAAGCGAACACTTTGGAATAAGAAATGTTGTTTTTATTTTTAACAGCTACTCAAGGACATTCCAGAATGTAATGGAAATTCCTGATTTTGATTTCCAGGTGTAGATTGGATTAAATTAATATGAATTTTTCAAGCGCAATTTTGGTTATTAGCTATTATCTTAGGATAATTGTTGTAAGGGAATATATTTGGTATATACTATCTATAAAATGATATATTTTACATACTTAACCAGTGATCGCTAAAGGCCAGGACAGAACTAGAAATGTATTGGTCAGAATTTGTTTACAGTGTATGGTGTACTCCGTAAATCCCACACACCATTTAACATGACCTATGATGTTTTTGCTTTTAGCTGTATTTAATATTTGATATGCAGCATATTTCAAATTGAAATGAAATGAATTCTGGAACATCTGTGTGTTCATAAATTTAGTGTACAATTCAGGCAGCCTGAAGAAACAAAAATGTATGTGCAATTAAGTAGATTTAAATAGCTTTGTGTTGAAACCAGTGTGGCTTTAATTAGTCCGTATGCCTCATTTAACTGTATACATACAACTCTATGCCTATCCATTATGGAATTTAAAGGGATGTCACTAAAGTTTTAAGGGTGCTGTTAACGTGTCATAATAATAAAACACTTGAGGTCAAAAGCTTTAACACTGAAAATCCCACAATGAACATAATGTTCTCAAATGACCCACTGAAGGAAGTGATCTGATCGCTGTTTGGTCCAGATGTCTGAGTGGATTTAGGTTTTGAAGGGTTGTGAAAGCAGCTGTTGTTTTACGAGTTGATCAGGGACTTGTCTGTAAGAGAGTTATATGTTCACACTGTATGTGGTTCAAAAGTGCTGCTCTACAGTTTATCATGGAGTACCAATAACAGAGCCATTGACTTCACTTGTGTTTATTTAACATGGCATAATGATTTGGATAAAAGCATAAATTAATATGTGTAAAAGCAGATTGCTCTTAACATATTTTGACGTGCCTCAGTATTGATCTCTGGCCTGTTTTGATGCATCTGAGTCATTCATCATATACATTATTTGTTTTGCATGCATTTTGATTAAAGGGATTTGGACCACTAGTAAAAAGGATATATGTTATTATTTGCTGTAAAACCTGATGATCATGTTTCGAGGATGTGCATATCATTCTTTATTGGAAACAAGAACATCTGAAAGTCTGTCTGCACTAGGGTTGGGTCGATAGACGATGCCATCATCCATCGCCGATGGCCGATAGACATCACAATGCTGAGCCAGCATCGCAATCCTCCGCCCCGCCGCAGCAGTTGCAACCACCTCGGGAAAAACACACTTAATTTATGGCGGCAAATCCATGGCATTAATAAGCGAGTGCACAACTGATGCTGGCGAGCGTGGTAAATGATTTCCGCGAGAGGAAAACAGGGGGCCCACGAGGTCATTTCAAACCCTTGTGTGCGCTTGATATGTCATCTCATATGTCAACTCAAGCACTCACGCGCACGATCATCTCTCATCTGGTGATGCCATTGTCCATCGCGATGTTTCTCATCAGACATCGTACGATGCCAAATTGGTCAACATCACCCAACCCTTGATCAGTGTCAAAAATGTGTTTAAACAGTGACCCAGGAATAGTGAAGAAATTCAAATATTTCATGTCCAATTTACATTAGTTTTTTTTTACTTTTAGTTTTAGGGACCAATTCTCACTTATTAGCATGAATATTGTGAACATAGAACATGGATGACATTTAGTACTTATAAGCCGTATGTTCTGCATGACCATATTCTACATCCCTTATCCTACCCGATACTGGAACTTAACAACTAACTTTTAATAAGCAGAGACAAAAGTCAATGTACTTAAAGGATTGTTAATAGTGAGAATTGGACCTTAAGTTAAAGGTGTGAATAAAAATCTTTTTTTTCAACTTATTTACATGTTTCATTTAAAAATGCAGTCTTTGGACTTTTTCAAGTGTTTAGACACTACACTGAAAGTTTGGGAGTCAGTAGGATTTATTAATTTTTATTAATGCTTTTGTTAAGTAGGGATGCATTAAACCCATCAAAAGTGACAGTAAAGACATTTACAAACATGTTCTTTTTAAAAAAAACGTTCTAGTCATCAAAGAATGCTAAAAAAAACATATAACGTTTCCACGAAAATATTATTTATATTGTACTGTTCTAAGGCTTTTTTTCAGCATTGATAATAATAATAAAAAAAGAAATGTTTCTTGAACACCACCAATGGATTTCTGAATGTGAAAAATTAAGCATTGCCATCACAGGAATACACTACAGTTTAAAATGTAATATTAAAAATAGAAAGGTTTTTACAATAATATTTCACATTATTTCTGTTTTTACTGTATTAGGGACCAAATAAATGCAGACTTGGTGAGCATAAGAGATTCTTTCAAAATCTTACTGACCCCTAACATTTGAACAGTTAGTGTGTGTCTTTAGTAAATCAGACTCTATGGCCCTTTGTTGGGATTTCAATGAGTAGTTCTTTTCTTTCGTCCGATGTTGTGCTACACTGGAAACTCTTGTCTTAATTTCCTAGTGACTAAAAGGGTATTTTTAGACCGTGAGCCTTCTGATCTCACAGGGACAGATAATGTTTTGACTCTGAGATAAGTGTAGAGGTCAAAGGTCCTTCACATGTTCCGCCTGGGTAAGCATACTGTTGCTTAGTGACATCATCACGTCCTCAAACTTTTCAAGATTTTGTGTGTGTGTGGGTAAGTGCACGTGTTTTGATTCAGGCATTTCTCTGACATTATCTCACACTCAGCCGTTGGCGTGAGCTGTAGTTAACGTTTGTCAGAGCGCTGTAGGATCTTGCTTGTGTGTGTGTGTGTTTTGCTGATGTGTGTTTTTGAGTGTGCACTCTTGGGTTCCATTTTACTCTGCAAGTTTTTAATGCTCCAAAAATGGCTGAACAGCAAGGATTACTCCCCCTCTTTCTCCCTCTCCCTCCCTTTTCCCTCTATCTCTCTCCTACTCCTGTTCTCTTTGTCTTTTCCTCTTTCGATCAGGGTCTCTCTGTGTTTTCTCCTTCTCTTTATTCTTTCTGTAGGTCTTTTTCTCCTGGCGTAGGGGGGTGTGTCTGTGCACGCATGTTGAAAAAAAGTGTTTCTTTTACGGAATTGGCTGCGAGCCAAGAATAAAATCATCTCTTTCATATTCCTGAGCCATTAGCCAGTGTGTCATTGGCATTCTGTCTGTGTTTAATAGATCTTCGGGAATGTTCGTCTTTGTGAGTGGCTTGGGGATCATTTTTCTTTGCTCAATTCGATATGCATGTGTGGCCTGCTAAAATCAATGTTATTATCACAGTTAATTCCGGTGTTTCTGGAAACAACTGTGATATTTTCATGTTATTAAAATCACGTTGACGAAATGAGGAGGAAAATGGCAAGCTGAATATATTAGGGGGGAAAACATCTTTCAATCAAGCTCTGAGTGAAAGATGGGGTTCAAGTTGTATGTAGCACTTACTATTTTTATGGTCCTCTTGTCTGATGTCATGAAAATGCAATGTCACAGTGCTGCATTTTTAGGTTAAAAGCTTTTTTGATTCAGCTAGCAGGCAATTAACATTGGACTCACTAAATGTAGTATTAGTGACAAATAGTGACATTTGTGTTCGAAGACAGTTGTAATGTTTCTGCTGGAAACATAGGGATGACATTCACTCAAGTTCTGATTCAGAAAGATTGTTTCTTTCTGTCAAAATACAATAATAATAAAAAAATTGTGATATGAAATACTGACATGTGTGATCTTCTATTAATAGAAATTAATATTAGTAAAATGTAAACTGCAATTTAAAACTACAATTCTACGGTTTCAAAATCATTCTAGTATGCTGATTTAGTGTAATCAAGAAATATTTGATCTTTTATCTTTTATTATCAATCTTGTGCTGATATTTTCTTTCAAGATTCTTTGATGAACAAGAATTTTGAAGAGAGCATTTATTTTAAAAGAAAAAAGTGTCAAGTATTTTCAGTCCTTTTAGGAATTTAATGTGGCCTTGCTGAAAAATGTTCAATTTATTAACAAAAACATTTTTTTTACTGACCCCAAACTTTTGAACAATGCCATAACACTTGTCCCACTGCATATGTTACAAGTAGAGAAAACCCTGAGTGATGCATAAAACATTCATGGTAAAACAATACTCGTTTAGATATTGTTAGTGATAAAGCACAAGCATATTATTAGTAAAATTTGCATATGAGATAGCTTTTATGTAGGATTGTTTTTTAGTTTTTATCCAACGGTCATCAGCATCATAAATCCTTTGTATTTAAAAAAAAAATGTATGTACATTTATAACACTGTTCTTTATATTATATTACCTTTGCATCAAATAACAATGACAAAACTAGTTAACGCTAACGTGACGGTGTTTCTAATGCCGTGTCTATGGGAGGGACTGCCACTATCCTGTCTAGATACCTTGCTATATTTTTTCCTTTTATTGAATGTCATTAAAACACTATCATATCGTTCTTTTCATATTTGAGCAAATGGGAATGCAAACAAATATATTTGGGGTATTCTCCCATTCGCTGCTCTTCAGGTTAACCCAACGATGGCAACTTCTTTTTAAAATGAAAAAAGTTAATTCAGAGGAAGAGAGTAGGTATTATTATTTTTTTTGTTTTATTGGTGTAACATGCATTAATAAGTTCTTCAACATAAGAACAGGATCTAGGAAAGAAAGTACAGGAAAACAGGAAAGTAAATAGTAAAAAGTAAATAGAGTGCATTTTGAGTTCATGCTGATTTTATGAGTCAAGGTAAATTTCCAACATGGTTTTGGATATATAAAACAACAGAGTTGATTTGGGGTGAGTTTCAGTTTTGTTTTTGGTTACTCTTAGGTAATTTTCTTCTCTTGGCGCAGACTGAACTTGTTGTATGTGCCTATGTAATTGTATTAAGTAAATTTAAGACTCGATATGCCCATCTTAAAGGCCCTGGGAGATTGGTTTTAACTTCAGACGTTTGGCTGGAATCTTGAGTTAATTAATTTGCAAAAAACTAGCTGCACAGATGCCAAACTTTCTAGAGAGAACTTCTGGGCTGAGTCTGAAAATCACTCTGACGCGTGACTTTGGGGTCTGAGGGGTTTACCGTGTGTGTTTTGTATCCTCAGGGTTCGGACGACTGTTTGGTGAAGATCTGGGCGACGGATAATGGGCGTTTGCTGGCGACACTGAGAGGTCATGCGGCAGAGATTTCAGACATGGCTGTGAATTATGAGAACACCCTGCTGGCAGCCGGCAGCTGTGATAAAATGATCAGAGTGTGGTGCCTGCAGACCTGCGCCCCGCTGGCAGTACTGGAGGGCCACGCGGCATCCATCACGTCATTACAGGTGTGCAACACATTTACTTTGACAGTTCAACACTTCTAACGGACACAATGTTGTGAGAAATGCATGAAAATTTCACTAAATTTTTACCATTGAAAAGAATTCTCTATAAGATTTAACAGTAACTTCTTACAATAAAATGTTTTTTTTTTCTGTACTGTAAAGTCAATGGCAGTCTAGGTCTTTTTACTGCAAAAGACAACCATAATTCACATCATTCTAGGATAATAGTTTAAACGGTCACCATTATGGTGATTCATGTTCCCTTTGGCTGGGGACTTAGACTTTTTAATTATTTTCTCCCTGCCAATGTAACAACACAATTGGTTGTACGTTGAGAAAAGAAGCTAAGCATTACCATTTATTGTTTCAGGTTATAATGCCAAAACAAAACATTTATGAACAATTAACCTTAAGTGTTGAGATATAACCAGTTGTAAGCAGGCAGACTTTTTTTACGAGTTGTTTATTTCAAGTTGACTTGTTCAGAGCTTTTCAAAATATTTGCTGTTTGAAGCATCTATAGTATACAGAAAATGCTTGTTTCGGAGTTACTATTAGCAGCGAAAGAAACTCTACTAAAACAATACAACAACATCATTTATTCAATCATGCTAGGGACCTAAGTGCCAGCATGGCACAATACGCAGAGATTATTATAATGCAGACATGGCTAATTATTGTGTGTACAGCTCAGTGAGGTTACGTTACAGTCACCTCCTGATACTGTTCACTGTGCAGTCAAAATATAGTGTTACTTAATTATAATAAACAGCAGAACTACTGTAAAAATGAATGTGAAACTTCTAGTAGTCCCTTTGCTCACCAAGACAGCATTTATATAATCGGTGAAAACAGTAATGTGAAATATCGTTTAACTAACTGTTTTCTATTTTAACATATTTTAAAATGTAGTTTATTTATGCGATGGCAAGCTGAATTTCAAGCAGCCGTTACTCCGGTCTTCAGTGTGATATCATCCTTCAGAAATTATGCTTTGCTCCTTCATGTGGAAACTGTAATACATTTTTGTCAGGATTCTTTGATGAATCAAAATGTAAAAATCAATGTATCAGTTTAAAATAAACAGCATTTCAAATAGAAATATTGTGTTGTAGATTACATAAAGACTTTAATATCTCAACTGTCAATTTTCACTTTTGATCAATTTAACATAATTTCTGAATGAAATAAATTTCTCTCTCTCTCTCTCTCTCTCTCTCTCTCTCTCTCAAAAAAAGTATATATATAGATATATTACTGACCACAAACTTTCACATTAAATTGACAAAATATGTTTTGCAGTGTATATAGGCATGCACAATCACACACCCACTAATAGAGACATTATCTGTGTTGTAATTCTGTTTCTTCTGTGTGTGTAGTTTTCTCCTCTGTGCAGTGGCAATAAGAGGTTCCTGTCCTCCACTGGAGCTGACGGCACCATCTGTTTCTGGCAGTGGGATGCACGCACGCTCAAATTCGGGTGTGTATCTTTAATTTTTGCACTCATTAATGGGGTTTTACGTTTTGTAATCTTTTCTTTTCTATTCAAAGCACCTCTTTTTAATCTTTCACTTACTATTTTTGTGATTGCATTTTAGTGCAGAAATTAGAGCTTTCACCTTTTAAATAAGGTTACCAAGAGAATATATTCTTGCACTCATTGTGTTACTGTGTGTATTATATGTGTTTGCAGGCAGCGACCCAGCAAATTCATCGAACGGCCCAGACCAGGCGTGCAGATGATCTGTTCCTCTTTTAGTGCAGGTAGGCCAGAAGTGTCAGTGCTCTTTTCTCACCTCTACCTGCTCCCGTTTTATCAGTTACACTTTATCATTCACAGCCTGTCACATGTGAAAAATGCTTTTTACAACACTGAGCTTGTAGTAAAACAGAAAACATTTTTGAGTTTAGAGACACTGATCAGTGGCACCTGCCAGTTTGCATAGCTGCTTTATCATGTGACATATGATACAGTTGCGATCTTATATATCATATGTGATAGCACATGAAATAATAATCTTGTGAGAAAATCTATATTTATTTGGGCTGTCAACATAATGCACAGTCCTGTATAAATCTTCCTTAGACAGATTGACAAATTTGATTAAATGGATTGCCGTGGACTGTAAGCCAGTGATAAAATTAAAGTCAGTAGTATAGAAATAAAAGAAACAATACTTGCTCTAATTCACTTTGTCAAAACCTTTGTTTGCTATTATTACCTTAATTTTGGGGCTTCGCTAGGCTAGTATTTATATTATATGTGAGACAGCATGAATTCATGTGCTCCCATAGAAACGTGACATTAAGTGATCATTTATTCCCATGTTTTCATTGTTCTGAAAGCTGATAGCAGATTATAGAGTGACAGCGGATCGTTTTGGCTTAAACATTTTTCTGCAAGTGAGTCTATAAATATCCTGTTGTCAGACAGATATCACAGACTTTTTAAAAAGAGAGTGTTCAGCACTGCGGGAGCTCTTCAAATACACATTACCGAAGAAAGGAAACACTCAACTGGCTTTTACCCAAATAGACAACACACACACACACACGCAAGATACATACTTACAAAAAGATAATGGTTCTTTATGTCTTCTACATGTTCTGAATTAATTTGAGCAATTTGAGTTTCTTGTGACTATTGTTTATACTTGAGAGGAAAGAAGACCAAAGGTTTGTTAATGCTGGGTTTTTTCTGGATGTATGCTCATTAATGCTGTGTTATGCATAATAATGTTTTTTTAATGTTAAATGATTTTTGATAATATTTCAGGTGGAATGTTCCTCGCGACAGGCAGCACTGATCATATCATTAGGGTTTATTACTTTGGAGATGGACAACCAGAGAAGATATCGGAGCTGGAGTCTCACACTGTATGTGATGCTTTTTTTGTTTTTATTTTGTGTGTGACTTTATTTAACAAAGTATTTAAATGTACATTTTTTTTTTGTAACAAAACACAGATTTATCTTGTTGAATACCTATATTTAGTCATGAGAGGCATCAGTATCAGTGTTAGTTTTAGTGTCTGTGATACCTCCTCCTTGTTGTTTCTACATTAAATTGGTGATTCAACGTGAAAATATTATATATGATTTCAAATGATTTCAGCCCAACAAATTCTCAGTATTTTTAAAATTGTATGTATATTTATGTATTGTTTTAAATCATCTCATTTTTATTCTCTTTACTGGATTCACTGTTGCAGGAATTCATTATTATTTTGAGGTTCCCCTCATGTTTTTTAATGACTTTATCTTTTTCCTCAGGACAAAGTCGACAGCATCCAGTTCTCCCATGGTGGCGATCGGTGAGCAACGCTGGCTCCATTTATTTGTGTACATGTGCGATTGTGAGAGAGTGTGTGTGTGTGTGTGTGTTTATATGTCGGGTTTGTTGGATTAATGGAACCTGGGGGTTCTTATAATCATTACAAGCTGATGTTGTCAGCCGGAAAAACACCTTTGTTCCCAACACACATGCACATTTAGATACACATCGTACAGGAATTCCAGTCTTTCTACTTAAACAACAGGCATGTGACACAACAGCTCTTTATTCAGTCCCTGCAAGCTCTTTTATGTTCCTCACTCGCTCTACTTTAACGAGCAAATGTTTTTGCATTGGGGGAGGGGGGTGGCGTGTTAGCGAGTGTGACAGAGGAGAAGCAGGAGAAAAGGAGGAGTAAGAGAGAGAAGGAGAGTAATAAGATGGAGAGGTCTGTAACAGGTCCCTAAGGAATTAAAAAGATGGATGTTCACATGAACAGATTTTTTTGCACCGAAGCAGACAGCATCCAGTGTTACATATATAAGAAGGGAAGAAACCTCACCAATCAATAGAACTGCAGTGTACTGACAAAAAGATGTAAAGCATGTCACAAATGAGCAGATTGCACACAGTAACAGACAATCCAGTCTTTATATATTACTATATACAGAGTAATACACTCCAAATCATTTATAGATTCACGCTACCTCATAGACACATCTACATTGTTGCACACTTATCAGCTCATTAAAAATTACATCGAGTCACAACCTCATGCAAATTTTTTTTTCCATATAGTAAAATTGCATGGCATTGCTTTAAAAAAAATCGTTTTTTTAATCTATGTTTGTGTGTTTTTTTTATTCCAGCACAAATATTTAAGCATCCCTAGATGAATTTGCTTTAAATTTTTTTGGAAGATATTAAGTTTAAAATATGATAAGATTAAGACTAAAATATGTTGTTACAACACTTAGTTAGGGTAATTTTGTTACTTATTTTTGATTAATGTAATATGTAATATTTTTTTGTTTTATAGTATAATGAAAAGGATAGTAAATAGTTTTAAAGATATTTTTACTGGAAAACTATATGTTATTGTAATCCAATTTCGGGAGTAAGTGCGTACGAAACTCAATTCAGCAGTTACCAATCTATCAATCAGTACCGGCTTCATCGTAAGCCTATCCAACCACTAACTCTCCACTATAAATAATCCAGTTCCCTTCCCTTGCGTATCTCGTTCTTTGCATTCCCTCCGCCTCCCCTTCTCTGCCGTTCGCTCCTTCCAGGGGGGCACGCAGGGTTCGAGCTACTAGGGCTCGGGGTTCACCGAACTCCCGGTTCGCTCCTGACAGCACGGCAAACATGCTTACTTATTATAAGGGGTGCACCAATCCGATATTAGGATCGGATATTGGCCCCGATATTGAAAACTTGAGCTGGATCGGGGATCGAAAAAATTAACAGATCCACGGGACGATCCTACGTCATTCATTAGCAGCACGTGTGTCGCATGCTGGAACAGTTGGAGCATAAGTAACATGGAGCAAGCCAAAGAGTGGGCTGTGTGGAGATCAGTGTTCATTTCGTTGCCAAATCATTTTCGTCATAATGTTCGTCTACAACATTTTTTTCACCAACGAAAATTAGGTTGAAGTGAGGTTGACATTCTCGGCAATGAATAAAAACGAGAGGAAAATGTAATGGAAGGACGACTGGGAAGAGACTATTTCAGAACGAATGTGCTGCGTGGTTCGGAGGTTAGATGTGTACATAAACTGTATTTATAAGCTATACACTTGCTGTACGTCTCATAAAACGTTCAAAAATCTCAATATGTGGGATTAAGAGAAGAGCAGGCATATGGATAAGTTTGGAGATGGAA
>JAUCMU010000048.1:7654321-7671404 GCA_032275025.1 Enteromius treurensis | reverse complement strand
TATTTTCGTCTTTTTTGGTGAAATCCAACCAGACTTTGAGCGTTTGTTCCGCTTAGGCGCCATGCTTACTATTGACTCAGCGTAAGCTACACAATGCGCGTGATGACGTAATTTGTGCCCACTGGAAATTTGCAAACGATTCAAAGGAATTGAAACACTGGGAACCGGTTCTCAACAAGAACCGGTTTTCGATGCCCATCCCTACTCGTGAAATAAATTAAAAGTGACAGTAAATACATTTTTAGCCTTGAAATCTAACAAGGATTTTCCCTAAGCACCAAATAAGCATATTATAATGAAAAAGAACATGTGAAACTGAAGACTGTAGTAATGCCTGCAGAAATGCCAACTTTGCCATCACAGGAATTAATTAAATTGTAAACAAAATAAAAGCAGTTACTTTTTTATCAATTAAATGCAGATTTGGTAAGCACGGGATACCTTTACCTTTCCACAGGTAGTGTAGACCTTATTTAAAGGATGTTTGGGTATTTGTACTGGAAAACAAAACAAAAATACTGATTAAGGAAATAATTGTTTGCAGTGCACTGTCTACTTATATCAAAAATACCTCTCTTTTAGGACTACTTGGACATTGTGGACACTCCTATGGATTTTGGGACCGTCTTGAACCGGCTGTTAGAAGGAGAGTATGACACTCCCATGGATCTTTGTAAAGATGTCCGTCTCATCTTCAGCAACTCCAAAGCCTATACACCCAGCAAAAAGTCCAGGGTAAGAGATTATGTCCAGTTTTGACATGTAATGCTATAGCCAAACCTTTTCATAGTTCTGGTTTACTTAATACATGTGTGTCTTTGTTTATGCAGATCTACAGCATGAGTCTGCGATTGTCCGCTCTGTTTGAAGAGCATATCAGTTCAATCCTGACCGATTTTAAAGCTTCTCAAAGTCTGCACAGTGAGCGATTCACCCGTCAGCGGCTGCACCCGGAGCGCTTGACCAGACAGTCTGTGAAGAGGAGGAGGAGCTCTTCACCTTCAAGCTCCGCCTCTAGGTACTAGCAGCATCTCATTGGTCATTGCAAGATATTATGTTCTAGAATTGGTCACTGTTTCTAAATGTTGCCTACACAATTTATTTATTTATTTTTTTCTGATTTGCAGTCCAGAAAGGAAACGGCGGGTTTCGTCTCGTGCACCTCCTCGATCGGACAGTGCAGCTCTGCCCACTCCTGCCGGACCTTCCCGGGCTCCTTCTTTACGGCAAACACATCCACAAATCAACGGCAAGGCTGAGCATCCTGTTGTCCCCGGTCGGACACGAAGCTCGGCCCGCTTTGGAACCCAACTCACAGATCCACCTTTAGCACAGTCAGCTTCTCCCCCTCCACCCAGCCACAGTAAGATAGTAGAGCCCTCCTCTAGAGTCCTGCGCACCCAGAACTCTCACTCCATTGGAGCCTCCAGGGAAACCGAGAGCTCTGCAGTTCCCCCCACAAATGAAGGCGGCGCCAGAGAGTCTCGCAGGAAACTTCGGACACCTGTAAAACTCACACCAGGTCAGTAACAGATGATAAGTGCTTGTTGTGAAAAGCTGATGGTATGACGGGAAAGAGGATTTTTGAATTTTTCTTGGAAACCTGTGCACAAACAGTGTAGTTTCTGTAAGCTCAAAGTAAATCCTAAATTTACAATTATCTTTTACACTGTTTGTATGAAATGTTTATGCAATTTACGTAAATGTCAACTGATTTCAACAGTTCAAATTGTAGCATGTTAAAATTGCAGCATGTTAAAAATGGGTCAGTGATGGGTCAGAAATGGGCAATGTTTTTTTCTGATTTATTTAATTTTTTAATGCATTGATTTGGTAAAACAATCACTGAATGGTAAAATGTGTTAAATTGAACTTAGAGTACTTAAGCAATTTGTTTTTGCAGATTTAAGCTTTTGTAATGTTTTGAACAAATTTTCAAATTTTTTACAATAACATCTATATTTTTCCTGCACTAATGGTGGGTATAATCTGTAAAATTGTAATAGTAATTCAGGAATACTTCTGCGGATTTAAATCATTTTGTCTTTTTTCGCAATAATTTTATTGTATATTTAATTAATTAATTATTTTTTATTTTCTAGACCAACGTTGGGAAAACCTTTAGAATTTTTATTTAGATTTAGCCTTGATATATGTGACCCTGGACAACAAAACCAGTCGAAATTGAGATTTATACATGATCTGAAAGCTGAATAAATAATCTTCCCATTGATGTATGATTTGAATGGATAGGGCAATATTTGACCAAGATACAACTATATAAAAACCTGGAATCTGAGCGTACAGAAAAATCTAAATGCTGAGAAAATCACCTTTAAAGTTCTCACATGAAGATCTAATCAATGCATATTACTAATCAAAAATTAAGTTTTAATATGTTTACAGTAAGAAATTACTATCCTAAGGGTTTTTTGCCAAAAAAACCCAAAAAACTATAACTAAAGGTATTAAAATTGATGTAACGTGCAGTAAACATGCTGAATAAAAAGAAAAAAAGCATCTGTTGAATGAATATATGTGAATGTGTCATCTGTAATTATATTCTCTCTTAGGTCCAGTCGATCACAACTCTTCTCCTCAAAACAGTTTGCATTTGAATGGTCATAGTCAAGTGACTCTGGGAGTGGTACGAAGAGGCCGGGGCCGACCCAGATTAGACACACAAGTACCAACACCAGTAGAGGTTCCACCTCCCCCACTGCCCCAGATCTCTGGAAAAAAGAGAGGACGGAAAAGCAAGAAAGAGCTGGAGTCCCTACGAAGAAGCTCCTCCCACGAAGAGGAGCTTCTGTCTACTGGTGATGAGGGTGGGGCTTCTTCTACAGCCCATGACAGTAGTCTTTCGGATTCAGGGGTAGTGACTCCAGAGTGTCCAAAACCACGAGGTAGACCACGAGTCACCCGGACGCCGGATACCCCAGCTCCTTCAAGCCCCAAAGCTCTTAGAAGGAGCAGTCGGCGTGGAAATGAGGAAACCACGCCCCCTATGCCAGGCCCCGCCCAAAGGGAGGACCCTGAAATGTATATGGGAGAGGATGGGAGCTCGAAAGGGCAGATGAGAACACGTAACCAAGGCCGAAGGACAGCTTTCTATAACGAAGAAGACTCTGAAGAAGAGCAAAGACAGCTTTTGTTTGAGGATGCCTCGATTACTTTCGGCACGTCAAGCAAAGGGAGAGTCCGCAAGCTTACCGAGAAGGCCAAAGCCAACCTTATTGGCTGGTAACAATGCCAACTTTGCATGTCCTATGCGACACAACCCCTTATCCTCACCCCATTGGGGAGGGGGAACCATTCCTGCTGCTATCAGACTTTCATGATTATCTGATTCTCTAAATCGATTCACATGTTTTGAATCTTTGACACTTTTGGTGACTTCGAGAGTCACAGGCCCTTGAAAATCCCAGACCTTATACATTTTCTTCCACAGAAAATCACAAATGCAGTTTAATACTGATTTTCATATGCACTATTTGAATGCCAGTGAAGAAAGGTACTTATACAGTCTTATGAATCCAAATACCTGATTTCATCTCTCAAGAAAGCACTTATTTGAGGACGTTTGAGTGTGTGTGAGTGTGGTAGAACTCGAGCTTTTATTCTGTCCCGTTTCTTTAAACTGTTAATTTTATGCATTGTTTTTACACGGTTGTTGCTAAGGGCAACAAATCAAACACTTGTTAAAAAAAATCTATTTTTAACAGATTATTGTGGCTGTAAAGCTGTAGTGGAGTGCAGAGGACCTCATAAATCGCTTGTTGTCTTTTTAAAGTCTTTCTCTGCAAGTCAAGATCAGTGGCAGTGGTAATTCACGCATGTTTTTATATAATTAGCAATACCTTGTGCCTTTTCATACATTCGATACATTTTGGCTCCTTTGTAATCCCCAGTTTGTGTGAGAGAGTGTGTTTGATGCTTTAGCACATTGATTCATCCAGTACAAACATGTGATATTGATCTGTTGCTGGGATAGAGATTAGTAAGCAGCATATCTACCCATGACCACTGTGTGTGTGTGTTTGTGCGTGCGTGCGTGCGTGCGTGCGTGCGTTGATGCAGTTGTCGAGGTGTGTAATAGTAGTGACATCACTCCATGCCTTTTTTGTCAGGCTCCCAAAATGCACTGTGATCCCTAAAACCATGACTTAAAAATACAGTGGGCACAAGAAGTGTTTGGACATTAAACAAAAGGTTTAAAATGTCTGAATGTCATTGCATTAGAGGGTGAAATATCAAAGCATCTGCTGATAAATGATGGTTGAGATTGAAATGACAGAACCGACTTGACTTTTTGTTGCTGTTTTTGATAATATGGCTGACAAACTAATAATGTGATTAACTATTGATTAATAATTATGAATGTATTATAATTCTTGATTAATGCTAGCTACTTTTAACAGTTATCTAAACTAAAAATAGTAACTTTTATGCATTATTATAATTTAAAGTATTTTTAATATATTTAACATTTTAATATATAATCAGTGATGTCTTTTTTTAAATACATTTTAAAATGTAATATATTAATTGCATAATATTAGCTTCATTTTCAGCAGCCATTACTCCAGTTTTCAGTGTCACATGATCCTTCAGAAATCACTGAAATATGTTGTGAAAACAGTTATGCTGCTTAACACTCATACAATTTTGATACACGGCACAATATTTTTTCCGGATTGTTTTAAACGTAGAAATTTTAAAAAGCAGCTTTATTCGAAATGGATCTTTTGTAAGATACACTTCCATATTCTGACGTTTAATGCAATGGCATGCGTACATTTATGGCATTTCTCAATGTTCAAGTGCTTTTGATGCCACTGTTTGATGCTCCTTCAAACCACTATTGATAAAATGCGCGCGTAGCGAAGTTCATTGCCTCACTGTCTCCGCACTCTGCTTGTAGTTTCATTTAGCCCAGAGAGCAGGCCTCTTTCTCTGTATTAGCTCATTGAATTACTGTGGAACTGAGAGAGGACTTTGTTTTTCACACTGTGTTTGATATTTCCCGTTCTGATGCATCGACTCGGCTTCAGGGCAGCGAATCACACAAGAGGCAGTGTGCATGTCGTATTCTGTGTTTTGAATGTGCCTTGACTTTTCTGTGTGTATGTGTGACGTAAAACTGAAGAATTAAGGTATCTTATCCCACCTTGAAGTCCGGACTCGCATATGCAGCGTAGTCTCTTTTATAAGGGAGCCGGATCACATTCAGTCTGGTTTGTCACCATGTGATTTTGTTGGTTGTTGCGTACTTTCAGCAGTTGTGGTCTGGGTCATTCATGACGATAGAGCTAATCCAGCCCATAGCTTTAAAACTGGTTTGATGAACCAAAGCCTTTGAATGAGTGTGCGGTTGTTTGAAGGGAACATATGTGGCTGTTTTATATGCAGTTTGAAGCATGCCTGAGATTCTGGAGTGTATGTGATGTCCATTTCTGTGTGTGTTTATGTACAAGCCCCATGTTTTATTGAGCTGGTGTTTCTAATCTGTTGCTACATGAAAACTGTATTATATCTGACTCACGACCCCTCTATTACCATCATACTGCACAGGAAGGGACATCTCACGTACTGATTGACAGGTTTTAGAGTGGAGATCAAAGATGGATGCATGTTGGTATATTCTCTGGTCTTTTAAATCTGAAGGTACAGTCATGTTTGTGGGGTCAGGGTCTTTTTCCCTTCTCCGGTCTTATATCCTCAGACTGAGAGGTCTTTCTATGTTAGTTTGTATACTTTTATATAAAGGAAAAAGTGTAAATAAAGACGTTAAATAGAATGTATGTGTAGGGTGTACTGCTGTCACATTAGTTCATACTGATATTTTAAGGAAATAAACATTTGTGTTTCCACATACTGTCTTGTTATTTCATTTTTTGCTTATATTTCAGTCAAGGGAAAACTATGTATCATAAATTCAAAGGGTAATTTCTAGGCCTTAACATTGTCAACAAAAAAAATACATATATATATTTTAAATCAGACATTTCTTTTGAGAGTTTTTTAAAATGTAAAAAAAAAAAAAATTAGTTTAAACATTTTTAAACGTCATAATACGCTGAAATCATAAGCCATTTCATGGAGAACGGCGCCCTCTTTTGTGCATTAGTTGGAAATGCATGTGCAATAAACTACTACTTAAAATTTTCCAGTATTCTAATTATATACATTTTATTTATATACATACAAACACACACACACACACACATATATATATATATATATACACACACAATGACATATAACACTATTCCTGGTGTTTTATATTAAAAAGCCTACATAAGCAGGCTATTCCATACATTTTTGTTGTATTAAATATTAATAAAGACTTTTACTCAATTGCTTATACACTTTTCCTAAAACGCATCAAAACTAATTACAGAGTAAGAATTAGCTACTAAATCACATGTACACACCAGAAGTATGAGTGCATGAGCAAGCACATGCTGTAAACCTTCTGAGTTTATGGTCTAGTTTAGTTTTAAAAAAGTTTTTTTTTTGGTTATGATTCAGGATATGTGGCTTATGAAACGGATATCAGTTGAGAGAAAAAACAAAAAAACTGTAACAGAATAACGCAAACATACGCACGCGGCATCCGTTCCTGACGTGGCGGCCCGAGACGCGTACACACCTCTTCTCGTGGGCCGCAGCTATTGGACGCGCACTGTCTAATAATGTTCAACTTGAAGGCGCAGGTGTCAAACCGAAACTACCCGCATGTAAATATCATGTTCATTTTTCAAGGCAATGCTTACAGAACGCATAAAAAACAGAGTTTCGGTGAGCTCTTCCTGTTATCAAGTTAAAAATAGTCTCTTACGATAGTGAATTTTGTGTATTCGTTGAACTTCTTGTATAAGGTGAGATACGACTAACTGCAATTTGTTTAAGAAATATTGAAGAATAAACACAGTGTAGAACTGTTTTATATATTTAATTTATTTCAACTTTTAAAAACACAACTACGCTAACGTGCTGATGTGAAATCTCTGTCAAATTGACTGAACAGGCAGTGATGCCTCAAATCACGTCAGGTGTGATCGTGCAGCTGACGCTCCTGCTATCAGCTCTACCTGCGCAGTATCTCATCTCCAAATGGACAAGCGGCACCGAGACACAACGACACATGGCCACTCAGAGGTAAACACACGTGTGAATATTTATTAGACGGGACAATTTATTAGCCTGTGCATATACATCATGTCGTACACACAACCGAGAAGGGGTCAGAAAGACTGTTTTGAATAGTTTTATTTAGCAAGGATGCAATCCTTTTATTAAAAGTAACAGTCATTTCATTTCTTTTTAGCTTTTTGTTCATCAGAGAATGCTGTAAAAATGTATCAGCACACAAAAAAAATCAATCAACATAACTGTTTTCCACTTTGAAAGTAATAAAATGTTTCCTGAGCAGCAAATCATTATATTAGTATGGTTTCTGAAGGAGCACGTGACTAGAAAGACTAGAAATTCATGCTGATAATTTAGCTTTGGCATAAAAGTAATTAATCAGCTAGTTATTAAAATAATTAACAATTTAATTTTTAAAATAGGAACCATTCATTTTAAATTGTAATGATAATCTACAGTATTACAGTACTTAAAATTAATGCAGCATTGGCGAGCGTAAAGACTTCATAAAAAAAGAATCATAAAAAAAAAAAATCTTCTGACATTAGTGTATGTTCATAACATTTTAGCCTAAAGTCTTAGTTTTTTTTATTTTTTATTAAAAGTGATTTAATAGGCACTGTCATAATCTACCTGAAGCTCATGTTAACAAACCAGGCCCAATATTTACTGGTACTGAGTTTCTGAAGTACCAAGTCCAAATATTTCCAATAGTTTCAAGATTTCACGCTTCCTCATTGGTGAATAATTAATAAAGCAAATTTGGCGTGCTGTCCGGGGAGTGAGTCGGGAAAATCGGTAGACCCCGAACCCTAGAACAACCCCACCACCGCCAGGGAAAAGGGTTTATTTATAGTAGGAAGGAAAGATTTGATTGGAGATCGTAAACGAGGAGATTAATTAGATGCGATGCCAGCAGTGGGTAATTCGTACAGCGATCCTCCCGAAATGGTGTTATTTTCAAAACATTAATTTAAAACTGAAGTGAAAAATTATGCTTGAAATACCCTATTACATCTTTCATATTCAGAATCCTTGACACATGGGACTCCATTAGAAAATCCTACTTGAACACAGTTGCTTGGGTTGACTGGCTAAATACCTGGATTCCCAAACTACCGTAAGTCTATGCTGATTTCTGTTTAAAAGAATTCTGACTCGCTGATGCTGAAGTGAGATGGCATGTCACATGACAGGTTCTTCGGAGAGGAAGAGGAACAGTACCCAACTCTGGAAGAAGCTCTCGCGATCGAGATGATGATGCATGAAAATGAGCATGGATACTTTGCAGGTAATATCTCACAGCTGTCATTTAGATCCGCCATTAAAAACTTCTTTGTCTGGATTGTGAATGTGTATTTTTAACAGAACATGATTAATAATTTAAATGTGATCAGTGTCAAAGGAGGTGCGAAGCCCCAGGCCTGCATATGTGCTGCATCGTGTAGGTCAAGTAGTGATTGAGACACAGAATCAGCTGGTGGGGGTGATCATGGGATGGGATGCAGGACTCAGAGCCCCACCAGAGTGGATCAAGAGAAAGAAATACTCTGACTCAGAGGTTTGTAAAATACACAAACACTGTTTTTAGTTAAAAAGAATAATTCTTAAAAAATAATGGATATTAGAAGTGATGCCATAGAAGAATGAGTTTCTGGTTCCAAATAACCTTTCACTGATCAGCTCATAAAAGTCCCCTTTCCTAGTACGAAAAGCATTTAAATGAGTTATAGAACATTCAGTGTTAAGAGTGTAAATGTTCTAACCTGAAACAGTGTATTTGTGTGTAGCTGGAGAGAGCCAAGGACACTCCTCATTACAGAATTATGTTCATGGGACCTGATCCTTCATCGATATTGATTGGATACGTTCCCCAGTATAATGTCAAGCTCTTTCGAGGCTTTCAGGTGCAGAGAAATTGCATGGTTTTATTTCCTTCTTTTAACCTTTGTGTTTCCTTGGTAGTTTCTTAAAGGGTTAGTTCACCCCAAAACTAAAATTCTGTCATTAATTACTTACCCTTATCTCGTTCCAAACCCATAAGACCTTCGTTCATCTTTAGGACACAAATGTAGATATTTTTGATGAAATAAGAGAGCCATCTGACCCTCCATAGACAACTGAAATGTTCGCAGATCCAGAAATTTATTAAATGGTTAAAACAGTCCATGCGACATCAGTGGATCTACTTCAGTTTTGTGATGTTATGGGACATGAGAGTGAGTAATTAATTTTGGGTTGAACTAACCCTTTAAGGCTGTTTAGATTTCATTTTAATCAGTGTGTGTTTCTGTCTTGTGCTACAGCCGGACATTCCTACTCTGGAGAACTACTTTTCACACTTCGATGGGGAAAAGTTTGTTATGGAAGAATGGCTGCAAGAAATCTACCCTCAAGACTGAAGTAAAACTTAAGAACACTTTTAAATGCTTGGTAACACAGGCGGGATATTTGCAAGCCTTTTTAAACAGTATTGGTTCTTTAAAGCAATGGGGGGGTTATAAAAACATAAAATATTATTTTTAGTGCGACTTTTATGTTTTATATTATGATTCATGTCTTGCACACTTTGCAAAGGATACGTAAAGTTGTTAAGAAAAGACTGTAATATTAAAAATCAATTGTAGATTAAATGAAATGTTTTATAATATGCAATTAGATCCACACACGCTGGTCTGACTCATGGGTTACAGAAAATTAATTAACTTGCCTTTCAGTTAATATGATATAGCCTATTTATTTACATGTGAAAAACAGAAGGATTTGTTGTTTAAAACAGTATTGAGAATGTGGTCAACAGTGTTTAAAGCCATTAATGCAATTTCCTATTAAAGCCTAATTTATTTCAAATAAGACGGCTTGAAATGGCGTGTCTCATTTTTAAAGCCAGCACTTTGTGTGCCATTCCTGTAACGCTTTGGGAACCACCAGGTAGCCTACACATTGCTCCTCTAAAAACACATCTTAAAGGAGTCATACAAAGCCAATTTTCCACACACTAATATGATTCTTTAGGGTCTTAATGCAAAGTTTGTAATACAGTTTGTTTTAAAATTTCTCAAAAATAGTGTAAAAAAACGTTCATTTTACCCTGTCATAAACAGCTCTTTAGAAATCACTCTGTTCTGTGTACTTCCCCTTTAAATCTTCACGAGCTCCGCTGACCCTGCCCCTCTTTTCCAAGGCGG
Organism: Enteromius treurensis; assembly: GCA_032275025.1. Classification (NCBI taxonomy): domain Eukaryota; kingdom Metazoa; phylum Chordata; class Actinopteri; order Cypriniformes; family Cyprinidae; genus Enteromius; species Enteromius treurensis. The sequence continues at coordinate 7,661,061 of JAUCMU010000048.1, read as the reverse complement.
TAAGACACCAGTTCAGTCTGTGTGACACGCTGCTGTCACTCATATATTGTGGGAGTGGCCTCGTTACACTGACATGCATTTAAAAAAAGATTGATTTCAGAAGGGGCAACTTATTTTTATTAAATCAAAAGAAAACTACTGGTGGATGTTTATCATTGTAGGGTGGTTGTGTGCACACACTCCCAACACACATCTCAGTCCAAACTGCTTATTAAAGTGCATTTGGTACCGTTAACTCCTTATTCAAATACACAACAGTAAAAAACCTACATATGATACAAAGTAAACTTAAAATTTCACAGATTATCTATGTATCAATGAATCAGTCTAAAGTAAGTAAAATGAGACAACACCACTGCAAACTCAGTAAAGCACTATGTTCTCACTCCTCACAGTAGCTAATGTTATCACTCTTACTGAAACTGTGACTAAAATTCCAAATTTACACCTCTCGCTGTTCAATCTGTCACTATAATTATAACCAAAAACAGGATTCCTGTGGGAACAATAATTACAGCAATGATGGCTGTCGTGTGCGTATAAAGCTATTTGAAAAAGACAAACAAATGACAGCGACTGGAAGAAATCTAACACAGAACGACAGTTAAAATGAGAGGATTTCTCTGTCAGAAGCAACCGTGTCATTACCATGGACGGAAAGCTGACCGTGAGGGACATGTGTCGGTGAAAGACAGCTGGCCCTCGGCTTCGTCAAAACTGACACAATGTTTGTTGATACTTTTCCCAATGTCTGAAACACTGACGGGTCAGAAGTGACACCTGACACTGGCTACTGCAATGTAGCAGCAATCGTGTGAGAGATAAATGTGTGCGTGTGTGTGTGTGTGTACAGGCATTTGTGGTTTACGAGGACACAAATGTGTATAATGACACTCCCTGTGTCCTCGTAAAAAAAAAAGGTTTAAAAAAACATACTAAAATAAAAGTGTTTTATGAAATTCAAAAAGTGCACAGTTTCCTGTAAGGGGTAGGTTTAGGTGTAGGGTCAGTGTAGGACAATACCACATACAATTTAGTATACCAGTAGTATACCATTAAGCCTATGGAGAGTCCCCGTAAACCACAAATGCAAGTATGTGTGTGTAAGTGTGTGTGAGTGTTAGAAAACTCTGTCCTGTCAGTCGATGCATTAGCACAGTAAACCTTCCGTCGTCCTTGATCTAAGAATCAGGACAGGGTGTTGCTATGGAGACCTGGCTTAACAACAGTTTCCACAGCAATTTGGAAGAGAAAGTCATGCTAAAGTGGTTGTCAGGAGCTCCAAAGAGATTGCTGAGAAGCAAGGGCACTGCCATATGGTTTGAAATGACAGAAGAAACCACTTCCTCAGTTCTGACCCGTGTTGTGTGTTTTAAAGAGCACGTTTTTATTTTAATACAGATTTGCGAATCTCACCCTACGAATCCCGGAGGAGGTTCTGCGCTATTTGGACAGAACATCTGCTGCTTCTGCTATTATCAAGGGCAAAAAAACGGCGAGCAATGTCACCAGCTCAATGCTCCTCTTTTCTCCATGGGGGAAAGAGGAAGACGTGACTAAATATGCCATAACTGTGAATTCGTTTTTTTCTGAAAATAGCAGTGATTGGCTAAAAAGGATGTGCAGTTTCAAATGAGGGGAGAAAATTATTAAGGCAAAATGTTAAATGTTAAAAGTTAAATGGCCCTTTGGAGGTTTTTGGGTTCATGGGCTTTTTTGCAGCGCCTTTTGGTGACAGAAAGTTAGGAAGGAAGCATTTGTTTTAAATAGACCAAAAAATTTTATAAGCCTTGTGTGGAAGCAATTTTTTTTATATATACACAATTACTGTATATTTAATTGTATATGTATATACAAAATAAATATATATATATTTATACAAACATAAACCTTAATGTGCTCACCAAGGCTGCATTTATTAGGTCAAAAACACAGCACAAAACAGTGATATTGGGAACTAATGTTACACTTTAAAATAACTGTTTTCCATTTATTTATTTAATTCATTCCTATGATGCGAACTGACTTTTCCTTAAGATTAATGAGTGATTATGTTATTTATTTACTTTTTGCCTTCATAGTTCATTGACAAGGTTTGTACTTTAAAAGTGCTTAACTATTAAAGGTGGGCAATTTTTTTCTAATAAAACAGTGCATTTCTTATCTTTGAGATTTTAAAATAATTGAAGGAATTGCACTGTTTATGGTTCTTTATAAAAATTTTCTAACAACTGAAATTAAAGCACACATTTCTTATCTTATTTAAGGTCTTATTTAAAAGACACATTTCAGTTTTAATATAATATATATACATATATGTGGCCCTGGACAACAAAACCAGTCTTAAGTGTTAATTTATACATGATATGAAAGCTGAATAAATAAGCTTCCCATTGATGTATGATTTGGATGGATAGGGCAATATTTGACCAAAAGTTGTCCAAATGAAGATCTTATCAATGCATATTACTAATCATAAATTAGGTTTTAATATATTTTCAGTAAGAAATTGACTATATACCTTCATGGAACATGATCTTTACTTACTATCTTAAGGATTTTTGGCAAAAAAGAAAAACCAATAATTTGGACCTATACAGTGTATTTTTGGCTATTGCTACAAATATACCCCAGCGACTTAAGACTGATTTTGTGGTCCAGGGTCACATATACATATATATATATTCACATTAAAAAATATGTACAAAGCATATTACTGTTGCTCAAATGATTCAGGTGTTTTAGTTCTATATGTTTCTGACTGGATGGAGGAATGCAACTACACTTGAGGTAGTAAGTTTTTAAAAGGGTCATATGATTTTATTGTAAAGATCATTATTTTGTGTATTTGGTGTAACAGAATATGTTAACATGCTTTAATGTTCAAAAAACACATTCTTTTTAAAATACTGTACATTACTGGAGCTCCTCTATGCCTCGCCTCATTCAAACACGACCCCTTTAAGGAGAAAAAGTATAAACAGCTTTAAAAAAGGATAAAATAAATGACATGAGAAAATTATTAATTACTTTTAATTAATTGTCCAGCCCTAGTCTTCAGTGTTCCTTCAGAAATCATTGTATCAATATTGGTTGCTGCCGAAAGGCGTCATAGCTTATTACTATAAAGTTAACCTTGATTTCAACTCTCCTCGACGCTCTCGCCGCCAGCTTACATTTACAATGAATTAATTCCAGTCACTTTGACGCTCAAACGCTGACCGTTGTGGTTTATCCCATCTATTTACCTGGTCTCGGGTGAAAGTCCTCTGCCGGTCTCTGACTAGGACATTTTTGTTGTTTTCTCCTGTTCATTTGGTATCTTCGTTCATCGCCATTGTTACGCAGCCCGCAATAGTCCGGGCTCACGCCCTCAAATTAAAACACTGCTGTCTCTTTCCGCTTCGTAGGTGACATAAGGGTCACAGTAATGTAAAAATCATTGTGAAAAAACGTGACATGAACTTTAAGATTAATTAATAAAGGCTTCGAGGCAGAGGATTTTTGGAATCGAGTTACTCTAGGAATCGTTTCAGCCCTAATTATATATAAATATTAGGATAAAATATATATACATACCTAATTTTCTGTTATTTATTTTATTCATTAACCTTACTATAAAGGAGGATATTAGCATTTAGATGGTCTCAAAAATAATAGACATTGGACTGGACATTGGAAAATCCACAGAACTCCAATGCCATGATAATTAACTATATAAGATAACTATATAAATAACGGTACATGTAGCTAAAGTATGTAAACACACTCTCTGACTTTATAGAAGCCAACCTTGTGCGCTTTAAAAATAATAATAATAAAACCTTCAGAAACTTCTGAATCTGAATGCATTTCATCCACTATGGAAACACTGTAATCACCCTGTCAAATACAGTAAATTGCAGTGTTCAGTCACTAAGCTGACATTGACATTTATAATAATCTTTCACTTTTTCCAAACTTTCCGCCTGCGGCATTGATCTTCACCTTGTAGCCATTCAGAAAACAAGTTCTAGTGAAGTGTGAGGTCATTACTCGTCTAATGTAGGGCAGCGCTGCTTTGTTACCGTCACGCTGGTGGAATCCACTCAATGGGATCACAGCATGAAGGATTGATTAGAGCCTAAATCAAAAATGACTCACAGAAGAGGACCAGGCAAATCCAGCAAATAATCGCCTCTGTATCTCTTGGGTGAGAAAATACAGGATTTTGGTGGTGGCAATTCAATTCTCATCTCTTGGCAGAAAACCAATTTGTGGGGTAATAGGGAAGGCACCGATTGGTGCTTTTGTTGATGATTCACTAGAATAGCATCCATGCAGAAAAGCTGTTGAGCGACAACTGTATTTTTTTTCGAAGCTATTCTAAGGGTGACAATGTACCTGACAGGACGATTTTAAAAGTAAAGTGTTTCTTTTGCTTTGTTCACACTGCATTTTTAGGACTGGCTGCCCAAAAAAAGTGAGTGGAAAACTGGAAATTATTTCACGAGGCGCATGACACGATATAAGCGTCAGAGGCATTTTTGTACTATTTACACATTCATGCATATGCTGAGTGTGAAACCACTCATTCAGTACACTCTAAATACAGTCAATGTGAGCATAAATAAGTGAATTCATTCACAGACACTGCACTTTGTGTGAAAGTCACGCAGCATCCTGAATGAGGAAAACAAGTAGGCCTACTTTATCTAATCTGATCAACATATTTCTAAAAATATGATTATAATCATGTTTCAGTAAGCATTTAGATATAAAGAAAAAAACGGTCACTCTCAGGGCATATATTAAAAGTGGGTTTCATATTTTTGAAGGATCCTTTGCCAGACCTGACAATGATTTTGCTATAATCGTATCAAAATTGAAAAGCATTTAAAAATTGCATCAAGGTTTATTTTAACTAATAGTCTATTTTTTCTACCATACATCTGCATAAAATTAACAGCTAGCTAACAAATTGCTTTGTTCTGGTTTCACCTCAGTCTAGTCTAAACTAAAACATTTCATAGGTAAGTTACTCCGAATTGTCAATTGACCTGAAATTACTGTGCATTAAGGCTAAATTTTGTATTATTAAGAAGGTTAAATCAAGGCTAAATCACACTTACGGGCTCTCATCTGAGGTGTTCTGAGTAAATCAGGCCTATTTATAATTGATATACAGCAAATGAGACAGTGATGTCTTGTGAGTTGAGTGTTGGCCTGATGAGTTGTTTTAACCATTCATTAAAATGATTCGGATCAAACGAGTTGTTAAATTGCGAGTCAATCATTAGCTGACATGGACGCATTGTGTGCTGATCTCTGTTGTTAGGATATCGCAAAAGATTTGTGTCAACAACAACTTAAATAACTGCATTAGATTTTTTTTTTCTTTTACTGAAAATGTTTGTGTTAGTTGTTGCATCATGTGCCATGCAAGTTAATTTTGAGGGATGGAGAGTAAAGACAAAGAGAGCCTGTTTACACATGGTCACTTTATGCGTTCTCTCTTTTCAGATATCAATCTGATTTGTTAAAACGTTTCCTTTTACACTTGGCATAAATTTGTCTCCGCAAAATATATAACTCCGGTCTTGAATTCTCGCGTTATATCCAAAAATTAACAGAGGCCATGCCAATGAAATCAACAAATATGCGCTGCCATTTATTAATCCACAGCTAATTGCAAAATCAAAGTTCGCAACAGGAAAGAGCACAGCATCAGCATTGAATAAATAAATTAGTATGACATTTTCCAATGAAGATTGTGTCTGCAACTTTGTTTAATTTGCTGCAGTTTGCACGTCATCTTCTGGCTGATTCTGCTGTGATGCGTCTAGCATTAGGTCAGTTATATCCACAGTTTGATCCACCTCGAAAGCGTTTCGGAAGGCATTTACTCTGAGAAAGTGCATAAAGGGGCCAGGTGTACACAGGCAGAGAGAGAGTGTGCTCTCTGTTCTTTCTCTTCCTCCGTTAACAGGGAGCTGAGTTATCAGCTCAGCAGTCATTTACATCAGTCTGGTGAATACTATGGCGGTTCATTTTTAATATGTTGAATTCGTTTTTATTTTTGTTTTAGTTTAATTTTAAAGTTTTAGTAATTTTGTTGTGATTTTTTTAAATTGTTTTATTAGTATATCTATATTGGTTTTATTCATTTTATTTCAGGTTTAGTTAAGTACATCACGTTAAAAATAAAATTTAAAAAAAAGTTGATTTGGAAACTATAAAATATTGTAATTTTTAAATTTTTTACATTTTATTTTCATTAACATGATGAAAATGTCAAATGTATTACTTTTGTTCAGCAAAGATACATTAAACTGAACAAATGTGACATACATACATTTTACACAAAAAATTCAAATAAATTTTGTTTTGAACTTTCGCTTCTTTAAATAATAATTTTTCATTTTGATTACATAATAATGGCAATATATACATGTCAAAGTTGAGCCACTATAGGAGGAACTGGTCCGTGATGTCCGTAAGAAGTGTCCAACCAGTGTGAATCATCCTTGGGCAATCCTTCAGGGGGCTTGGAGTAGTATATATAAAGTCAATGTTTGAATAAACTGACAGCTCGGATGCCCAGATTATGCAGAGATGTAATAGCTGCTAATGCTGGATATTGTGATGAATCAAAAATGAAAGTATTTTCTATGTACAAACTGTTACTGTAACATTTATGTCTGTTCTTAGTTTCGTTTTCATGTCTTCCTGTCTTAGTTTCGTTTTCCCTTGTCAGTTCC
>JAUCMU010000048.1:7587631-7654221 GCA_032275025.1 Enteromius treurensis | reverse complement strand
AAATAAAATGACCTTTTAAACCGTTTAACTGATTGTATTAATCGGTTAAACTTCAAACCGGTCGGTTAACGGTTAAACGGTCAAAGTGAGCATCCCTACACTATATTATAACTTTATTCACTAGGCTGCTTTTCAAGGGCTCTTGTAACGTTTCAAATCTAATCTTCTCTCAGATACTTGTCGCTGGATTGAAGTTCTTCCTGGGAAAAGATGAGGATGAAAAGAAAGACAGTGATTCAGAGTCTGAGGTACGATTGGTATTTCTTTTTTAAGGAAACGAATGCTTTTATTCGGTACGGACATGTTAACTTGATCAGAAGTAACAGTAATTGCATTTAAAATGTTGCAAAATGTTTCATTTTCAATTTCTAAAATAAGATAAAAAGCACGCTGTAAAATAACAACACAAAATAATAAATGCTAATCTTTTGAACTTTCTATTCATCAAATAATCTTGAAATGATTTTTTTTTTCTCTGTAGGATGATGGGCCAACAGTCAGAGATCTAATGGTTCGATATTCGACTGGAAAGAAATCTTCCAAAAACAAGAAGAAAATGGAGAAAGCCATGAAAGTTCTCAAGGTTGAATCTAGTGTTTTTTTTATTGTATGGGTTTTAATGCACTGTAATAACCAACAGTCCCACTGCTTAATGTGCAAATTTCCTTTTGTATTCTCAGAAACACAAAAAGAAGAAAAAAGTTGAGGTTTTCAATTTCTCTGCCATCCACTTGATCCATGATCCTCAAGGTAAGGCTGCCATTTCACACTGACAGGATACAAAAATCTGTGTCGATTCAGACCCACCAAAGTTGATCAATCAGCCGTCACTGTGAATCAGTCGCTTTCTATAAAAGCATTTAGATTTGTAATTAATATCTGTGTTATGCAGACTTTGCAGAAAAGCTGCTGAAGCAGCTGGAGAGTTCAAACGAGCGTTTTGAGGTGAAGATCATGATGATGGAGCTCATCTCTAGACTCGTGGGAATTCATGAGGTCATTTATAAGTGAACATTTGAATTGAATTCAACTTGCACATGTTAGAATGTATTATTTTCACATGGGTTAAGTCACCTAACATGTTTTGTTTCTGTCTCCACAGCTTTTCCTTTTTAATTTCTTTCCGTTTGTCCAGCGGTTCCTTCAGCCTCACCAGAGAGGTAAACACCGTTAGCTTTATAATTTTACTGTTAATAATGCATGACTCACTTCAGTGTCTTTTGAATGTGTCCTATCTAATACTCATGTCTTCAAAGGCTGTTTATTATCTTTTCATATTGATGTTATTATTTTTTATTTCTTACAGAGGTCACCAAAATTCTGTTGTGTACCGCCCAGGCATCACATCAGCTGGTCCCTCCTGAGGTAAGAACTGATCGTGAGGAGTTTGTATAATTACCTTACTTACTTATTTGGAAGGGAAATAATGCTTTTATTCTATATTAAGGGGTTTAATTAATGTATAATACAAAAAAAATTATATTCATCAAAGAATCTTATGAAATACATCTTTTTTTGGTTTTGTTTGTTTCATGAGAATTTCGTACTTTGTAGTAATATTTCACATTTCTGTTTTACTTTATTTTATTTAAAATTTTTTTCAAATAAATGCAACTTTGGTGAGCATTAGACAACAGGACAACATTAAGATTTCAAAAACATTAAGATCTTTCCGACCCTCAAATTGAACAATAAATAAATGCAATTAAAGTTTAAATAATAATGAATGAATTACTGTTACGTCTACAGATCCTTGAGCCAGTCATCACGACCATCGCCAATAACTTTGTTACGGACAGAAATTCAGGAGAAGCCATGACAGTTGGGTGGGTGCTGTGTAAATCTCAGTCAAATAAAATGAAACATGAAATTGCAGTACGTAATACAAATTACTGCTAACTTGCAACAATTTTCTCTTGTTCATCCTCATATCACAGAATCAATGCCATAAAAGAAGTGGTTGCCCGCTGTCCTCTCTCAATGTCAGAAGATCTGCTTCAAGATCTCGCACAGTACAAATCTCACAAAGATAAAAGTATGGCATTTGTTACTATTATTTGTCATAGTGTGTTGATTATGTAGCACGTATTTTAAATTAAATGATATTAACAGCGAAGGCTGCTTTTCTTGAATATTGTCTGTCTTTATCTTCCAGATGTTGTGATGTCTGCCAAAGGTCTAATCCAGCTCTTCAGGGATCTCAATCCACAGATGCTACACAGAAAAGACAGGGTGAGAAGCCTGAAATATTAAGTTACTGTACATAGAAATAAAAATATAGTAAATGGACTTAATGATTAAATGTTGTATCTTAAGCTAGGCTGCACGATTTTGAGAAAAAAACTAATATCACGATTGCTAAGCGATTTTCGATTTTTGCGTTTGATACTTCGATAAGTGCTTAAAACCTAAAATTATCAATAAAATATGTTGTTACTTTTTTACGACACAGAGGGTTAAATAAACTACATACATAGTACAATGCAAATTTGTTTTTAAATTTAACAATCTTATGGCGCTTTTCCACTACACAGTACCAGCTCGACTCGGCTCTGTTTGGTTTCTCCACTGTGTAAAAGTTGTACCTGTACCGCCTTCCAGGTACTTTTTTTCGTACCACCTCCGGCGAGGTTCCAAGCGAGCTGAGACGATACTAAAATGTGACGTGAAAACACAGCAGACTGCTGATTGGTCAGAGAGAATAGTCACTATTCACTGCGTCATCATTGCACACGCGTGTTTACACATAAGCAAACGTTAGCTACGTTAGCATAACTTACCCTCTTGCGTCGGCTTTGAACAAACGGATTCGTCTCATAGTCCTGAAACAACGTTTGTCTTCTTGCTGTGAGAAACAGCCACATCCCGAGGATCAAAAACAACATGCACTCGATTTTCTCCATTGTCCTGTGTGTGTCGCGTAGAAGATTACGCCACGGCAGTTTCCTGCGGCGTCGCTATGACAACCAGGTACTATTGTGGAGGTACAGGTACAACTCTTACACAGTGGAAAACCAAACAGAGCCGAGTCGAGCCGAGCCGAGTTGAGCTGGTACTGTGTAGTGGAAAAGCGCCATAATGTTCTGAATGTATTTGAAAGCAGGGATGCACCGATCCAGATCGACCGATATGTTTGCACGTTTTGTCAGTAAAGCCGGTCCTGAAATCAGTGGTAAATGCCATCAGGTGCGTGATTTCACATCGAGCCGTATGTAATACACACGGCCATTATTCACTGACGAGCTGCGCAAATCCACGCTGATAATGAACGTGGTTCTCTCAGCTCTTCAGTGAACAACAGCTGTGTGTAGTATATACGGCTCGATGTGAAATCACGCACCCCACAATACTGGTCTGTTGGACTTGGTTGAACAAAAATAAACACTATTTTGTTGCTTAAGCTAATGTATTCAGTCATTATTCAATAGTATACTAAAAATCCATATGAAAACACGTACTTACCCTCGTGGCCCCCTGGAGTGGGAAGGCGTGAAACTAGGCAGGAGATGGGAATTTGAAACGAGATAGGGAAGGGAAGGATGTAAGCTTATTTAAGGAGGAGGCTTGTAGTTTTGATTGGACGGAGTTTAAAATAGATTGATTGATTAATTTCTGTGCCAGCTGTGGTGAGTCATGTGTCGGCCCTCCTCCCGAAACTTGTTTAACAAACATCACCAAGTGTTTACCACACAATGAACTTACAGAATTTCTTTCCGAGAGGTAAACTAAACTGAACTATTCCAAATTAACATGTTTGAACTTTTATTGAAAGTACCTATTGACACATACCTACTCCTTTATACACCTGTATGAGCTGTGTTTGTGGTGTTGTAGATGGGGAAGACATGGGTTTGGAAAGGTTGAAAAGGCTGAAAACATGCTGTAATTTTTCTAGTTCCACTAGATGGCACTAGTGGCGTGGAAACTGCTTCTTGGGCTTTTCCCCCCATTTGAGAGAGAGTTTATATGTGGTTTATATTATGTTTTAATCCCCATTTATGATTTTCAGTCTTTACATATTTTTTCCCCAGTACCCAATATTGTCTGTCCATAAATGCATCATTCTTATCATCAATCATTATTATTTTGCTTATGTATGTGGTTTTCCCCACTTATTGTTTTTTTTAACAGTTTATTCATTTATGTAATGCTTAATTGCTGCATTTTAGGTAAAATAATCAAATTACTTAGGCATCCACTTTAAAACCCTGTTTCCTATTTTAATTTAAATCAGACCTGAGACCTAAGTGTTTCTCATGTCCCCTTTAGTTGTTTATGATCCTCAGACTGTTGTGTTTATACAGTCCTCTTTTCTTTTAGTTTATTTCCTTGTCTAGTAGCTGCTGTGTCAAACCCTGCAGTGTTTTGCTAGATTTTCCTCCTACAAGTTCACCTAAAAATGAAAATTCTGTCATCATTTACTCACCCCCGAGTAGTTCCAAACCTGTATGAATTTCTTTGTTCTGCTGGACACAAAGATACACAAAGATATTTTGAAGAAAGTTTAAAACCAGTCTGTTTTGGGTCACCAATGACTCCCATGGTATTTTTTCACTATTATAAAAGTCAAAGACCAAAAACAGCCTGGTTACAAACTTTCTTCGAAATATATTTGTGTTCGGCAGAACAAAGAAATTCATACAGATTTTGAACTACTCGGGGGTGAGTAGATGATCACAGAACCTTTTAACTTTTAGGTGAACTATTCCTTTAAATTTAGAAACAAATCAAATTAGAGGCAGTGATCTTTCACTGAAGATCTTTCTAGTTGTCTAGTGCCTGTCTAGACATATGCTATTGCAGAAACAACCAATGATGTCAACCATTATGTATGCAAAACACATCCATGCATCAATATTCAAACACAGGCTCATCTTTCTCTTTCATTACACTTTAGAATTTACCATGGTTTTCTATGAATGCTTGTAACAACTTTTAGCATGACCTTGTGCGTTGCACACTGAGTTATTCAATATATCCTGGAATTTGGTGACTGTATTAAACAACAGTAGGAACACGTGGTAATTTAATTTTTAGGCTCTTTTGTGAACATCAGTGGTCCCCTGTGGTGCTTCACAGGACTCTACGTGTTTACAGATAAAAATGGCAAATGAAAGGAATTGCATGTACTACTAATACTGCTAAACAGATACAAAGTGTTCAAAATTTCCTCCTGTTGCCGTTCTTTGGACGCAATTCAAAGGTCACGAACACGGCTGAAGAGGCAGAGACTAATGTAACTCCAGTCTTCTGGTTTAGTATTAAAGGAGAGCCGGTCACTTCATGCTGGCCACTGGTCCACTCTCGTGATTCCTCCTCACGTACAAGCAGCGGCCGTCCCAGGGCTTGTCCCAGAATGCAACACGCCTCGCTGGCTTTTAGCCGGGCGTTATCCACGGCTTCCAAACATACTCGCCGTCTGGAGAATAAAAATGTTTAGACATGCTTTCAACTTTTCAAAAAGGGTTATGAATTAATTAATCATAACAGTACAATGTTGATTGAAGGTTCAAATGAGGACTGACACCATCCATGTATTGCTCACCTTAACAAGCTGAGGCTTTCCGCACTGTGACTGTAGTAAGGGTCACCAACACACACGATTTTGTCAAGTTTTTCAATTAGTACTGAGCGTGCTTGCTGCATCTTCTCAAAGTCTGAAAACACAACAAGCACCTGCACAGACAAAAGAAACATTATAGAGTTAACGTATCATAAAACAGGACAAACAAGACACATGCAACAACTAACGGTGTACCTCAGCGTGCATGTGGAAGAGCTCATCCTCTCTTTGTAAATGCTTGGTCACATTGATGTCTTCTTCCTGTTTGGAGAAACGATTAGAATTGCGTGTACTCTCTTTGTTTGGGAATACGCATGTAAATCATTTAGTACCTTGGCATCGTGTTGTCTTACAGTCTGTAGTATGTACTCCAGTCTTCGGGTAACGCTGTTAGTCACATCGTTAACATTTTCTTTGCTGTTTTTGACGCTGATGGTGACTGTGGCTCGGTCCGGAGGACACGATAACTCCGCGCAGCCCGTCATCTGAACCACTCTTGCGTTGCTTTGAGCTGGTAAAGGTGTTTGCTTGCGGCCCCGGTTAAACACCGAGTCGTTTTCGTCTCGGTAAACATCACCAGTTTTACTCGGTAAAACTGTAGCAAAGACACGAGACGGGCTGTGCGCCATGTTTGTTGGTAAACCAAGGTGGCGCTATGGCAACGTGTCCAAGTGCACGGCGGGAAATGATGTTGTTATTCGAGTCTAGTCGTGTTGTACGTCAACAGCACACCTGAAATATTGGTAAGTTTTAGCAAGACCGTACATTTGATCTTGCGATGGTTAGAATCCTTCAAACAGTTTAAAGTATGCTTTATTAAAAGCGAATTATTTTTGATAACTTAAGTAACCAGCAGAGGGCAGCGGAGATCAGCAGACTGGTCAAAAGACAAAATAAGTTCATTTTCATCAGAAAATAAGATTTCTTCATAAAAAAATATATTTTGAAGTACTTACAACGGAGATGTGTAAATAGTAAAAGAGTGGCATGTGATATCACTGTGGAAAAATTAATGCATACCAATAATAATACTTTTTAGCAAAATAATAACTATTATTAATATTTAGGTATAAATGGTACAAGGCAAGTAAAGTCAATATATTATTTAGGCTGACATGTTTATACAAATGATATTTAAAATATTTAAGTAGTCATTTTAGTTATGGCATTATTGAAAACAGCAGTGATTAATAAATAGCAGTGAAACACATTTGTTTCATTATTCATATCGGCCCGGTTTCACGAACGGGGCTTAGCTTAAGCCAGGACTAGGCATTAGTTAATTTAAGATATTTAAGCAACTTTTACAAAAATGCATTATAAGAAAATATTACAGGTGTGCATCTGAACACAGAACAATGACACTGACATGTTTTAAGATATTTCGGAGCAAGATATTTTCATCTGAGACAGCTCAAACAAACAATTTAGTCTGGGACTAGCTTAAGCCTTGTCTGTGAAACTGGGGGTGTGTGTTTTATTGTGTTTATGTAATTATTAGACATGCTATTTCATACCATTGTAGTTGCTTATACGTTTTGTTTGTTTTACAGCTAACCTATTTACTGATTTCCAAATCGGATGCCAAACTTGAATAGTTTCCCTGTTCAAAACATTAATTGAAAACATATAATATTTCATAAATGTTTGTAATATTAAGCACAAATATATACTTTTTAAAATATATTTTAATGTGCCATCAAAAAGATAGAATTTTATTGTTATATTCTGATTATTATTGTAAATATTAGAAAGAAATGAAGCCAGACGCGATCCGAGCATGGCCACTGAAGTCCCATCTGTTTGTTTGTATTAAACCGTAAAGTCCTCTGTCTAATCTTGCTCTGAAAATGCGCAGGACGTATTTGTTGATATTGTCTCGGGTTGCGCATAGTTCTATGTTAGCTTTTTGAAACTGTTTATCTGATTATGTGTCTTTGCCAAGAGACATGCAATGGCTTCTTTTATTTGCTTAGCCGTGTGGGCTCTGACTCTGGATCGCCGCCATTCTGTTGAAGGAAGGAATATTTAATGTTCAAGCTGGGATGGTGGGTGCAGGAGTGGGGTTTGGAGACACTGAGGGCTTCAAACGGACCGATAAGCGATCCGATAAGTTGCGTACGGAAGCGCAGCAGTCGAGCTGTGGAAACAAGGAAACAAGGCCAATTCCCAGGAAATGAAAAATAACATAAACTCTTTATCCCTCTCTCTCTGTGGCCTACATGGAGTTAAAAGAAACGACCTCTGTGTCAGCCGCAGTGAATCTATTCTATTTAAGAGCTTTAACATTTAAATACAGTACATTACTTAAGCATTTTAACGTTAAGATTTATTGCGTTGCGTTGCATTCATTTTGGTGTTAAACGTGATACACCAGCCTCTTTCCCTATTTATAATACTACAAAGCCACATAAATTCACCAAGAAATAGTTTCAGTAATGTAATTTTTCATCAGAGGTCACCTGCGTAGTCCACCTGTCTGTGATGTCATGTGACACCTCTGTCCACCTGACCTCGCTTTCATTGATTGGCAGCGGTTGGTCTCCCTGGGAACCCTGGGAAAATGCGTTTGGACTTGTCTTTGGTGTTCCTGGACATGATTAGAGACTACAGCAGGGGAGAGGGGGTGCTGAGTCTGCCCGAGGGCATGAATGTATATGTATTTGTGTGTCTTTTCCCATGTGTTAGCCCTGTGGCGCTCCAGTTCAACTCGGATATGTCAGCGACATTGGGAGGCTCTAAAATTCTGCTTGTTTAGACAGTTTCAAATTAAGCTAAAGCGTTTTAGTGGTATGCATAAGATGCATATTTGTGTTTATTGTTGTAGCCAGGAAAGTTTGAAGCTATGAAAAAAGCTTATATTTAGAAGTTAATAATATCAGGTTTATTACTAGATAAGTAGTTTCAAGACTGCAATTTTCTTGTAAAACTTACTTTACTTTTAAAAAAGATTTTTAGCAGTGTGTATAAGTAAAATAAAATGGAATAAAAGTTCTGCTTGCAGTTCACAACATTTGGAGCCCATGTTTTTTTTTTTTTCTTCCTATGGCCTGTAAATACATATTAGCTCAAATAAACAATCTCATGCATGTTTCAGAGGTGCATGTCATTTGCTCAAATCTTATACACAAAATCTCAATTTTCACTCAGTTATTACTCTGTTTCTTGTTTACATTTTCAGAAATGTGAATGACAGTTTACATATACGTTAAACGTTGTGATGGACGTATTACCTCAGAATATCAAATTCAGATCAAAGTGCTATATTGTTCTACATAACATTTGCTCATTTTGTACTGAAGGGCTACATGTTGAAATTATTAACATATTGTCAGTTTATACACCACATTAAAAAAAGGACTCCCTCCCTATTTGAAAAAAACAAAAAACGTTTCATTTACAGGTTTTTACCCCTAAACGAGTTTGTAGAATCGTTATCCAGTGAAACGGCTTGATTCAAAGCTTTTCAGAATGAGCATGCAGGAGTTTTTTTTTTTTATTATTCTTAGTCTTTTATTCTTGCAAATCTTGTAAATTGAAAAAAAAACAAAAGAAGAAACTAGCACTTTAGCATCTTGCATTATCACGTCAATCATGTCAACCTGTCAATCATGATAAATATGATTGTTTATGCAGTTCTGCCTTATTAGAACTGGTTTGTTAATGCCTCACCTTTGGTTTTTGACCCACAGGGCTTGCTATCAGGCCACTGCTGAGTCACATCTGGGCAGACCGCTGATGCGAAATTAAGTGCTATTCAGAGTGCTTTAAGATCTATGAAATCTCTTTTAGTAAGCTCTCAGCTTTCTGTCTCAGTACGTTTAGCTCTCCCTAGTGATTCCAGCATCTCTCTCAACCTCACACTCTCAGTCTTTCTTTCAATCTTGCTCTGTTATGCAGAAATGTGTATTTTAAAGGCTGCTTGGATTTCAGAGCTCTATTAAAAGTTCAAAGCTGCAGTTTACTGCTGTAACAAGAGCTACTCCTGATCCAAACACTCAGCTAATGAGAGAGAGCCAGCTGCACCCCCACCTCCCACCCTGTGGCCTGTGGCACCCATATATGAATGTGTTTTGATGCATTATTGTGTGTGGATGAAGGAACCGCTTTATAGATCGTAAGCATTTTTTCCTTTCCGTCAATCTTTAAATAGTTCTTTCACCATGTCCGCCATCTGACTCTGTCTCTCTTCTGTTCTACTGATAGACTGAAGTTGTAAATCTTTTCGACAATGGAAAATCTTTGCAGGACGTCTCTCTCTTTTCCCACTAGTCCCCACTAATCTGAAGCTGCTTTTTATTGTCATTCAGACCCTTGACACATTTTAACCGCAGAAGAAATAGTGTGTGTGTTGTGGTGGGAATAGTTTAACAGTATATTATTCCAGCGTGCATCTATAACAAGATGGAATAATTGTTCTTCCAAACTCCAGGATGTCACAAACAAATAAATAAATACTTTTAAAGGGGGCCTTGTGATTA
The DNA here is from genome assembly GCA_032275025.1 of Enteromius treurensis. Taxonomy (NCBI): domain Eukaryota; kingdom Metazoa; phylum Chordata; class Actinopteri; order Cypriniformes; family Cyprinidae; genus Enteromius; species Enteromius treurensis. The sequence continues at coordinate 7,644,177 of JAUCMU010000048.1, read as the reverse complement.
TTTGGCAGTGGTCTTGAAAGATGATAAGATGAGAAGCGTGTGCTTTAGCTGGCCACAATTCTATTGGAAAAAATTGAGCGTGACCCACTGAGTGATAAATGGAATTAAAGAGGCCTTTTGGAGAATCTCCGGCCCTGTAACATCATAAGACTGGTTCACTACACTAAGCTTTTTTTTATGTGATTATTAAATATAAAAATACAATTTTAGAGAGGAAAATATACATGTGAGGTCATCTGGGCTCAGAGGAATGGTCTTCTGGACTTCTTTTTAGGACTGTGTCATTTTTAATGGCAGAATTTATTTGAACAGCTAAGGAGAGTTTGGTACATTTGCACTTTCACTGTCTAGAAAAAGATTCAGTAGGAGTTACATTGAATTATTACACACAATTTACTCTGGTTACTCCAATACTTCATTTTGAATCAGCAATTCATTGTATTCTGTGTTCAGATGTTTTTGTGTAGTGAATCTGACATTGTGCCTTTTTCATGTCTTCTGCATCACTCAATGGTCATTTATTTAATCATAATGGAATAATTTCAGTCATTGCAGTAAAATAACCTATAAACTTTAGGTAGATACAAGGTCTTGATCAACCTGTTCTTTGGCTTTCATTTAAAAAAAAAATCTTGCTCGTTTGTTTTGGACATTTCTGATCCCTTTGTCTATTAAAAAAAGAAGAAGCCCCCTCATCACCAGGCTTTTTTACTACTTATAGAGGTAGTTGTGGTTGTAGTAATAACAATAATTTATATATATATATATATATATATATATATATATATTTTTTCCCCCCCACCTTTTAAAAATCACTTTTATTAGTTTTATGTCTATCATTATTATAACGTTGGTCCTGACAGGTTGTTTTGTTTGGGAGGCTTAATCATTTATTTATTTGCAAGCATTAATAATAATAATATTATTATTATCATTATTAATGTTATCATTATTATGTTTTTATAATTTCCGTTTTCTGTAAAAATGTTAAGAATAATATAATAATAATCTTAACAAATGTTAATAATTGTTATTAATTGTCAATTTCATTTTATTATTATTATTATTATTATTGTAAATAAAATGGTAAATAAGAAAATTAAATGTTAATTCATACTAATTTAAAAAATTGTTTGTTTTTAGAAATATTTGGAAAGTAACCATTTTTTGCTTTTTGTTCTCCCCCTTTTTAAATTAAGTTACTTACCATATTAACTGAACCATCTGCAGTTATGATAAAGAAACAGAGTTTTAAGTGGCATCTTCAAAGAGTAAACCCGGTAGTGCTTCCAACCTCTATAAACATACATGTTAAATTATCATGGCCAACCCTCTATAGTAGTGCCCTCAGTGCTCATTCACAAGCTAATGTTCATTTTACAACCGCATATCCTTGCCTTGTCACAACCAAAAGAGGCCAGTTCCTCTCATCTTGCTCTCATTTAAACACTTTGGGTTTAGCCTGACTGAGCAATTGGCTCTACAGGGCAGCACATGCCTGTTCTAAAACCCAGACCTCCGTGAGCTACAGGAAACTGCCACAGCAGAGTCAAGCCAACCCAGCGCTGCTCTGGGACAGGGTGAGGCTTTAACCTAGACTCCCCAAGCCAAGATTGCGTTCCTGAAGTTGAACTGAGCCTCTACTGGGGTCTCATTTAAACCGGTCCAGTGTTCTGTAATGAATCTGGGCAAAACAGAGGATGAGCCGTGATATTTCTGCCCACAGATTGACTGGAGATGAATGGAAATGTGTGTGTGTGTGTGTGTGTTTGGGTAAGTTGTGGCAGTGGCGTATAATAACTGGTCTAGGAGGGAGATTAATGTGTAGAGTTATTGGTGTAATGATGGAGTCGGCTCTCTGGGCTTCAGCTTCGAACAGAGGAAATTAATGAAGTACCTATTCACATCCAGGACGGCACAGGAGACCGAGCAGACAGAAAAATGGCCCTGTGTGTGTGTGTTTGTACTTTGTGACTGGTGAGGTTGCAGTGAATGAGTGGCGCATTTTAGACAGGGGTTGGCAGAGAGATATTTGGGTTGGTTTTTGGATAGTGTACCTAAGAAATGCTGAAAAAAAATGTATGTATCTGTTTACATCTGTATTTATCAATGTCAAGGAATGAAAATGTAATGATTCAGGTTCCTCCCAATGATTCCAGATCATTAATGCTTCAGTTTTATGGTTCTTTTAGTACATTCAATGTGTCTACTTTTGATCTTATTGTGAACAAATCATCTATGCATATGTTTCCTTTTAACCTCGTAATCCTTAATTTTCAGATTTTTGTTTTCAGTCTTCTGGTTCTGAATAAAACAGGGATGCAAGTGTGGTAAGAATATTCTCTAGTGAGTAGACCAGTAAGGTGTTGACAGAAATGCTGTTTCCCCTAAAGCAAAGCTTAAGTGTCAGCTGACCCCTGGAAGCCGCCCTTCGAAAGAATGATTGGCAGCTAGATGCTGGGACTGAATTAAAAGCAGTTGGGTCCAAAAAAGGAGGAAAACAATGAGACAAGTACTGTCATAAATATGATAAAATGGTTACTGTTTCCAAATAGTTATATCATTTAAAATTTAAGTGTGTGTATTTTTGGGATTGAAGTACTTTTTTAGATCCCGTCTTAATTTTTTAAGTCAACTCTCGATTTTACGATCAATTTTAAACACTCTGTGGTTGTGTTGTGCTATTAAAACGTCGATTTAGAGCCGAGACCAATCCTTTAACCTCTTAATTTCCAAAGGAGCAACATCTATACCAGTTCACTTTTTATTTGGTAGCAGTCTTCAGATATCCTTAGCTCTGTGTAGTTGTATCCACGAAACCACGCCATGGAGCACGGCCAGCCTCACTAAGCAGGCGTTTTAAACGGCCGAGGTGCAAATCTACTGCCCATGCGCCAAGCGGGTGTCAATTTTTCCTTGGCTGACTGGCGGACTAGCAGATCAATAAAGTTAATTTAAAACATTCACACTCTGCCATCTGAAATCAACCATTTAATGACTCTCTGTTCCAGTAAAACTGCAAAAAGGCCCTTCGGATTTACAGCAACAATAAGAGGAAAGAGAAGAGAAGAGAGTGGGGGAAACACGGTCACCGAATGCAGTCGGAGAATGCTAGCATAAAAAGACAAAAGAGAGGAAACTCTGGCTCTTTGTTATGTTTTCACCACAGACCGAGTGGTTTAAGACCTCATTATTGACAGTAAAGGAACATACGTAGATGAAAGGTACAAACACAAGTCTCTTGATCTCTGTTTTAAGAAGAAATAGACCAAATGGAGGGATAAACTGTGCTGTGGACTGTAAAAAAAAAAGTTTATTGATGTGAATTTATATACTTTTAAAATGTTAAGTGTGTAATTTCTGCACCACTAGCCTGAATTGAAAAAAAGAGGTTTCAAACAGGTTTCCCTGAACGTGCCCTTTTTTGCCATTGGTCCGACAAACAGATAGTCCCACCCCCAAACTTACATCATTGGTTGAGTCAGTATTGATTTGTCAGAATGTTCGGGTTATATCTTTTAATAGCACCATAGAGCTTCAATTTAACACTTCTTGGGGGAATCAACCTACAGATGGTTTGCTATTCTCTGCGTAGTACGATTGGATAGAAGTCCAAAAACATTAAAATAAAAACTATTTGAATCTGTAAAGAAACATCCCAGGTTCAGTATGAGTTAAGCTCAAGTTATGAGTTGACCATATTTTTGATTTTCTTTCTTTCTGTTCTTTTCAGCTAGCCAAGAGGTCTTAGGGCTCGTTCACACCAAGCAAGATAATGACAATGATAACTATGTTTGTGTCCACACCAGCAAACGACATCGGCTATTTATTTTTAAGCTTAAGCGCGTCTGCCACTTTAAATTTTCAAGCATGTGATGGCAGGATTGATTCTGATTGGTTTTCAATGTTTCTATCATCCATCAGCTGGAAAAACTAGTTCTGAAAAGGATTCAAACGATATCTTTTCTCTTTGCCTTTATTGTTACAGTTGTGGTGTGAACGCTGCTATTCTTTAACATTAAGAACAATTTTTAAAACTATATCTTTATTATTATTTTTATTATTCTTGGTGTGAACGGGCCTTTACTTTTCTGACTCTTTAAGAAGTCATGACCAGTCTTTAAGCAACAAAGATGACTGACTTTTTAAGTCTGGTCTAAGCAGTTTATGCAACCGATCACTCAATTTAGAGTTGTCATGGCAACAAATTTTAAAAATATATAGTCTATAATTTCCACAGAAAAGTGGAGTAAGCATTTGACCATCCACAGGCAGCTTGATTAATCATAACACCAATTATGCCATTTTGTCCCACAAATACACTGCCCTCCAAAAGTCTGGAAACACCCCTGGCAAAGTGTGGTTTTGGATAATATCAGCATAAATCCTTATAATTGTTTGGCGCAAATACATTAAAGTAACTTGACATTATCATTGAAGAGCAGCACTAATAATCTTCATTTTGATTACCCCAATCACCCGACTTCAACCCAATTGAGCTACTGTGGGAGGAACTAGATCGTAATGTCCGTAAGAAGTGTTCAACCAGTGTGAATCATCTTTGGGCGATCCTTCAGGAGTCTTGGAGTAATATATTCAATGTTTGAATAAACTGACAGCTCAGATGCTCAGATTTTGCAGAACTGTAATTAGTGGATGAATTGAAGAATCAAAAATGTAAGTATTTTCTATGTGAAACTGTGTATATAAACAGGCAGTCAATTAAGATTAATTTATACCCATCCCAGAATATTCCTTCAAGCATTACTGTGGCACTTAATGAAGCAGATGTCTCTGGTCCATGCAGACTATCATAAAGCATGAAGCCATGCACCTTCCTGATCCCTCTGACACACTCCATGTGTTCCCTCTTAGCAAAGTGAGCGCAGAATCCTGCGTGTTTTATCTTAAGAGTTTCACTATGTGCAGATACACCTGCGACCGGTGCACGTTAAAGACCTCACATCTTTACAATGCTCTAATTGGCTCTTGCGTTCGTAAAACACTGTGAAAATGAATTACTTAACTACATGCTCATGCCTTTGGCGTCATCTGCTCCGGCCCTCCGTTGTTTCTAATTAATGTGCGTTGCTTTCAAATGATTCGTCTCTCTTCTTAAACACTGAAGTCATATTCTAGACTCCTCCGGTTTTCCAGTGAACCTTCCTCCATGAGTTTCTGTGGCCGGGACAAGCATGGCTTGCCGTGACCGGCCCCCGGAGAACGCCCTACCTCCTGCAAACGCTTTTCCTAATACTGAAGACCACGCGACATGCACCATAAACACTCGTTACACCATCCGTCATACACAAAAAACACACACGCTCTCTCGCTCACACATAGTCTTTACAGGACCTCAGGGAGACACGCATTCATCATCATCCACAAACACGCCGGAGATAAGCCTGTGGTAATGCACACTAGCCGATGACTGGTCGATGTTTATGAAGCGAAACGACAGAACTTCCCGTTTTCACCTTGACAATTAAATTAGCCGAACGAGGGATGGAGGAGGAGGAGGAAGGGCTGAAAGATGGATGATATCATCGGCCTCCCTCTCTCTCTTTTTACAGTGATGTCTTACTTTGGCTTTACATTAAGCGAAAATCCATTTAACAGCTGTGCCTGTTTTAGCGAGATCTTGGTGGAGTGGACTTTTCAGAGATAGCATTACCAGCTCTCTTTATTTTATGTGTCAGCAGAAGAAAAGCAGCGTATCTTAACAAGCGAGCATGGAATCGATTAGATCTGGAGTCTTTCTCTCTCTGTTTCTTTTGCACTTTCCTTCTCTTTCACAACAATAATGTGTCAATTTTCACTTTCCTCTCTGCTTCTTTTTAATGCAATATTCCTCATGACTCCTTGCTGACAGCACATATCCCCCCTCAGACGGACGTGTGTGTTTTGGTTTGTCGCTGGTTTATTTGAAGAGCCTTTGCGGGGTTCGCAAGCCGGTTTGAAAGTATATGTGCATTGTAAGGTGCTGTTATCTTGCTAATTTGGTTTAATTTGATAACCGTTTGACAGATTTGTCCAAGCTTAGTCAGACCAGCTGTATCTGCCCTGTATATTTTGGTTGTATCGCAGGAAATGCACACCAGGTTTGTGCATGCTGTCTTGTCTGAGACTACTGACAAAGAAAAATTGAGTAAGAGTAAGACTTGTTTTGAGAACATTTGCCAAGGTTTTTCCTTTTTTAAGCATAAACTTAAGCGCTTTTAATCTATCCATCTATCATCTATCTGTTTTTTTAAAGTAACATTTATTTAAAAATTCAATCACATTTTAAGTTATATATACAACATTATCAACTATTATAACTACTAACAGTACTAAAAATATAAAGTCATTGGCTGCAATATGTAATCCTCATCAAAGATGTTGACTGTCATTATTCATTTCTAATTCTAATTTTGAGGTATGCAGCACATGGATTTTTATCTAAATGAACGTGTAAATCACACTTTTGAGATGAAAATGAAACGTAATCTCTTGCGCAGCCAGAGACAGGGAGTGGAGAAGGAAAGAGAGAGAAACAGGGAGGAACGAGAGCAACTCGAGCATCTGTTTCTTGTTACGGTCCACCTCACTCAAGTTTTCAACATTGAGCTTCAAATCATCTGTTTCCTTCAGCTTCTCTGGTGAGACTGGTCAACTGAAAGAAATGAGGACATTGAGTCTCCGACTGTATTTAATAAATGATGGAGAACGGTAGAATGAAAAATTGGAGACATTTTTTGTTGTTGACTAATTTATAACAGGTTTTATTTATAAATACTAAGTCAAACTAAGTTAATCGTGTTTTTCTCTTTTTCACAAGGCAATTCCCACCTATATTAGGATTCTGTGAACTGATAAATCTGTGTGTGTGTGTGTGTGTGTGTGGTCTAAGATAGTGATTGGTTCTGTCATTCTGTGTAGGAAGTTGACTCACCCCCTGTTTCCTCTTGTCCTGTCATTCTCAATTTTGACCACACTACACCTCTTCAGAGTGAACACTGCTCAAACACACAACCTCAGTGAGGTTTTACACACATATCCGGTGAGAATCAGCACACAGAAGAAATAATATTTTTTTATGGACAACTGAAAGACAGTTAGTGGTAATTTAATGCAGGATCACACTTTAGGAGAACAGAGATATTTGGATTTTGAAGATATTTGCCATGTGAATAATTAGTATTATTATTTAATATTTTATGTTTAGTAGTAGTTTACACACAATACATTTTATGACAGGTTTATTTTAATATTAAAGACTGACTTTTTTTTACATACATTTTTGTAGCTTTTCATCAGGCCCAAAACAAGGAAACATAGGAAACTTTTGAGGGAGTGAGAATTGATTTGGTTTAAATAATTGCAAATAAGATTGACAATTTAACAAAAAAAGTTACAGGCAGAACACTGAATAGTGGAAGTTTGTTGCATTCATTTGTAGCATTTTTAAGCATTACCCTGCATGCTCTCCCCTGCTTTCTGTAAAACATGTTTTAGATACTTCAAAGAAAGCATGCTAAACAGCTTCAGACATCTGATTTAACAAGCATCCAGAATCTGAGAAGGCAGGTCTCATTACAAGCAAATTCTTACTCTGGCACTAGAGCAGCCATTTGTTTCTTTGTGCCCTTTAGGTCCTTCTGGATGACCTCTGACCTCAGCTATCCACACCATTTGGTGCTGGTGTATTGGAGGTCTCAATGCTCGGACACACACAGACTGTCATTTGAAAAATATTTTACAGACATATCCATATAAATATATATTAACACAATAGTTCAGGCAAAGAGACATTGATAATCCCAATTTTAATTTCCCAGTTGATTTCTCATAGCTCAGGGGCCTTGATGGAATTATTAGCTATGTTTGATCAAAAGTTGTTACAAATAAATACAAATAATAAAACAAAACAAAATTATTAAAATAAAATTTATATTATTATTATTATTATTATTATTAATTATCCTAAAATATTTATTAAGTCCTGTCTTTTACTGTTAACTAATATTTCTATTTAAGAAAAAAATTAAAAAACAACTGTAAAATTATAATACTAATAATATTTTTGACTGTCTTTATTCCTACGTATTCAGATGTTACACCAAGCTTTTTCGAAACACTCCTTGCCTTTAAATAATCGTACTGACCTGTGGCTTATGTTTTATTTTAATAAATCATCAAGCTAGTATATACAGTAATATAACAGAGCTATACAAATGTATGAGGATTACTAATCAGATCATTTGGTCTGCGAAGAATTGGACATTAGAAATATTTGGGTTCGTATAGATCTTTCAATAATGTCTTTTGGGGAAAATCAAGAAACATAAACCTCGGTTTACTTTCTGTTTACTTCTCCTTGGAAATCAATTGAGATATTTAAGAGATTTTTATTCCTATTTATGAGTGTCTCCGTATCTAAAATTGTGTGCTTACATGTGTCCTTGTGCATCCGCTATGCGTTCAGACAACTCTGATGAGGGTCTGAGTTTATTTTTTGGCGCGGACGGTGGCAGGTGTGTAAGAGCGAAGGGCGATCTGAAGAAAAAGACGAATGTACAGACACACACATAAAGAGAAGCTTTGATATATTATACCAGGGAAATCGGAGGGAGGTAAAGTCAAGCTTAGTGTTCACAAACACACACACATACCCACGCTCCAGCTCTGATCTGATTCTGTTGGATGTTTTTAGAGCTTACACTCACTTCCTTGTAAACATACCCGTGGCTCCCGTGGTCATAGCCGGCTTTGACGCGCCGCCAGAAGAGGGCCTCGATGTCTTCACGGAGACGGAGAACAGCGGGGCACACGCACATACGTGTACACACACGTGCACGCTCGCGTACTCTTTCAACTTCACATGTGGCCTCAGTGTGTGCGTGTGATTGCCATGGATACAGAACGGGTCCCGTTATATGGCTCTGCTGCTGCTATGGATATAAAATCAAATCCCATTAAAACACCTGGAGAGGGAGAGAGAGAGAGTGGGCGAAGGAGGCTGGGAGGACTGTAGGGCACACCCTGATGATTAAGCCCCTGGCTGGTGCAGGGTTTGCCGCGGTCCACTGAACACACAAAATCCACACATACTCACCCTATACCCAACAAGTTTATGAGAGAGAGACTTACTGACAGTTTCACTATACAGAGTGTGGGAACAGACCAAACGGAGGAAAGTACACAGAGGAGGGAGGCTACGGGAAAAAAGAACGACTGACAAGGAGCAAGTCAAATTATAACAATAGTTCAACAAACATTAATGTCGTTTCAAACCTGTGTGATGTTCTTTCTTATGTGGAAGGCGAATATGTTAGGTAAAATGTGCTTGCTGTTCTTTTCTATGCAACAAAGATTGACAGTCTTCAAGGGTTATAAAAGGAAAATCAAAGTATATCATAAGTGTATCATATCATTTCAGATTTATGATTTATCTAGTTCTAGTCTTACATCATTCTGTCAAATCTTTTATCTCAGAGGGATTTTGAAATGATGACATGAAAATGATGTATTTTTATTTTAACTATTCCAAAATGTTTGTATTTATTTACGAAAATCTTTAGGCTAATTATTAAAAAAAAACTTTTAAAGAATAGATATAGTAAAAAAGTGAGTCAAATGATTAACTCATTTCAGTAATAAATTCATTTTAGGCAATTCTTGAAATTTTTTATAGGTGACATAAATTCAGTCCAGTGACTCAACAAAAGCGGGCCAACATATTTTATTCATTAATGCTGATTAGTTACAAACCAGCTCATAAGAATTTTTTTTGAATCGGACATGGTTGTGCTTTGTTTTTGATTCACCAAAATGAATCAGTTCATAAGAATCGTTTGTTCTCAAATCAGACTGCACTGCTTATTGTGTAGTCAACAGCAGTTATGTGGCGCCACTGAATAAATATTACGTCTGAATATTTTATCTGTGTTTCATTGATGCATTGTTATTGAAACTGAACTTAATATACTGAACTTTTAAATAATGTCTGCTTCCTGTTTCCCAACTTTATTACTCTAGAAGTAATTATAAGTGATTGTAAATTCTATGGATAAACCACATTCATTTTTAACTCAGTTCCATCTGAAGGAAGGAGCATGTCTTACGCAAACCTGCCATTTCTTTAAACCCTGGTTTGAATTCATCCTCAATCTATATTTCATCATTAGATCCAGTGAGTTTCAAATGATCAAATATATAAATTACATTTCACACAGTCTCCAGTTTTCCACAGATCCAGATGACCGAGTTGTTGATGGGTAATATTTGGCTCAGACAGGCCTTGCATTGTCCATTTCTCTAACACTCATTTTGTCCTTCTTTCTTTCCTTGCACCCTGCACATACCCCTCCAGCGGCAGTTGTGGCTGTTAGACATATGGAGAAAATTGAGGGAAGTTGAAAATAAAAGGAAAAATGTGAAATAAAATGTGTGAGTGGAACACTCTCCTCAGGGCAGGGTAGACCTCTGCTGGCTCTCAGATCACACAAAACCTCTTTAACAACGGCAAAAGAATTGGTTTAAAATGCAGCAGAGAAATGTCAGACACTTGGACAAGTTAATGCTGTCATACCAACTGAATGATAAAATAGATTTAACTTATTTAATAAATCATGTATTTGATTTGTTGGTGCACCGGTGTTGTTATTCGTAACGTCTTTAAATAGTAGTTACCAGTAATTAAAACTAAAACAGTAAATAGTAAAAAAAAAAAGAAATTACTTCAAAAAATGAAACGGCATCTTTAAAGTGAGACATGCTATTTTTACATGCTAGGAGATAAGAGAACTGAGAAACCCCAGGTAGCAGCAGCTCTTGCATCTACAGGTGGGTGATGCGAGTGTGAGAGGTTAGGCCATGTTCACTCTCTCTCGGTTTTACACACCCTCAAAAACACACACACAGGCAATCTGCGGTTTCTCAGCAGGATGCAGAGATTATTTTATCACTGCAGGATTCCGGGACATTCCTGCTGGACTTCCGAGCGTTGGTGGGATAAAAGCATAAGTGAATCCCGCCGCTCTTACTTAGATTTCACTCCCCGGGCAACGCTTCTGTTTGGCCAATGGGCTGCGGGCCCCAGGCCGGTGGTGAGAGGCAGGTTTTAAAGGCCTGAGTGTATTTATAGTCATTTCCCAACATCGCTGCACAACTCCAGCACAAATACATTACAAATTGACACTACTAGAGTGCTGAACACATACACAAACCCCAAATTTTTACATACAAACTTCAGAGTGAAAAGATTGGGGAAAAAATAGATCAGTGTGTGTTTGTGATTGTGTGTTCCGTGGAGACAGGAAGAGAGTGAGACTGAAATGGTGAGAAATTCTGCAAACCTCAATGGGGTCCTACAATAACAATATTAAAGTTTTGGGCCCTCTGATCATTCTCCATTTGCACATCAGCCCTTTTCAACTGGGTAAAATGAGTCAGCTTCAAAAGCACAGTGCAGATGAATAGAAGCATAGAGAGAGACCACTGACCCAGCAGTGTCAAAGAGAACAAAACTATACTTCACCTCTGACTCAATCATATTCACTACAGTCCTGCTATATGCAACTCTCATAATACATTGTGTGGGCCAAAATGATCTTTTATCTATTTATCTTAATTATCTATTACTAAAATTTCCCCCCTTTAGATTCCAGATGTTCAAGTAGTATCTCAGCCAAATCTGATCATATCCTAACAAACTATACACCAGTGGAAATATTATTTATTCAACTTTTGGTAATGATGTATATTTTATTTTATATTTTATTGTCAGTTCTTCCATAGGCAGCTCTAGTCAAATTCTGGACAATTAAATGTTTATTTCTATTCCGTTCTGTTCTGTTCTACTGCCCTGCCATATGTTGCTCTGATCCATGTTACAGTGCTTCCATATACAACTTCCATTCAATTTAGGACAGTAGAATGTTCTGTTCCAGTCTATTTTATTCTGTTCTATTCTGTTCTGTTCAGTTCTGCACAGGACATGCAGTTTTATTGTGCACTGTTCTATTCTGATCTGTTCTATTCTATTACAGTCCTTCCATGTGCAGCTCTTATCCAATACAGTTAGTTGAATGTAAACCTATTCTATTCTATTCTATTCTATTCTATTCTATTCTACTGTCCTATCATATGTAGCTCTGTTACAATCCTCGATATACAGCTCCCATTCAATTTAGGACAGTAGAATGTCCTATTCTATTTTATTTTATTCTGTTTTGTTCTGCTCTGCACAGGACATGCAGTTGTGTTGTGCACTGTTCTTTTCTGTTCTTTTCTATTCTATTCCGCTGTCCTGCCATATGTAGCTCTGATCCAGGTGACAGCCCTTCCATATACAGCTTCTCTTCTCTTCTCTTCTCTTCTCTTCTCTTCTCTTCTCTTCTCTTCTCTTCTCTTCTCTTCTCTTCTCTTCTCTTCTTGTATTGTGCACTGTTCTGTTCTGATCTGTTATATTAAATTTCAGTCCATGTGCAGCTCTTATCCAATTCAGTTGAATGTAAACTATTCTATTCTATTTTGTTCTGTTCTGTTCCGTTCTCTGCAATTATCAAGTGCTCCTTCAGATTCTAATTAGTTAGTTGAGTTGTGTTTGATCAGGGTCAGCTGACCCTTGCAGGAAGGCAGAGGAACAGGAACAGGATTGGGCACCATTGCTATAAATTCTAAAACCTCCCTACAGTTAATGTTAGGCCCAAAACATGAATGGGTTTTTGTTTTTTGTTTTTTTTTACACATTAAATGTATTGGAAAGTTGTTATAAAATCAACACCATTCGTCAGTTGGCTGTTAGCGTATGTCTGTTTGTGTGTGCTGTGCTAGCTATTGATAAATGATGGTCATGGTTAACTGACCACGAGAGGAACTGGAACGAATCGATCAGTGAGTGACACTTCACTTATGGCTTACTGTGAACATGCACACACAAAACACATACTGTACAGTACTCTATAGCATAACATATACTCAAGCAAGTTCTGAGAACAGATCAACACTCTTGAAAACTATTCTATAGCAGCCAATGCTTTCCTCAGGTATTATTCAAGCACAGCCAATGCTTTATACAGGCATTGTTTTAGGGTTGGGAAAAAAAAGAGTTTTTATTCAGAAAACTTAACCAGTGGTCTTATCTATCTGCCATGTTTTTGGTTTTTAGCACATTTCATTTGTGTTTGTAGTTTTTAACCTAAATCCTCTTCCTTGGTCCTGGGTTGTGGGCAATATTAGGGTACTGCATGGATCTGCTCTTGGAATTTCCAATAGAAATAGTATAGAACCCAGGCAGGATAAAATAATATGCAAATACAGCGGCATCTGAACAATTACCAAACTCTTATCAACTGGTTCTTTTGAGTAAATTTAACTTTTAAATTTTAACTTGCATGATTTTTAGTTGGTTCTTTACTGACTGTGATACATTAATGTAACTATAACACATTTTAATTATTGCAATCTTAGTTTTTTTTTTTTTAAACATGCATTGTTTAGTACTTGTTTTAAGTGTATTTGTTATTGAAATTCTCGTTATTGACATTTTGAATTGTGTTTATTTTTTTGATTGAATAATATTGAATCATATAGTTCTTTAAGATTCCCATTGCTACGTTACAATAAACCATCCTTTACTCAGACATCATTTAGAGCAGCTTTAGCTTTAGACAGGAAATGTAAATGGCTTAAATATAGATATTTTACAAAAACACACAGAAAATATCCTGAAACGAATCATCTAGACATGAGCACTCTCACAGTCTCTCTCTCTCTCACACACACACACACACACGCTCACACATATATAGCCAGTGTGGCCGGGCTTGGTCAGAGTGACACATAGTAAAATTTTACAGGTGCAGTGAGGCGGGTAATTGCTGTGTTAATTCGTCCACGAGCGATCAGTGCAGTCTAATGAAATTTCCACTGGTGTTCTCTTACATCCTGCAGGTCAGGAGGCAACTTCCTGTTTGGATAAGAAACGCTTTAAAGAGAGCGAAGAAGGAGAGAGAGAAAAGGCCATACTTTGACTTTCAGCTGTGCTGGACTGGGCTGAGGGTAAAGGGGATGGATGGAATTTCAATTTGCCGCTAACCACCCGCATAACTACCTACATACACACACTCACACACACACACACACACACACATGCTTCTTGGATCCCTGTCTGCAGGGGTTGAAAAGATCACAAAAGGAAAGTTTGTGCGAATGCCTGTGAGAGCCAGTGAGCGTTCGACCAATTAATGCTGCAGGTGGACAAACGCACCTGAGGGCTTGAGACACATGCTTCATTTGACCCCCTCCACAAAACTGTCTTGCATTAAATGATGAGCTGCATGACTGCCTAAAAACAAGCTTTTATTTTTAAGTTGAAATTGGACTTGTCATCAAATCATTCAGAATCCGTGTTTGTGCGTATGCCTGTGATCATCTGAGAGGAGTTGAGAGGCTCCTGTTGAGAAGACATATGTGTAAGAGCCTGACATTTGACCCTTGATCTTTAGATGGAATTTACACACTCACACACTCATTCCAGCTGCTGAGGAGAGATCATTGCCACTGTTACGCTGCCTCAGTATTGATTGATACTGATTGATGAGTTCTAAAGTTGTGCTGCTCTTATGCCAAAGACAATATAAGGAGGAAGAGACAATATGCATTTTGATAAAAAATGAATGAGAGACATTGTAATGCTCAATACTTGTTTAGAAATTAAATCCCCACATTTAAGAAAAAACAGAAAAAACTTTTTTGATACAAATGTATTTCTACACTTTTCTACACATTTCAAATGCACAAAAGTACTTTCAATTTTTTTGTTTTTTTTATTTGTTATTGTCAGATTATGCAATCTGAAAAGATCCTTTACACTTTTCGATTGTGGTTATTTTGTTCAAGTTACTTTAAGCATTTGTTATTATTAACTTTACATCATTGGCTTTTACAGCATTTATTAGTCTAGTGTCATTTTAATCTATAAATAAAATGTAAAAGTAGATTTTATTATTTATAAATTTAATTTTAAAAGGGTTTTGTTAGCTGTATTATGTTTCATAAACTGAGGTGATTTATAGAGAGAGAGAGTTTATTTGTAAATTCAAAAATTTTCATAAATCATGTTTTATAATGTTATCATGTATTTGTGTTTTCTATGGTGTTAGTTAGCTTGTATTTTTTGTCATTTTTACCTAATCAAAATAACCCAGCAGATTAACTGTAACGCACAATGAAAAAACACAATTTTTTGAAAATGGTTAAAAATTGATTTATTTGTTTTTGCAAATGAACTCTTAATTTTTTTATTAATATTTATTCGTTAGTTATTTTGTTGTATTCGTTCACAAATATTCTGCTAATTAATTTTTTTACTTTTTTTTCTACAACTTGAAATAGCAAAACTTTATTAATATGTAATAATGTTTCACTAATGTATACATATTGTATGTACACACACATATATATATATATATATGTGTGTGTTTTAGCTTTTGAACTGTAATATAAACAAACATATAAACAAAAAATACGCAACTTATTTCTCAAGGCAATACAAAAATAATAATAAACAAAATTAATAAATATACAGGATGATTTTTATAGATTTAAGTAGATTATTAACATTGCGTTTTTAAAAGCACTGCTCCTGAGATTTGAGCCTTTGTTTCTGTGAGGTTATGTGTTTATTTGCATCTTGATACTGTACCTGCCATCTACACCCTTCAGAGTTACATCTGCCCTGAAATCTATCTACTATATATGAGACCAGATGTAACTTGTCCTGCTGTAATGGGTGATGTGACTTTGCATTCAAGGGTGCAGTGCTGAAAAGCTGTTGTTCCTGTGTCGTCGATCAGATCCTGTGATGTGCAGACCATTCTTTCACGCTCAAACACACACGGTTAACTGCTACAGTCAGTGACATTGACATGCATGGAGTCAAAATTTACCAGATCAGCTTTCCCCTCTGGGAGGAAACTTTATAGGAGTGGTCACTTTCCCTCTTTGTCTCCCTCCCGAAGAGGAACAGTCCGAAAGTGAATGGATTTTATATAAATATGATGGATATATCATGTGTGTGACCAAGCCCAGTGGAACGCTAATCACAGAGATCTGGTCAGCTAACACACACCTGGAACTTCTGCTGTAAACGCATGAAACCCTAAAACATTTACACACACCTTTGAAAGGATCTGAAATCATGTAGTGTTTGAAATTGGAGAGTTATGCCTAAAAGGGATAGTTTAGCTAAAATGAATAATCTTGTCATAATTTACAAGATTGAAATTTTTTTAAATGAGTTGAGTCATGCGGATGTCGTTTTGGTACTTAATTGTATTTACACTGAAAAGACACACGGAAACAAGAGTAAACATCTTAAGTCATTTTGCTTATCTAGTATCTTGATTTAAGATTTTTTTTTTTACATTTTTATTAGAGACAAGACAAAAATGCTAAGTTTTTGCAGTGTACTCACCATTGCTATTTAAAACTGAATTTGTTTTTAACACAAAAAGAGGAATTCGTAAAATTATCTCCCAGTGGGGTAAGTAAATATATATGGCAGATACTTGTACTTGTTTAAAGCAAAATGCACTTACTTAAGATTTATGTCACCTGAAAACAAGAGCAAAAATTTGAAGTCATTTTGCGTATCTTGATTTATGAATTTTTACTTATTTTAAATAGAAACAAGATAAAAATACTAAGTAAAAAAAAAGGCATTTTTTGAAGTGTAAAAATGTCAGTAATACGAGTTCTGGAAGATCTGGAAGATTTCTGATTAGCAATTTCTAAATATAAAGTATTTCATATAGTATTATAGTATATCCTACACTAGATGTTCTTGAGTGTAATTATCACAGATGAAACTCATGAACTTATTTGTTTTAGGAAGACACACTAGAGTAGGAACTTTTGTTAATTATTTTTATGGCCAGCTGACAGATGACTGAAAGTATAAATTCATATTGAAACACTAGGGGGAGCCAGTCACCATTGTCTCTGTCTGTGTCTCTTTCTCTTATCACAAATAGACTTTTGGTACTATAATGAGATGCCCTGAGGATTGGCAGCATTACTTTTATTTATATGTAATAAACCTTACTGTAGAATGGAAAGTATTTGCTTAACATAATAAGATGAAATAGCCACACTCCTTGAAGGCCTGCTGTTGAATTTGGTTTTTGATTATTAGTGTGTGGTTTGGCAATATGAATAATTTAATTCATTATTTAGTCAAGTAAGACATAGTTTTATGAAAATGAATTTGGCATGTTTCAAAACAGGAAGTTCAATTGTCTTATGACCACAGAGTTAATGAACATATGAGATTTACAGTTTGCTGTGAGATTTAATAAATATATAAAAATTTCCTTTGCTTGGTTCTTTTGAACCAGGAAACGCAGTTGTTCTATCCAACAAGCACAAAAGGGATCTCCTTCATCTGAAACTTAATTAAATGTAGGCGGTCTAAAAAAAACTGAAAGGAACATGAGGTTGCGTTTGAAGAGAGACTGTTAAAATGTTTGGGATATTTTTCACTGCGTTGGATTCAAAAATACCCTAAACCAAAAGCCACATTCTATGGAAAGCTTTCAACCCGTAGAGAAATCAAACATTTGCAAAAACACGGAAACATAATCATGCTAATCATAAAATCGGGACCAAAATCTGCTCAAAAAACGGTTATCTAGTAATTATAAGGAATAATTTTTTATTTTATTTATTATTTTGCAATTAGCTGTTTTTGGATAATAAGTAATTACACATTTGTCACATTTCTATTAAAAATAAACGGACCGCAAATCACAGAGGATCATTTAGTCCTTTTTTAATTTTTGTTCTGATCTATCATTTCGCCCACTGTTATTTTGTTGATTCATCTTTTTCATGATTCAAACGGGATATTATAAAGAGAGAGGGAGAGTTAAAACGTAAATCGATTCTCCACACAGTCACTTTCATTTAGTTTTGGGCAGTCATATATGAAATGCAAGAAAGAAAATAGTTTAATATTGTAAATTATCCTATCCAAAGGAATCAAATGTTTGCCCCTCAGTCTGGCCTCTCTATCCTTTCTCTGGACAGAGCTGGGTGTACACTGGCCCACAAAACCCTGCAGGGCTGTTTGGACATGCTGTGTGTGTGCAATGAAAAAAAGGAAGAGAGAGTGTGTATGTGTGTGTGGTGTGCAGATTTTTCAAAGCCACAGACTAAATAACAAATATTGGAGAGACAGGGTGAGAGCGCATACATACATATACACACGCTCTGGTCTCTGGATGACTTAAATAGGCTATTTCTGGATGCCCAGTCTACGTTCGTTTTGTTAACCATGGCAGAGATCACATTAGAACACATACGCATCAGATTCAAGGGATAATCCCCCCGAAAATGTAAATTCTGTCATCATTTACTCAGCTTCATGTAGTTCCAAAAAATGAATTTCAGTTTCTTGTTCAACTCAAAAGTTGAGCAGAAAAATTTGGTTGCACAAATCCATGCAATCCCAATAAACTGGGACTTGAGCTTTGAAGCTTTACAAAAAAAAAGAAAAGAAAAGAAAAAGCACCACTAAAGTGTAGAAGTCGTCCATATATTTTCACCTTCGGTGAGTTGGTAAACTACTAGACTTGATGAAGTTGGGAAGTTGATATAAAAACTAATCATTCAGCTTTTTGTGAACAAAATCAGTCTATTTATTAAATAATTAGTTCACAAGTTGAACATCTCTATAGGCTAGTTCTCACAAGCTAGGACATATTTTCAGTTAATAATAACTTAAATGTTGGCCTATTCCTTACACAAATCTATCATATTAAGCAGTCTTGAGGCATTTTTATTATACTTTTATGGTTCTTTTGTGACCTTTCTCCAGCTCATATGATTTGCAATTGTTGAAAGGTGACTAGAACATTCTGCTAAATATTTCTGTTTGCATTTGCACAGAATAAAGAAAGTCAGACAGGTTTGGACATAATGTGCAAAAAGTTACATTTTAAATTACCATTTCAATTTAAAATTGAGTAATTTACTAATGTTTTAAAGGCTAATGTTTGGCAAATATTTTTTTCATTCCCCCAGATACATGCAAAGACAGTATCTTCTCTTTATCTCATTCTTACTGTCTGTGTATGTTATATGATTCCTGTGTGGCTATGGTCAGGCTGCAGTGGGACAGCGGGGTCTGGTTTATTGAGATGAGGAGACCAGTCATACTGTATGCACACACAATGGAAAATATGAAAACATTTCTAAGCTGCTGACTTTATAGGGAGGGTATTGATGATATATCTGCAGACAGCATCGTGAATATCTGTTCACATTTTACGGTGTCAGCCAACCAATCAACAGCTGTCCATCTCTGCTGAAGAATACATCAGAAATAGAGACCTAGCTGGTCCTGGTTTGGAGTTCAGGATCTGAACTGAATCAAATACATTGTTTTGTACAATATTACAGCAGTGGATCTCAGTTGGGTTTAATATATATAGAATCAGAGTTAGCTAAATTGGCAGTTATGAGGAATTTGTTTTGGTAACAGAAGTACCAAGGTGCGCCAGAATGACACAGACACAATATGCAAATTATAAAAAAGCCCTGTAACGGGTAGGTTTAGGGGCAGGGTTAGCTTTAGGCCATTCTTATAAATTCATACGAATTGCCAATTTGTAAAATAAGTAAAATAAATACGAATTTGTCACCTCGTAAAATATGTACGAATTGCCTTGAGATCAGGTTGGTGTTGGAAGTGTTTGTACACATCCATCCTATAATGATAAAAATCCACCTAATGTTTTTTTTTAAATCCCTATTTTATAATCCTTTCTGACATCAGGCTGAGATTCCTGTCAGAATGACATAGTTCTGCACAGGCCCCTCCCACAACACCGTCTTACCTTAGACCTGCCCTGAGTGAGCTGTCATCAGTCCATTGACTCTGGTGCAGGGGAAGACACGATGTCTCCAATTACGCAATTGAAGTTTTGTTGTTGGATGTAATAATAATAATAATAATGAGTGTGATGAAAAATTAAAGTCATTAGGATTAACGTTATTTTCATTTTGAAGGAAATATGCCGATCCCGATCTGCCTAAATGTGTCTACGTTCACGCAAATCATTGGTGATCCAGCTTCATCTACAAAAGAAATGTGTATGAGGGTATTTTATGAATCTTTGCAAATCATGTTTCCTAATAATGCTTCTGAAGTTTACAGTCTGCTCATCCCCACACAGAAGCAACATGGACTAGAATGGGTTGAAACAGAGCTGATTCTGGCAAGGTAGAAATTTTCTTTTCTACACTACCATTGAGAACATTTAACCAAAGTATGTTATAGACCTTTTCATTAAGACCCTAAAGAACGTAATCAAATCAACATGTGGAAAATCTGATGTCCCCTTTAAAATGAACCCAAACATGGTTGTTTAATAATCACAAGGTGGATATTTATTAATTTCCTGCCTTAAATTACTATATTTCTTGCTGAAAATGAACACAAAATTACTAATTAACGTTTTTTTTACATGTTCAATAAATTAACATTTAATAATAAGCTCAATAAATAATAAATAATACATTTATAATTTCCAACCTATGTTGGGTTTATTTTAAGCAAGATAATACAGTAATTAAGCAATAGTTGGAAATTAGATTTGATGTTGGAAATAAACGTTTATAAATATGTTGAATAAAGTGGACAGCCTCTAGAGAATTAGTTGTAGAGTTTCTTCCCATGAAGTATATATAAGTCCAGCTAATAACATTAGCTCCCCCAGTGCACAAAAAAATTGGAGCAGACTGGATGTTAGAGGATAGTTTCTGTCTCCAGGCAGCAGAGGGGAATGTTGTAATAGTGATAATGGTAATCTGGTGGGTGCATTGAGGGTAATTGTAGATGATTTGCAGATGACAAAAAGAAAGAAGAAAAAAATAATGTTGAAACCAGTACAGGCCAAATGATGTCATTTTTTGGGCTTTAATCTGGTTTTGTTGTAGAAGGGTGGAATCTCTGGAAGCTTTTGAAGTTCATTGGCACCTTCAGTCCTTTATCTAATCTCTCCCTAATTCTCCTTTCCTTTTAAAATGGAAATGGACAAAAAAGGATGGAATTTAGCTGTGAATGTGTCAGTGCCTGTGTGCAATTTGTTTGAAGGTGTGTGTGGCCTTTTCTGGCATGACGGAGATGGTAAAGCTATCAGTGGAGAGTGACAGAGGGTGACACTCACTGGGGGCTGAAGGCTGATACAAGACCAGCCTTAATTAGCTAACTAATGGATTTCCCACCCTCCAACATACAATACACACATAATCACACATCACTGAATGTACGCAAGAGCACAGGGGAGTGAAGGCTTTTGTCACAATTATTCCTTATGGTCATCTTTTTTGTGTGAATAAAGTGCAGTCCAGAAGATCTTCCTTGCCACTGTCACCTAATGGATTGCTTTTTGTAGGATGCTTAATATTTGGCAATATTATCGACTTCATTGCACAGAAACTATTGGAGGATGACATTGCTATTTTGTTTCTGTGTAACAAATCTGCTTTAAGACAATCTGTATCATATAAAGCACTATATAAATATATATAAACATATAAAGGTGACTTGTCTTTAATTAAAAATGCTTTAAAAACATGAATAAAAAAAATCCTTACAGATTATATTATTAGCACATTAGTAATTAAAAGTATCTTGTGTACTTTGTCCCAGAAATACTAAAGTGTAAAATTGCATATACTGTGCAAATACCTTTTATATTTAATAAATATTAAATATTTTCTCCTTTAAAAGGCAAAAAAAAAAAAAAAACTTTGGTCACTCACTGGACCAATGGCATGCTTAGAGTATGCATAGGTCAAAAATGTGTAATAATTTAGATTTTAGATTTTTGGTGGAGTAATGGCTACTGAAAATTCAGCTCTGCCATTATAGGACTAAATTAAAATTTTAAATATAATTCTTTATATATTTAATATAAATAATAATATATAAAATGTATATATTATATATTTATATAATTTAATATATTAATTATAATAATATTCTACAATGTTACTGTTTTTACCATATTTCGATTAAATAAATGCAGCATTGGTGAGCTTATATGGACATCTTTTCAAAAGCATTTAGAATAATCTTAATTATTCCAAACTTTTGATCAGCAGTATATGTATTTATACATTCATTTTGAACTTTTCAGTATTTTATAAGTGGCACAAATGTGGCAATAATTATACTAATACTCTACATTTAAAATCCAATTCCTTGTATACATCCATACATTTCAAAAAAGGTTGTTTGTAATAGCCACACACTTATGCGAATGGCATCTGCGTATTAATGAGAAGTTTGAGAGATAGTTGTATCACAACACACATCCTTACTGTGAGCCATTTAGTTCTGGTGTCACGTTTCTCTTTTCACTGCATGTCTGTGTGTGCAGTGTATGGGTAAGTGGGTGCATGAGACTTTTTACTAATGAAATCCATAATAGGCCTCTCTTTACTGCACATTTCTGGAGTCTTTATGTGGTCGCTGTTCCACTTTATAATCTGCTTGGTTATTTTGATGTATAAACTTGGTAACACAGGCATTGTGCCATTAACAAATGCCACCTCTCTCCCCCTCTCTCTGGTTTAGAATAGAAACGCTAACGTGTCAAAAGAAGTCTTTTCCCTGCGGATGCAATTAAAATCTTAAAAAGGGAAATGCAGGCTTTTCGCAGTTCCAAAACAGGAATGTGTGTGCATGTCTTGTGTGTGTGTGTGTGTGTGTGTGTGTGTGTATTGATGGAGAACATTTACTAAGCATGGCTAATATAGGCTACATATATGAAATTAATACCAGGGTCAGTTAAACTCAAACAACGTTTATTCCTTTTCACAAAATTTTACAACACAGGCTCATTGGAAATATGTGCCTCTACATTAATTTGTGCTAGAACACATGTTTAATACAGGTACAGGTATTTCATACATTGGTACAGGTACATATTGCCGCCATTAATAATTCAAATATCCAGTGAATGTCGCTCTATCATGTTGGAAATACATCCCCTACATCAAGCCCAAACCTACTCAATGGTGTTAACAAATGCAAAACTAATGTAAAAATGTTTTTGCTGATGCAGCCATGTTATTTTAACTTACTTATGATGGTTTGAGCCGTTTTGTAGTGAGATGTAAAAATTGCTTTGAAGTCATAACATAACATTGTGCAACTAATTGTGTGAAAATAAGCCTAATCAAAATGTATGTGTAAATCATACTTTTGTGTGAAAAGGAATAAAAATTGATCAAAAAGTTAAAAACAAATAAAAGTCATACATTTCTGCAAAACTTACCTAGACATATTTACAGCAGTTGAAATGAATACTGGCAGTAAAACTGTGACACAAAAGTATGATTTATATGTACATTTTTGATTAATAAAGGCTACTTTTTACACAATTAGTTGCAGAATGTAATATTACACAACCAGCTCCATATACATTTTTTGATGCAGTAATCTTGCTCAGTCCCTCCTGTACATCATTGTAGTTGTGATGTGGAGCGCTCAGTACAAATATGATAAAACCTGAAATGAATTTTCTCACATATCATGTAGGGTTTAGTGACGGCAGTAGGCTATTTTCAAACATGATAGATCATAACCTTTTAACAGCTCTCACCAGACATTTCACGCCAGAACTGCCGCTAAACATACAACCACCAATGTAATAAAACTTTAATGCAATATAATTTCATAAGTGTTGCGAAACATGCAAGAGGCAAAATATGCATCACAGACTTTATTTTTTTTTCAATGAGTCTGGGATGTGTTTGAATGTGTGAGCACAAATGAGAAATGATAGCTACTGTGAAGAGTATGACTTTCAGTGAATATTAATGATTAATCTAAGCCATTTGTGTATGGCTTCAAAAGACTTGCTCAAGAGAGTCAAATGGTGCTTTATGGCATGTATCCATCCGCATTTACATTAAGTGTATGAAAAAAATAAAGTTAAGGGTTTAAAATGAGGGTGAGTAACTGAGAACTTTAATTTGAAGTAAACTCATTTACATTTAATACACATCAAGTCATGAAGGTTTAGATTGTCTGATTTTGCAAAAGTTTTTGAACTTTAACTGCTCCTTAAAGATTCTAAATATTTGAGAACATCAATAAAAGTATGAAAGATTATTGTTCATGACCTTCAGATGTATAATTTTCAGTCCACCTAGTTGCTTTATCTTCAAAGATCCATTTTTATTATTTTACAATACAAACAAATACTATACCAGGGTCACATTTGTGTTACTTTGTTGGTTGTGTATGTGTGTTTACAAATAGATAACTTAAGAGAGCCAGAGTTTTCTACATTAACGATAAGGATAACTTCTGCACAAAAATATACAGTTTGAGCTTCTCAGGCGCCCCATTTAATCACTTATTCATTCCCCTCTGTCTCTGCTTCAATGAAATCTTTATGCTTGTCTGTAGGAGACTGAAAGAACCATGTCAGATATGCAGAAAGGGAAGAAGAGAGAGAGAGAGAATACACACTTATGCAAACACTGTGGTTTTCCCTTAAAATCCTATGAGGGAACAATGGTGCAGCTGACTTACAAATAACCCACTAAATATCTTAGCGAGGATAGAACACTTAGTTAACATATTCATTTACCTAAACATCCAGTATACGTGACTCAACCAGAACCTGGTAACTTTAACATGTTCTGTAGAAAATGATGACCTAGCTTAGCTGCACTTAGCTGCATTCTTCTGAATGTGTGTTAGTTGACAGAAACCAGCAGTGCAATGATATGGACTTGTTTTGTGTGCATGTGATAATGGGTGACATCTCCTGGCATCCCATCACACACAGATAAAATAGGGGTGACTTACATGTGTTTCAGGGCTGTCTGGAGACGTTTAAGCATAGATTTATCGCACATAGACGAGTCAGAGTTCCAGGGCTGATAGCATGAATGCCGCTTTCATGGAGCAAAGATGATACGCTGCTTTTTATGTCTGATGTCACTGAGACACTTGCAGTGGTGTGTGTGTGTGCTAATGTGGTTGTTGACCTCACACTCAGGCACATGAGTGTGTTTGAGTGTGTGTGATATTTGAAATTCTTGCTGAAAGACTCAAGAGGGTCCAGAGTGACGGGGGAAGATGCAGAATTGTCTGTGTGTGACAGGGAGAAGGAATGCGGAATAGTTTTCCTAAAAATGACAATTCTGATCCTCATGTTTATGAAAAATATCAATGTTGTTGAAACATTTTAATCTGGACATGGATTAGAAAATAATGCTGAAGGTGAAAGGACAAGCACCTGTAGACAGGGCAAAAATGGGGACACATGCTTAAACAAAAAGAGTGAAATTATCATCATTATTATAGAAGTTACCAATTTTTTTATTGGGATTATTATTGTTTCATTCTGCTTGCTAAAGACTAATTCGTGTGTCATTTTACTGTAATTGTCATTCACTGTTCAATCATTTCATTCATATACATACATATATATATTTTTTTTTTCTTGAAAGTCCTAGTTTTGTGTTTCTCTTTAGGCTTTTACATATGCAGTATACATTTTAATTTAGTAGCAACATGCATAGCTCCCTGCCTGTCAGTTACTACGAGTTATGTCGTGACGACAGACTGGGGTCTTGCCTAGAGCCCTGATTCACTCTGCTTAAGAGAAAACGCCAATGGCTTCATACAGGAATAAAGAGGCGACAGCTGCAACCACTCATCAGATATTGCTTTGGAGCCGTGAGTTTATACCTGCTGCTCTGAAATGCTGTAATGACAAGAAAGCTGAAGCAGAAGTGAACACCCCTGGGTGTTTTACAAAAGAGCAATTTCTGAACATGGTCGTTTCGTGTCTTTTTCAAGATGGAGTATTGGCCATGTCCTTTTTGGTGCGGGCGTTACCTGTCTCCCAACTACGGCCACGGAGGTTGTCTTCACTGTCTGGGTCTCCAGCATGCTGAAGACGCTTTCGTGGAGGGCGAATGTCCTCATTAGGAGGCCATGCCCCTGGCAGCACTGCAATCCCACCTTATCGTCCTTCGGGATGAACAGGCACCCTTTGCTGCCACCCAGCTCGGGTTCACTGACACTGCCAGAGGACCGCCGACTGGCACTCTGGGGGACCTAAAGGTGACAGCAGTAGCTGTCCTGTCAGGCTTCTGGGCCGCGGGAAGATCAAATGTGGCTCGCTGCATCGGGGGACGGGCTTTCTTCAGCCAAGAAGAAAGATGAGCCGTCAGAATACTTAACTATCTTGATGACTGGCTCATTTTGGCCCAGTCATGAGAAAAGTTGTAAGAGCACAGGGACCTGGTGTTTCAGAACCTCAGCCAGTTGAGGCTTCAGGGCAACTAGGAAAATAGCAAGCTCTTCCCTGTGCAAAGAATCTCTTTTCTCAGTGTGGAGTTCGACTCGGTGAGTATGACAGCGTGTCTCTCAGAGGAGTGTTCACAGTCAGTGCTGAACTGCCTGAATTCCTTCAGAGGCAGAAGAGTGGTTCCACACTTTGCATAACAATAACGCTGGCTTGTCGTCACACTTTCAGCCCATGGACAGACCTTGTGTTTCTATGGGCCAGGCATGTTGTGTCACGGCATGTTGTGGTAACAATACCTCCATGGTGGGCTTGGGCGCCACATGCAATGGACAAGCAGCCTTGATGGTCCAGCTGATTGGAAGTCCATTCGGAGAAGCTCATTTAGATCTGTTTGCCTCTTATGAGTCGTCCCAATTCCTGCTGTATTTTTCCCTGACCGAGGCTCCTCTTGGCACAGATGCACTGGCGCACAGCTGGCCTCGGGATCTACACAAGTATCTGTTTCCCCAGTGAACCTGCTCGCACAGAACGTGTGCAAGGTCAGGGAGGATGAGGTACAGATCTTGCTGGTTGCTCCTTACTGGCCCCTCTGGACCTGGTTTTCAGAACTCATGTTCCTCGTGACAGCCCTTCCCTGGCGCATACCTCTGAAAGAGGACATCCTCTCTCAGGGGCTCAGCACCATATGGCACCCGTGTCCAGGTATATGGAACCTCCGCATGTGGCTCCTGGACTGAAAAAGGCAGACTTGAGTGGCTAGCCACAAGCGGTGGTAGACATGATCACTCAAGCTAGAGTTCCCTCCACGAGGCCAGCTAATGCTTTGAAGAGGAGTCTGTTCGAGACTTTAAAGATGCATGATAGGAGTTGTGCTTTCCTTTCTGCAGGAAAGGTTGGAGCATAGGCTTTTGCCCTTCACTTTGAAAGTGTATGTGGCTTCCATTGCAGCACATCTTGATGCAGTAGACGCCCGGTCTTTTGGAAAGCATGACCTCGGTGTAAGGTTCCTGAGGGGTGCCAGAAGGTTGAATTCTGGGACACCCCTAATACCTTCCTGGGACCACTCTGTTGCCATGGCTGGACTTCAGGGAGGTCCCTTTGACCCACTAGAATCCTCATGTCTATCAAGAGGGTCGGGACCTACAGCCATTTTTGGTGAGTGAAAAGTGCCTTGTGTTCGGGCCGGCCTACTCTCACATTGTCCTGAGACCCCGGCCTGAATACATGCCCAAGGTTCCCACCAGCCTTGGCATTGCTGTGTCCGGTAAGAGCATTACGCATATACGTGGACCGCACCCAGAGCTTCAGAAGCTCTGAGCAGCTCTTTGTCTGCCACGGAGATCAGAAGAAAGGGAAAGCTGTCTCCAAGCAGAGGTTATCCCACTGGATTGTGGATGCCATCACCTTGGCTTACCAGGCCAAAGGTGAGCCGTGCCCCCTAGGGGTGAGAGCCCACTCCACTAAGAGCGTGGCCTCTTCTTTGCATTGGCTGGATGACACCGCTCACCTTCACGAGATACTAGAATCTTTGCATTGAGCCAGTTTCTTCCTGTGTGTTGGGTAATGGACTGGCCGGTGTCACGCTTGCAGCGCCATTCCTCTTCACAGGGGATGTAAGCGCTGTTTACTCTTCCAGTAAGTTTCCCAGGGGGCGAACCCTGGTAGAGATTCCTCCAGCATCCTCGGCAGTCAGACTGGGTGGAGCAGCTGACGCAAGGCTCAGTATCCGTGTGCATGCCGGGGTACAGTCAGTCCCTGTATTGAGCTACATGTCCATATATAGTTGATTCCCTGTGGGTAGTCGTATATGTGTAACCTCCACGGTAAGGTTTCCCTTGGTAAACCCACGTCTTCCCTTCCCTTTTCAGAAGGTCCACTTCCCTTATTGTCCTGCCAGACTGTACAACCGGTTACATTCATAACCAAAATGTTATGTTTAATACACAAACATGCTGTCACATTCACGCATAGACATAGACACATACTATTTTGAATATAGTTCATGTTCAGCAGGGATGCATTTTTGATAAAAAATTTTTTTAAACTGTATTATTATGAAATATTATTATTTATTAATAACATTAATTTAAAGCAACTGTCTTTTATTATTTAAAATGCACTTTATTCCTGTGATCTCAGTAGAATTTTCAGCAACTATTACTCCAGTCCTTAGTGTCACATGATCCTGGTGCTCATTATTAGTATTCAAAATATTTGTGCTGCTTAATATTTTTGTGTAACTGTGATGCATATTTTATTAGAATTCTTTGTTTAATAGAAAGTTCAAAAGAACTGTATTTTTTTTTTTAAATAATATAATTTTTGTAACATTATAAATGTCTTTACTGCCACTTTTGATTAATGTAATGCCGCCTTGCTGAATGGAAGTATTGATTTGTTTAAAAAAATAAAATAAAATAAAATAAATCATATTTGGGAGTCCATGGCATCAAAACGTTTGAAAACCCCTGTACTAGACCATACATGATGGAGACATGAAAATGTACTTTATACCAGCAATGACCTAATTGAGTGGTTTGTGGAGGTCATTTCATTCTTCTTGCTTTTGGTCATTTTCTTCATGCTTGTCACAGTCTGTAAATGCTTTGGCAAGTAAGAAGCCAATATGAGCCGAAAAATTAAATAAAACAGAGCGAGAGAGAGCAAGCAAGCGAGTGAGAGTCAAAGACCACCTCTTTGTTTCTTGATAGCTTTCACAGATGTTAAACACCAACCGCTCACTCCGAGCTCTTTATTAGCGCCTGATGCCTTTTAGAACATGAGCATGAAAACAGCTCACACACACTTTTCCCCTCTGTCTTTCTCTGTCACTGTCTTTCCATTCATCCTTTGGCTTTTTCTTTCACACAAACCCACAAACGGCCATATTTACGCTGCCCAAAGTACTCACAGAGTGACTATGTGTGTGAAAATCTCATATACTGTGCCATATTTCCCCCTTCAGAGAGTCAGATTAAAACATGCTGTGTCATTAAGGTTCATGAGAAACATTTCTCAAGATTTGCTTTCCTCTGAAAGTGTGTGTGTGTGACATCTTCTTGCTTAATTTATTTAGCCTTAAAACAGTAAAATAATGAATTCCATAAAGTTGGACTCAGACTTACAGTGGATAATGATGTTTTTCATGTATGTAATTGTCTGTGTCTGTGTGTGTGAGTGTGTGTATGTTTGTGGGTTAGGGCTCTTATGAAGCTGAACTAATGCGGCTCTGTTGTAAATCACACTAATAAGGCCGCAGCCGATCACACACTCACTCATTCCTCTCTTTCCTCATCCCTCGCTCTCGCTCTCCCCCTTTCCTCTCCTCGGTCGGCCAATAAATAACCTCCGGCCTGGCTGTGGACATAACGCTCACACTACAAAGGTCCGCCATCCCATATTTTCTGCGTAGCGAAGTCTGAAAAGGTAGGAGGGACCGCTGCTATCAGCAAATGAAATGCCATAAATGTGATTAATGAAGGAATGAAGGCGTCAGCTTAGTCATCTTATCACTCTATCACACGGCTCCTGCTATTTTTTCCCAAACTCTTTTCCTACTCGATCCCAATTATCTTTCGCAAGTATTTTGCTCAGAGTTCCCGTATAGTATTCCCTAAGGCCCCGCCCACATTTGGCACATTGCCATAGGGACAACTGTCTAAGAGAATGTTCTCATGTCTCATGATGTCATAAATTATCGCCACCGCTTCCCTCTCCACTTATCAGAGGAAGATAGAGATGTCTTCCCTGCAGACAGATGGAGAGGGGAAGAGAAAGGGGGAAGATGATGTTTATGAGAGAAAGTTAGAAAAAGACAGAAAGAAAGGATGGGAGTATATGGTCTGGTGTGTGTATGTGCTGTGATACTGAGCTGTTGATTTTGTGTGTGTAATAAATGAGTCAATAGCTAAATAGTTATAGTTTCATGATAAGGTCGTAGTGTGGGGGGCAGTGGGTCTTCTTTGGCCTCCAGCACACTTTCCCCTTAAACGTCCTCTCCTGTATACAGTATAAAATACCCACACGTTGCACTTTAAAAGCTTGGGGAATTTTTTTTAATGAAAAAGTCTCACCAAAATATTGTAAAAGAAACACTATTGTAAAATATTATTACAGTTTAAAAGAAGAGTTTTGTATTTGAATGTATTTTAAAATGTAATTGTTATTGATGACAAAGCATTACTACTCCAGACATGTCACATGTCACTCCAGCGATCCTTCATAAATCATTCTGATATGCTAATTTGTTGCTCACAAAATTTTATTACTATTATTTTTATTAGTTTTGTGGAAATCATGATCATTGCTTTTTCTTACGATTCTTTGCTGAATTAAACTTTCAAAAGAAAAGCATTTAAGATAAATCTTTAGGAGCAGTTTAAGAAATATTTTGTTGTCTTTATTGCCACCTTTTATGAATTTTGTGCATTACAGCTGAATTCAGATATTAAAATCTTTTAAAAACATTTTTGTACCGTAGTGTAAGGTTGAAAAATGTACAGTAATTTCATTTATCTCACAAATAATCTCTTTCTGTATTTCTATATAGGCAACTTTTTAGATTTAAATAAAATTGTATGCAATAAATCTTAATTGAATATTATCTAAATCCTAAGCAGCCATAGTATTTGTGTGAGTGACAGTATGAGGAACATATCATGTGCTATATCATATCACGTGTAATATTTTTTTGAAAGATCGTGGATGCTTTTTTCCATATAAGTGCAGTAGGAAGTTTAAAGGAACAGCATTACTTAAATGTCCATCAGCTTATTCTCTCTAAACTTAAAGTAAGTACAAAGTGCTCAAGGAATATCTTTATCTGTTAATAACATCTTTACCCCTCTTGATTTGTATTATACTGCCAGAGCCTACAATCAGAAACAGATTGTTACTCCCTTTAATCAGCTTCTCTACCAACGGTTATTTAACTAAGTTTGTGAATGGTCAGGCAACGACAATCATTATATACACACATGCCACTCTAAAACCCAGTGCCAAAGGGCAAGAGCGTGCACATGTAATTGACCACATAAATATGGTTTTCTGTTTAACTTTTTTTAACTTTTAAAAACGTGAAATAGTTTTTCTTTGATCAAATATTTAAGCACTATGCTTGACCTTTGCTTGTGTTTATGGAAGTTCAATGGGAGTTGCAAAATGTAAATCTGTATGTGTTTATTGTTGAGTGCATGTGGTTTATGTCCATGTGTGCTATACCCTTGAATATCCATATGGACTTTTATGCGTTATGCTTCAGCTAATAAACCTCAGGACATTAATGTAGTGTTAATCCAGGTGCTTCCAAACAGGCGGCCATTACATTTCTCTCCAGTCATAACCTCCCTATCTCAGCCTCATTAAGTCTGGAGTAAAACCTCCTACCTACCACAACCACAGACAAAATACCAACCCCTTGCTCTCTCTCCAGGATATCATGAGTGTTTTTGTAAGCCCAACTAATTAGTTGCTCTCTCTCTCTGGCTCTCTGTATGTTTAACTGGTCATCAGTGGTCATAAATGTGCTGTTGATTTGGTAACTTCCTGAGACAATGGCAAAATTGTTTTATGTGCCATTCAATTAGCAGCTGCTGCTGGGCTGCTCCATCTGGAGCTCTTTATGCTGAGAGAGTGATGAGGAGAGAGAGAAGTGCAAAGCCACAACCTCTGCTGATGGAAGATGAAGTGACAGGGAGAACCATGGCGTCCCCAAAAGCCTGAACCCAAACAGAGGAAAAGAGAAGGAAAGGCTCTTTGCATTTCAAGAGTCCTTCGGGTGCCTTACCAGCATTTATGAAGTAAACCCTACTGGTTTCATGGCATAAATTTACCTGGGTGTAGTTTTTGCAAGACATTAAATACGTACCAATAAGTGCATATCACTGCAGTTTTCAAAAGAAATAAACACTAGAGGCAGTAAAACCCATACACCTTTTATTCCGTTTCACACAAATTTACAGAGTGACAGGTACGTAAAAAACAATGTTGCACAGAGGTACATATTTTTTTGAGACCAGGTTGAGTAATTAATTAAATGCAAAACCTAACCAATGCAAACCAATGAGTCACATTTTGCCATGGACATGTTTGTAGCCGTATTTACATACAATACTCTCCAAGTATTTTATTGCATATCTAAAACATAGGTTTCAGAACTTTTGGCACTCTCTAAGAATATTTAAAGCCAAACAAAGTGGCGGCTGTTATGAAATCCTATGCTGTACAGTTGGTCTCCGTTTCCAAGAACTGTATTGCTGCCTTACTCCAATTCTGGTTTCCCTAGGGTATAAATATGAGTTTGCATGCATGTAAAATACCTTTGTCCATCATCATGGGTAAAACCGCAGAGCTTTCAGCAGAAAAGTGACAGATGATTGTTGAACTGCTCAGATCAGGTAACAGATATAAAAGAATACATAAACAGTTGAAAATACCGCTAAGCACAAAGGCTAAAATCAAAACGGTTCAGAAGTCTGGAACAACTGCAGATTTGCCAGAAAATTATGCGTGAGGATTTTGGCCCCCACACTGAATGAGGAGCAGAATGAAAGAGGCGTAGAGGAATCCAGGGGTCATAGGCTCAGAATTCCACTCTGGAAAATCAGCTGTTAGATGACACGTCAGTGTCAACAAGCGCCTAGGAAAGGATGCACAAATGAAGTCATTGTAGAGGAAAGACCACAAACTGCAGCGCCTGAACTTTGCCAGGAGTTATATTTCAACTGGAATCGTGTCTTGTGGTCAGATGAGACCAAAACTGACCTTTTTGCCCATATGTAATGTCATAATTTTTGGTGTCAGAAAGGCATGCAAGGAAAAGCACCTGACACATAATGAAGTATTGTGGTGAATATTAAGTGTTCTGCTTCTAGAAGTCTGGAGAAATTTGCAAAGGTTGTATTTGTAATTGTATAATTAATTCCACACAATACCACACTTTAAAAAAACATAATTTAACAGCATTTTTAAAGAAAAAAAAAAACATTAATAAGTTTACTGTAGTTATTAATGATAATAATAATAAAAAGAAAATTATATGAAAATTAACCATTTTGCAACATTGAAAGGAACACTGAGATAAAAGACATTTCAAAAGTGTTACCTTTTTGTAAAATATACAGTAATATACATTTTTATATTAGTGCTACCAGTATTACAGCATCAATATGGCACATTTTTTGTAACATTTATTTTAAACATACTTAAGTTTCCTTTTGGAGCTTTAATGCATTTATCATCTTCTTGAGGTGCAAACTGGAAATAAACTACTCTGGTCATGTCACAATTTGCACTAATCATGTGAAATTGCACATATTTAATTAAGACCCTTTATTTAATATTTTCCATATTTGCAGGACGTGCACAGTCAGAAAGGTTTTTAGCGCTTTATGAATGAAATCCTTTTTATGTTCACTATTGTGACCACTGGGATTAAATAATATATGTTTTAAGAGTCATTATTCATGCACATTATGGTGTTTTATTTTATATTTTATGTTGTTAGGTAATATTTACTTACCAAATACTATTTTATTAACCTTGTGAGTTACCCTAATGGTGTTTTGCCTTTTTGTGGGTAACACTGCAGTGTTTTACTCATGTGTATTAGCCTCTGTTCACAGAAAGACCAATGTTGCTGATTTTGAAGTCATGTGGCTTTCTGTTTTACCACTTGTTTTATTATGATGGTTATTTTACAGTACAACATAGGTTTAAGTTGTTCAGATCGGTTATATTATAATGACACATGGTTGTGACCTGTAAAACATGCACCCTGTAAACATCGTCACTGTATTTGTTTTTTTGTAAGTTTTACTATGGGTGCCCAAAACCTGCTTGCTTCTGCCAGGAGGTTCAGGCTTGGCCACTGTTTGGACCTTTCAGCAAGATTATATCACAGAAAAGGTTTCTAGGAATATAAAATGAAGCTTTTTATGAAGGCCACCCAGTCTGGGGATTTGAATCTTATTTTAAACACTGGAGTGTTTTGTACCTTCAGTAGTTAACTCCAGAAACGTTGTTCTTGAGAAAAAACTACTAGCTGCTTCAACTGAAGAGTAACTCCAGAGCATCATGTCTGACAGTAGCGATGGTGTTTCCTGGATACTGTATCTGTATTTTGCGTATGTCTAACATAGTGCTTTGTTTTCAGGATGTAGGGCTGAACTTTAGACTCAGCAGACCGCAAAGTTTTCTTCTAAAGCTTTTTAGGTTTTGTCAATTAGTTTGTAACAAACTCCAGGCATTACTTAATATTGGCCGTTCTTTGAAGTGGTTTTCATTAAGCCATTCTCTAAAAGAGGCAGAACATGCTGCAGAGTGTTGAACATTTTGGTGTTTTGGTTGAACATTTTGTTTTCTATTTTAGTTAAATAGTTTAAGTTGAGAGATCTTGTCAATGCAATCAATACTTTCCCAGTATGTGTTCATTTAACAACTACATTAATGCATTAATGTGTATATGTGATCTCCATAAGATAAAAAAAAATCATGTATATATGGCTATATAGTATATTAAAGCTATTTCTGGTAAACAAACACAGAGCATTTTACAGTTTTAGCTTTTTCAGAGTGATTGTTGTTGTTTTGTTTTTTCACAGAAATGGTTTGCTACGCGTGTAATGTAAATTGTTGAATAAAGAATGCTTATAATTCTTAAATTGCAACAAATATAACTGCCAATCGAGACCAAACGTCTTCGAGTCCAATGAATATTGGCATGCAATAATCACAGCCAGGTGCACCTTATCACAGCGCAAGCATAAGAGAGCACAGCTGGATTGCACTTGCAGCTTTTCACTTTCGGAGCCTTGTCGTATGCAGTTCAACTTTCCGAGTCTGCTGGAAGGAGAAACAAGAATGAAAGATGGGGGGAGGGGCCACTGGGGGATCGCAAGGTGACTGTGCAGAATGTTTCGGTGTGTTAAAGCTCTGCAGAGCTTCTGCCGCACCCGTTAGTCCTGTGGTGGTGCTTCCAGAGCAGTGTGCTTCTGCGAAAGCCACCGGGCTGAGCATCTCCTTTGGAACATCCCAAGAGGATGAGATGTCATCCGCAGCATCAGAGGGAGAGTATGGGACAGTGGCCGTTCACGGTCGCTGCTCTGTCCCAGGCAGACGTTGAGCTCTTGGCTATGCTCCTTCGAGCCACCGAGGGGATCGCATTGGAGGTACCGTGTGTGCCCCCCTCTGATCCTTCGAGGCTGGATGATTGGTTTCTGAGTTCTCGGCCTGCGGCCCCCATCGCGGTCCCCCTCAGTGCCCTTCTTCCCGGAGGTGCATGAGGAGCTGACCAGCTCGTGGCGAGCCCCGTACTCGTCACGCCTGGCCCCCAGCTCCTCTCCCCTCTTCTCTCCACGCTGCATCTCCCTGGCATGGACTGCCGCGGCCCACGTCCGAGGCACATAAGACCTCATCCGCTCTCGCGGGACGAGCTTACCACATTGCTGGGCAGGCTGCCACCTCGCTGCATGCGATGGCCACACTACAAGTGTACCAGGCCAAAGCATTAAAACATGTGCACGAGGGTGGATCTGACCAAGGGGTGATGTAGGAACTCTGTGCGGCGCCCGGCTTCGTGCTACGGCCGACAAAGGTTGCGGAACGTGCCCTTGGCCAGGTGATGTCCACGGTAGTGGCTCCGAGTGCCACCGTTGGCTGAACCTGGCACAGATGGCTGACGCCGACAAAGTTCACTTGCTTGATGCTCCCATCTCCCAGGTCAGCCTCTTTGGCGACGCTGTCGAAGACTTTGCCCAGAAGTTCTCGGCAGTCCAGCAGCAGACTGAGGCGATCAGGCACATCTTGCCACACAGGGAGTATGCCAAGCCCCCAAGCGCGCAACCTCAGATTGCTCGTCGCCGAGGGTGTCCCCCTGCAGCACCCAGACATTCTGCTCCATCCCCAGCTGAAGCACACGATGCTAGGCTGCCTGCACGGCGTTGAGCTGGCCGCCGGGACGCCGCCCGTTCCTCAGGGCCCAGCCGGGAATACCCGTAGCTCC
Source organism: Enteromius treurensis (assembly GCA_032275025.1). Lineage (NCBI taxonomy): Eukaryota > Metazoa > Chordata > Actinopteri > Cypriniformes > Cyprinidae > Enteromius > Enteromius treurensis. The sequence continues at coordinate 7,607,844 of JAUCMU010000048.1, read as the reverse complement.
AAGAAGCGCCCCTGACACGGGCAGCCCGGAGGTGATGGTGGTTGCTCCTCGGGGGACAGTAACATCTGCGCCCCCACCCCGGTGGAGGGCCGGTGGCGGTATCTTCTGGAGAAGGAGCAATTTGCCACACCCCTGGGCCCAGTGCCCCGAGGTCCCCATCTAACCAAATCTCTTTTTTTCCCTCAGATGCGGACCTGGAGCCCTGGATCACCAGCACGGGAATTAGTGGAGAAGGTAAGGGCTGCTCAGAGCAGAGAGGCTGGTCCCCTCCCTGGTCCCCCACCAGGCTGCCCCACTGGGGGCATGGCTGACATCGTAGTTGTTGTGTCAGCACAGGGACCTGGTGCTACGGCACCTCAGCCATCTGGGCCTTCAGGTCAACCGAGAGAAGAGCAAACTCTGTCCAGTGCAGAGGATCTCTAATCTCGGCATGGAGCTGGACTCGATCGAAAAACAAGAAAATTCAGAGACTCCTGGGGCATATGGCTGCCGCAGCCACAGTAACGCCACTGGGCCTGCTTCATATGAGACCGCTTCAGCGTTGGTTACACGATCGGGTCCCGAGATGGGCATGGCAGACCTTGCTTTCCTATGGGCCGGAGTGCCCCTGGGTCAAGTGTCCAGGCATGTTGTAGTGCACACGAATGCCTCCTTCACGGGTTGGGGTGCTGTATGCAATGGGCAAGTAGGCTCGGGCCCCTAGACAGGTGCTCGACTGCTGTGGCATATCAATTGCCTCGAGTTGTTAGCCGTGCTTCTGGCCCTGCGTCGCTTTCGACCAATGCTGCTCCACAAGCACGTGCGGGTCCGGACTGACAACATTGCAACCATCAGGGTGGTCTATGCTTCTGCTGCATGACACAACTCACCTGCCATCTGCTCCTGTGGAGTCAGACGCGGCTGAAATCGCTGCGCGCTGTTCATGTTCCAGGGATACTTCAATCCACCCACCCTGGAGAATGGCGACTCCACCCCCAGGTAGTCTAGCTGATCTAGAGCCTCTTAGGCGAGGCAGAGATAAACCTCTTTGCCTCCCCTGAGTCCTCCCACTGTCGCCTGTTTTACTCCCTCTTGACGTGCCCCTCAGCAGGGATTCACTGGCACACGGCTGGCCTCCGGGACTCAAGTATGCCTTTCCCCCAGTGAGCATTCTTGCACAGACCCTGTGCAAGATCAGGGAGGACGAGGAGCAAGTTCTGGTGGTGGCGCCTTACTGGCCCTCCCGGACATGGTTTACCAACGTAATGCTCCTCGCGGCAGTCCCTCCTTGGAAAATCCACTTGTGGAGAGACCTTCTCTCTCAGGGGACGGGCACGATTTGGCACCCGTGGCCCGATCTCTGGAACTTGCACGTCTGGTTCCTAGACAGGACGGGGCAGACCTCTCAGGCCTGCCAGCAGCCATGATTAACACCATCTCTCAGTCTAGGGCCCCCTAAACAAGGCAGGCTTACGCTCAGAGATGGGGTCTGTTCGTCAACTGGTGCAACTCATGCTAAGAGGACCCCCCAGAGATGCTCGATTGCAGTTGTGCTCTTCTTCCTGCAGGAAAATTTGTAGCGCAGACTGTCCCCTTCAACTATTAAGGTATATATCGCTGCCATAGCGGCATACCATGAAGCAGTGGATGGTGAATCCTTAGGTAAGCACCAACTCATCGTTAGGTTGCTGAGAGATGTGCGTCGGGTTAATGCCCCGAGACTGCCCTCGTGCCCTCTTGGGACCTTGCCGTCGCCCTAACCGGCCTGCGGCAAGCTCTTTTGAAGCCCTTAGCATCAGTTGAGTTGAAATACCTGTCACTAAAGACAGCATTCCTGATTGCTCTGGCCTCCATCAAGAGGGTTGGGGACCTCCAAGCCTTCTCTGTCGACAAAGAGTGCCCAAGATTCGGTCCGGCTGACTCTCACGTAACACTGAGACTTCGGCCCAGCTACGTGACCAAGGTTCCTACCACACCTGTTCGAAGTCAGGTAGTGAACCTGCAAGCTCTGCCCCAGGAGGAGGCAGACCCGGCCTTACAGTTGCTGTGTCCTGTACGTGCGTTGCGCCTCTACATTGACCACACCCAGAGCTTCAGATGCTCCGAGCAGCTCTTTGTCTGCTTTGGAGGTCACCAGAAAAGGAATACTGTCTCCAAACAAAGGCTGGCCCATTGGGTGGTGGATGCCATCTCCCTGTCCTACTTATACCAGGGAGAGCCTTGCCTCCTAGGTCTGAGAGCTCACTCCACAAGGAGGTTTCCCCAGTCCCGACTGTGCTCCTCTAACTTCCTTCAACAAAGGTTGTGGCCTTAATATCTCCACAGTCAGCCAGAAGGCTGTGTTTCCCTTCACTTATATCCATATGTTATCGATATAGGGCATTCCCTTGAAATTCCATGTTAAGAAATCTTTTCACGTCTCCACCCCCCAACCCAGGCTTCAACTTTTTAATAATGGAAAAGACAGAGTTTGGCATCCCAACGGGGCCCCTGAAATTTGGCCCCAGGGCATTGGGAAGGTTACATGCAGACTCTCCTGCTGACACGCTTGCCTGCCTGTTGGCAACAGTGTCTCCACTAAACGCGGCCTCAGGGTCGTGGCCTCTTCCATGGGTCTGTTCCCATATGCAACGTCGAAGTGATTCGACTGTAAGGGTAACGTCTTGGTTACGAACATAACCCACGTTCCCTGAAGGAAGGAACGGAGACATTACATCTTTCTGCCACGACCCTGGGTCGCGCTGACGCCGACTCGGCTCCTCAGCAAAAACCTGCAAGTGCAATCCAGCCGTGCTTTCTTATGCTTGCACTGTGATAAGGTGCACCTGGCTGTGATTATTGCACAACAATATTCATTGGCCTTTTCCAAAGGACTCGAAGATGATTGGCCTATCAAGCGAGATCCCAAATGTAACGTCTCAGTTCCCTCCTTCGGGGAACCTGGTTTACATTCGTAACTTAGACGTTAACTAAATTCTGTTTCACACTGAACAAATAGAACTTTAGAAGTCATAAAAGTTGTGTGCACTTTAAGTATATTATAGTGCTGCTGGTCAGAAATAGTCTCATTATGAAATCTTACAGTTGGTACATCAGTGGCGGTTTTAGGCACGGGCAAACGGGGCGGCACAAGCACTAATTGGGGGGAAAAAACGCTTTGGCTACTGGAACTGTTTAGGCGGTGAGTAGTTAGCATAAAAATGACCTAGCTGCGCAAGTTTACACTTAAGATTCTTATTTTCCTTGAGTATGGGGTGTCTGAAATATAAACCGTGATTTTATGATGACACCTTGACCGTTTGCTGAGCCAGGTCTGATTTTGTTTGTTTTTGAGGTTATTGGTGTGACTGAATCCTTTTAGACTAGATACCAATCCTCCGACAGATCAGAATTATCATTGTTTATTTATTTTCACATGGCAACGTTCATGAACTTCAACAGTACACACATAAACAATTCCTTTCAGATATATAGTTTGTTTGTGATGTTCACATTTGAAACTGTTTCCCTTTTTTGATTTTTTATGATTTTTGTCTCTGAAGGGATTTACTGGAGCGGTACTGACTGTGTACGTTAGTCTTAGTGATGCTTGACCATGTATGTATGAATGTGTGTGTGAAGATGGTCCCTCTTGATAGTTCCCGGGTGGAATGTGCGAGCAGACGCTGTCATCGCCTGTTGCTGTGGCACCTCCTCATGGTAGTGTTTTCCTTAGCGATAGCATTATTTTGCCTAGTCCTGAGTTTCTGAGATGGATGAAGGAATGGCAGGAGAGACATATGAAGAGATGGAGGGAGACACTGTTTTCCTTTCTGTGAACGTGTGGTAGGAGGTGGGCCTGATGACAGATAGAGCAAACAGAGTGTTCTGAGAGAAAGTGAACAATAAGAATTTAAGTCTGAAAAAAAGTGAATAAGAAGAGTATATGCTATTTAAAGGGATAGGAACTGAAAACTCTGTCATCATTTACTGACCTTGTTGTTATTTCTAAACCAGTATGAGCTTCTTTTGATTCTCTGTTGTGCACAAAAGGAGATATATTGAAGAGAATGAAATTGATGAGAAATGTTGACTTCCATAGTATGGAAAAAGTAAAAATCATTGCTTGCTGTCAACTGTTCGGTTACTCACATTCTTCAAAATCTCTTATTTTTCTTGGTTTTCTTTTTTGAGTGAAAGCCTTTAGTTTATAGTATATATTTGAGCATTTCATGTTATTCTGATATATAAGAATGTTTATTGTTGTGGGTGTTGTCAGATAAAAACAAGCACAACACATATCTTGTGTTTACAAATTCTGAACTTATAAAAATATAAGGAAATATACATGAATAATAATGATTTAATTATGTCCATCATGAAACTCTTCAGTTTCATATCTTTCTTAAAACATCCTACAAATCTTTGTGTTGAAAACAGTTGATTAATATTTTTTCCGGATAAAATTATACTTTTCAGGATAACAGATAGCAAGTTCAGCATTTATTGATAGTAGAAGCCATTTGGAACATAATACATAAAATAAATGTGCAGTACACATTATTATTATTGTTTATTCATGTTGTTCTGTTGTAATCATGTTTTACCTTTTTAGGCCTTAAACGTGGGTTTTTAGATGTTGCCAGGCTTATTTTTTGAGGGTCTTAAAATATTCAGAAGCTGGCCTGACAAAGCAACGTTTTGTCATACTGCAAGAATATTTGGAATGAGGATAATATATGGTGTCTTCTTTTTTTAAACTTTATTTGCATCAATGGTTCCAACATCTAAGGAAACTTTCTTTTTCAGGCAATGTATTGCTCTTGTGGTATAGGTATAAGTCGTCTCTGAAGAGTTACAGGATTGACTGTATACCTTGACTGCTGTTATGTAATTTTTCTGACCTGAGGAAAGTCTGTCAGGTTACTCCTTCATGTACAGTAAATACATGTTCCTAACAGAGCGACCCACCGCTCATGCCCAGACCTTTAACCCTTGACCTAAGAGCTCACCATGTGGTGTCAGCACTGTCTCGCTGTTTCTTCACTTGAAAATAGTGGGCTGCGTTGAACACCCACCGGCACAAACAGACGCACACACTCCTAAAGAGCCATGTTTCATGCTTTTAGCATGTTTGTTTGTGAGCATTCAGTTTTAAAACATTGCTGACGCAGGCTTTTTTTAAACCAGCTCGAGGAACTGAAGTGTGTTAAGTTTCTCTGATGTGTTCTGTATGTGTGTATTTTAAGCATCCCTCTCATCTCTAGATTCAATTAGCTACTCTAGCCATGCAGGGTCTGGGTAGTTAAACTCTAAGTTTGGTTGAGGGCATCTAAAAACTGCCTGATTGTAAATATCTTCCACCACAGTGCTCAGATCTGCTATAATGACATGATGTATGTGGTAACAATGCAGCACAAGCCTCACAATCTGTCATTATGCTTTATAAAGGACCCAAACATGTGGCTCTTTATGGACAAACCTCAGAGTCAATCAAACATCCCGTTCTGTTGGCACTGGACATAGACAAACATGTATGTTTAAATACTTGAGCATACACAAGAATTACACAAGAAGCATAAAATATAGTTGTTGTTTTTTTCTCCAGTTGATATACCTTGAATGAAGTTTATTTTTATTTATTTCCCTTTCTATATTCTACTGGCATTTCAAAAATGTAGTTAATTCCTCTTCCTTTTCCTAACTTTCCTAACAATTTGTTGCTTTAGTAATTTGTCATGTACTCAACAAAACCTCCAAAGGGCTCTGGGTTATAATCTTAGGAGTATTGTGAACAAAAATCCCGGGTCGTTAGATATTACCAGGTTCCTGGAGAACTGTGAAAGAGTGGGAGAGTGAATGAGGCATTGCGATAAGAAGGGGCAAAGGGGCAAGGCGAATGAGAGAGTGGGCTGTGTGATTTGTGGCTAGTAATAAAGGTGGTGTATGTGGTCTGTTGTTTTAGTGTGATAGAGCAGAGCTGGTCAAACTCCCACTACAGGAATGCACAACTCACTTTATCTTTAATGCATTGAATCACACTTGGGTGTACAATGCAGATGTTTCTTTGAAAAAGAGAGGAAGAGCAACAGGTAACGTGGGAACTGTTGCATCAGGTGTAAATTAAATTTGGGTCATGTATAGGCAGATACACACACTGACAGAGGACACACACAGGCCACACACGACGAGCAAGCTCCTTGTAAACACGTCTGTCTGCGGAGATGTGGTGTCAAAGGCAAACAAATAAACTGAAAATAGTGCAAAAGCTGTCACTGTAAGAACTGAAATATACAATTGAGGTATTTTGGATAGGTACTAATATGCATCTTTAATTTATTAATATGCATAAGATACAAAAGTAAATTTGAAAAGTTTTATTTGACATCATAAATCTTTTTAATCTTTATTATTCAGTAAAATATATAAATATCCTTTATACATTTGCACAAGAAAACAAATTCTGTAAAATTTTAAGATGTTTTTCACATACTATATGTTGATTTTTTTTCACTGTTAAATACATTTCTCTTTTTGTTTTTAGCTAAATCTAGCAGATTAAATGAGGTTTATATTTAAAAACACAAATACAACTTTGAAACCTATTTGGCAGTCCTTGTTTCAGTTTATAGCCATTTGTTTGCAAAAAAATAATGTAATGAAATATTTAAAATGTCAATGATGTGAATCGTTGAATTTTCCCCCCACTAATTACCCAAGTTCGAATCCCTTTTTTGACCAAATAAAGGCATAGAAATCCAAATAGTCAAATAAAATTAAAACTACACAAGAAGTGAACTTTTAGATATTAAGACATTATTAGCAGAATATTTTGTATAAGTTTATCATATCCCAATTGACAGTTTTTCCCGTTATTTAAAAAGTGTCTTGTTGCAATGATTTGTACTGGAAAACAAGACAAAGATACAGATTAAGAAACTGCAGTGAAATAAATGTGACTCCGATTTATGAGCGTTTATAGCTGTGTATGTGCACGTATGTTGTTCCTGAGGTGAAATGGTCTAAGAAGTATGTATTTTGTGTGTGTGTAAGATGTGTGATGAAGCAGTCTCTTGTGGAGACTTGCGTTGTGGATCATTGAGTGTGTGATGGAAGGTGTTCATGAGGAATTTACATTAGCACCGAGAGAAAATAAACTTAGCACATAGTATACACACACATTCTCTCTCACACACACACACACACACACACACACACACACACACACACACACACACACACACACACACAATAAAGCAAAAAGAGAGAATTTTTTTTTAAAATGGAGAGCCAGAAAAGGAAACAGAGAGCAGAACAAAAAAGGGGGTATTATTTAAAAAAAAAAATCAAAATGCATGAGTGAAATTGAGGGGGAAAAGGTTGAGGTATGTCTCGCTCTGTGACAGTTTTTCTACAAGCTTAACAATGTATTTCACAGATTAGATGTTATGAAGTTTTCAATGCACTTTAATGTTTTCTTTATACCCTGTCAATGCATTTTCCTTTTGAAGCTGACGGAGACCACAAAGACTCACTGAAACATGGACGTCTGTATATTTATGGAAATGGAATGGAAAAATAACTTTGATGCAAATGTGCATGCATTTATATGTGTGACTGTGCATAGGTGTGTGTGTGTATGCGGTTGTTAACCCAAAGTTTTGTGGTGGAGTCTGTAATTGTGTGTCCCTGTACAAACAGCTTCAGTGCTAACTCTCTACCATATTTCCACTCCACTTGCACCAGCAGGTCTCAACCTTTCAGACACATGTTCCATTTTATTTCAATTAGACTCTCAGAATTCCCCTAAAGTATTCCCTCCTGTTCCCCTAATGCAGTCCAGCTCCTCTAGGCATCACTAGTTGCCCATGGCAATGGGATAATGGCCGTTGCCCCCAGTGATGGGTTATTGGGCGTTGCAGAGCTCCATGCTACATTTGCTATGCTTGGAGCCAGCGAAAGGGGAAGGAGGTCGTCATGGGAACCAAGCACGCTCAGTCAGACCAAACTGCTGACTGCTGTCTATGACCCAGTAGATTTATACACCGTAGGCATGCAGCTGTTTGCTAATGCGAACAGCTACCACCTCTGGCACAAACATAAACGCATCAAGCTGTTCCCACTCTTTTTGTAGGCCCGTTCTTGAATTTTCAACACCTAACATGTTTGGCAGACCCGTAATGGGATTTTGATTAGATACTGTGGTTGTTGTTAAGTTCAGCTACTGCGCTTAAACGTATATGGTTTATTCGGGCAAATGCTCAGGCACTAAGGTCCAACGCTAACATCTAAGTGTCAGCTGTGGAAATGTTGTTTGTGTTTGATAAATTAACAGGAAAGTTTGAGGTTTGACCAATTCTATGTGACTAATATTTTTGTTTCCAGTGGAACATTTGAGGCTGTTGACTTTACTAGTGTACTGCTGATGTGGAATACAGAGTTAGAAAAAGTGAAGTCCACTGCTTCTGCGTTCTGTGATATTTGAGGGGTCAGTATGCCTATGAGGGTATGTACGCTTGGTTATTGTATTTTGATCGATCAGATTGTTATCGGATTAAATATCAATTCAACTCGTTTTAACCAAGCATCAATGGCTGTCAATAGGTGCATCCCAAGTTGTGTACTATTCTATGACGTTTTGTGGTATAAATGGTGCTCACACTGAAAATTCGCAAAAAAACCCAGATGATGCACTTAAATAAATAATAACAAAAAAGCTTTAATTACATAGCAAAGGGGGAGTGGCAATCGGGCTCCATTTATAAATGATAAAATAACTCATATAATTCATAGCCTACATTACATGGTTAGATACATCAGTAGTGCATAAGTACATAGTGTAATAGTGCATATAGTGTGTAATTTGAAATGAGTTAGGGGGTACCGGAAACTGTTTACAACATTATTTAAAATAGCATTATGTGTTCAGCAGAAGAAATAAATTCTTACAGGTTTGGAACAGCATGAGGGTGAGAAAATGATGACAGAAGATTTATTTTAGGTGAACTATCCCTTAAATAAATAATTCATGTGTTGAAAAAGTTTGCCTGTCCTCCAACAAAAAACGACTCTAGTGCAAGTACCTTATTAAGACCTATATTTACATTTTAAAGGTACGCGCCCTTTAGCAGGCGTAAAAATAAAGACAGTGTTGTATTGCATCTGTCGTCATGAAATGACCTATGACTGTCATTACCAATCAAAATGCGTGTTTTGTTTAAATGCAGTGTGTAAAGTTTTTACACTGATCTCACTGTGATTAAAACATATGTAACTAGGTTTCATTTGTACGAATGACCACACTAACCCACCCCTAAACCTACCCATTACAAAACTTGTGCAAAACCATGATTTACAGGGTTTTATGAGCACAAATGTACTGTTGCCGATAGGGGCGCAATTTCAGTAAAGGCTCCAATGGGTCGTTTTTAACCGCTTTTGTACAAATGACCTATAGGGCCGTATTAGCTGGAGGACAGGTTGTTGGCTAAAAACAACCAGTCTAAGTTTACAGCTTCTGATAAATATCTGTGCTTTACAGCAAGTTGATTTTTTTATTATCTATTATTATTTTCTATAGCTTTTATACTTTTCATATATCATTAAAATACTATGTATAGGATTAGAAGAATCTTGATTAATTCTTATGGATTGATTGCAGTGAACTTGTTAAACCAGTTCCCTGATTGAGTTTCACTTTATTTTAATGGTCCCTTTCTGTTGACTATAAGTAATGTTGCACCTATATGTACTAAGTCTCATTAGAGTGTTAGCAGAGTATTAGTGGACTGTTAGGGTTGGGGTTAAAATAAGTTCACGTGTACTTGCAGAGTTACCTATAAAGTCAGTAGATTGTCTGTTGGGAGAAAAAAAGTTGAGAATGTTCAAAAGTGTCCACCAAAATAAAAAGTTACCACAGATTGCACTGAATGATTTAATTTTGAATTGAACTAATCTGATTGCATTTGTTTTAAAGTCAAAACAATAATTCAGTGATCTAGTTGGAGACTGCTGAATTGGTTATGTCTGGCCCCAAATTCACCATAAACCAGGAAGCAATCTAGAAAAGTTCTGTGATTTTATTAATTCATTTCATGCAGAAATTAGTATTGATTATACTAAGTAGAATTCATATTTAAGAGGTTAGTAAATATGCTTTAAAATGTCATAAATGTGGATACACGTCCATATTTGTGGGTCAGCATCTATGGTGTATAACTGCAAATACGTAATAAAGTAACACAAAGTTATTACTTTACTTTAAACCAATAGAAGAAAGCAATTTAAACTACTCTCTTTGCAAATTTCGATTAAACCTTAAAGGTTAAACAAATGTAAATATTCTGCCAAATTTGACTGTGAGCTGGACTTGCAGCTTGCCAGTCTTGAATTAGAAGCCCTGGTGTATTGATTTCCCATCCCGCAGTGTCTGATGTCACTGTCATGGCAGTGAACTCTGAGTCTCTCATCTACCAGCATGACCACTAACAGTAATGGTGAGGACATGCATTCCAGCTGCACCAGAGGGACCAACTTTATGGAAGTTCTATGAGTCGACTCGTTCCACCTGGCTCAGTGAGGAGGCCCACTTTATCATGGTTGGTTAATGCCATCAGAGCCATTTATCATGCTGTTCCTACACAGCAGAAGCCTGTAGGAAACTGTCAATCAACCTGTTCAGACACATTCAGGGTGACAAATGCAGACAAACACAAACACACATAGCAGCTTTAAAGTTTCAATACATACATTTTCAGTTTTAGTGTTTTGCTTTTCTATTAGTTATTGAATAAAAAAAAACAAAAAAAAACTTCTATTACATTAAAAAGCCATTTAAAAAAGGGAACTTTAAAATAGTAAAGTTAATAATGATAATAATAATAATAATAAAAATGTTACACATGTTAAAAACAAATAATTACTATATGCAACACTTTAGTTTTTTGTTTTATGAATATATATTTTTATTACAGGCCATTTAAATTTTTAATATTTTTTTCTGTATTTAAATAAATATATGCATTTAAAATGAAATTAACATTTAATCAGTATTTTATTAATATTTCAAATTACAATTACTCTTCAAAACAATAGTTTTTCAAAGCTGTGAATAAAACTGATTATTAAAGTGCATTTTACAAAAAAATAATTTTATATTTAAAGTATAATTATTTGTGAAATTTACTCATAATTCCTGAGTGAACACAGACTACGAAACGGTTGTAAGAACTTTTTTTGTTAACATCCTCAGATGAAATGCTTTTTTCTGAAGCTGATAAGCTTCCTCAGTAAATGTAAGGGACCTTGTTGTAGCCCTTCCCCATATCCAATGAGTCATCCAATCAGAACACAGATTCCCTTCTGATTGTCATTCCCTGCTGCTCACATCAGTAAGTGTAGAAATGCTGGAAGACAACAGAAGGAGACGTGGATAAGGGTGAGAAGTAAGTGAGTGTGTGTGTGTGTGTGTAAATGAGGGTTTTTAGGGGTGTGAATGAGATATATCTTCTGATTAGGATTGAATGGAGGCGCCACTGTTTGTCATTCCGGATCCCTGCAGTTCAAAGCCAGGATAAGGGGTGTTGACAAGCATGAGAAGGATGTGTTTGTCTGTGCAAGTGCCTGCGTGCGTCTGTTTGTATGTGTTGGTTTCATGCGGTCTGACTTTGTTACCTTGATATTAAAAATGAGTTTAACAATAAACACACCTTTCGCTTTGTCCCTGTCTTTCTTTCACTCACACATGGTTTTGTGGTGTCTTTTTAATAGTTTCTCAACATCTGTCTGATTCTCTAGGTGCCGGTAATGATCAAACCAGTAAAACCTTCCAGTAAATCCACTAACCTGCTCTCTACAACCCCAGTCTGCTCCCACTGGCCTTTAACATTTACACAAATCATCTGTCAGTTCAGAACACACCCGATTCAATAACCTGCTCACCCAGACAAAAGACACCAGAGCAGATGAAGGAGTACTGAAGCACATCTAAAAACTGCCGTTGAACCCACATTTCTGTATGTGTAATATATATATTACACGCACACAAATAAATCAATCAATTTATGATTGATTTATATAGTTTATTTATATTACAATATTTATAGTTTTTATATAAATATTACAATATTTATTGATTGATTGATTTACTTACTTATAATTAATTAAATATGTATATATATATATATATAACAGACATCAGATTATTTTTCCTGTTCTCGTGGATTTAATATTTATATTTTTTAACTGCACATTTCTGTTGGTTTTCTACAAGTTAAGGGTAGCACAATAAGTACTAACAGATGACAAATGAGCAGTTTGTGTAGGTGTTTATGTGTCCCGTGTGTATGAATGTGGTGTGTGTGTGCAGAGAGCTATCACAAATGTGATACACTCCGGAAAACCTTACAGCTGCAACGGATACTCCCTGCTACTCTGACATGCCTGTGTCCAGATAAGAGCCCTTCTGAACGTAAGTGTGTGAGTGTCTCTGTGCATGTGTTCGTTAGTATATATGAATTCATGAATTAAATATTGATCACAACAGTTTGGATCTGGGAAGCAGAAAGTCTCCTTTGCTCTGTTTGGCTGGAAGTTACACTGGACGTGCATGTAAACAAAATAACAACACAGAATATTTGGATCACTACATGCAATAAAAACATAATTATAGCACAGTTACTGAGCAACCATCAAAACATTTTTGTCATGGTGTCATGATGTACAGTTTCACGATTTAATGCTCAATGTGATTTGAGTGTGTGGATGTTTTGCTCCATAAAAGGCATATAAGGAGAATTTAGTGGTCATTAGCGAAGTGATGTGTACGTGTGTTTGTGTTTGCGTCTGTCTCTGATCTCAGTGTTTCTCGTAAGCCTGTTGGAGCCTGCAGAAGCTGCTCATCTGACGGCAGGACTGATAAGATGTACAGTGAGCGCTGGAGATTGTGTGCGGGTGAAGCTGTCATCCGTCACAACCGTGCGGTTTGCTCTTCTCACAGATCTTATGATCCGCAAAGTTGATACATTCCTTAAATGCTGGTGTCCCTTTTACACATCCAAATCTCTCGATTCATCTGTATAAGCAGATTTATGGTGCTGTTCATGAGCTCCAAAATTAAAGCAAAAACAACAAATAAATTTATTTTAAAATTGAGACTTTTAAATATCTCCTTCACTGTGAATATATATTATCATACATGCATGTTATTTTATTATCATACAAAAGTTTTCTTAATTGGTTACACTTTAGATTAGGGAATGCTTTTTCACTATTAACTAAGATTTTTCCCACAGTAAATTATTAATTTACTGCTAAATTAATAGTTAGTATGGTAGTTGTTAAGTTTAGGTATTGAGAAGGATTATAAATGTTGTATAAGGCATTAATTTGTGCATAATTACTATACTAATGAATAAAGTAAGGTAGTTAGGAGAGCCTGCAATATAATGTTAGCATTATTATTATTATTATAGAAAAATGTTATTGGACAAAGATTACCTATTATGTAACCCTGTATATTTGTAGCATTAAAATACATTGGGTCAAAATGAACAGGTTTTCTTTTATACCTAAAATTATTAGGATATTAAGTAAAGATCATGTTCCATGAAGACATTTAGTAAATTTCCTATGATAAATGTATTAAAGTTGTATCTCGGCCAAACATTGTCTGATCCTAACAAACCATACGTTAATAGAATAGCTTATTTATTCAGCTTTTAGATGAGTCATACATCTTAATAAAAAAAAATGACACTTATGACTTATCTACAGGGTCATATATTAGTGACACCAACTATACATAGGCTATATTATCACTTTATATAGTTTGGCATTGCTGGGTTTAGATATTCTTTTTGAATTCTGTTGTATTTTACAGATTTTTGGTTGTCTGGATGGTCTACATATGTCTGTTTTTTTCTTGTCGGATGTAAACATAGCATGGAACTCAAAGCCCTGCTTCCTCTACCTGCAGTCACAATATACTGGAGTATGTTTTAACAGCATCACTCACACACACACACAAACACACAAGGATTAGGGAATAATCCGTGCTTGTGTCTGACCTCTGGGGTCACCAACACATCCGGCTACCAGCAATAATGACGTCTCTCTCTCTCTCTCTTTCAAAAAGCAAACCTCAGACTTTCACAAGTACACAGACAGAATCTTATTTTTAATCAAAACCCTCATCTAGTTTTCCACTAAAATATATCTAAACATAAAGCATAATAGACTTTCCTCCAAAATTGCATAATACATCTTGAATGTTGACACTACTCTTCAAAAGTAACATTTTGGATGTTTTTGAAAAAATACTTGCTAAAGTTGCATTTATTTGATCAAAACAACACATTTCTAAATATTACAGTTTAATCTATTCAGTTTTGAAAGAACTGTGTATATTATAACATGTAATTTATTCCTGTGATGAAAAGCATTAAAAATTTAATTATTGTCACTTTTAATCAATTCAATGCATCCCTGCTGAATAAAGTATAATTTTCTTCCAATTGCTTATTATTTTAAATGCCATGAATGGTTTTCTTGATTAAATTCACACCCTGTATATAATTATGAATAGATTAAAATGTGTTAAGCCCTCACACAATATCTAGCAGTGTTTGTGCTTGTGTTCACCTCACTGTAATTTTGCCTTGTTTGACTAGCTTTAACAGGAACAGATGGGACAAGAGAATCTGATTGATTTTCTAATCCTAGTATTGATTGTTGTTACAGTGGATTGAGTTGGTACTGTACACACATTGTACTGTCTGTGTGTGTGTAGACGAGAGTGTGTGCATGTCAGAAGTGTTACTGTAGTCCTGTGGGTAATTTCTTATGCTCTTTTACTCCTGCTGAGCATGTGCCTCCTTGGTACTCCTTCGGATTATGGCTGATTTAAATGCCAACTGCTCATCTCACACACATGCACATACACAACATAGATTTACACACTTTAAAAATGGCAGAACAACCTTCTGGCCGCTTTAATCTTGTTCATCTCAGTATGTGTATGTTGTCATTCCAGACTCTGTGTGTGTCTTTCAGTAAAATCAGTTACTCTCAGCAGTCATCTCCTCAATAATAAACATGCACGTACATATACATACTCTGTGTTGTAGGTTTTAGCCACAGTAAAATCATGAATATGCTTGGCATGCTTGCTTCAGTTAAAGAAATGACATACACAAAAAAATGTTGTTCCACCCTTGTGTTGTTATTATGAATAATTGCTCAAAGAACGTTTTTGCACACCTTTAGAAAAGTTCAACAGAGAACGAGTGATATACATAGATCATACTTTTATAGTATCTTTATATTGCTTTTTTTGCCCTTGCGGCAACTCACAGTCACTATTAGATGAGTCTAAATTCTCCTTTTATGGTTTACAGGTTTGGTCTATCACAAGGATGATCAAATATCAACATAAGTAACATTTTTTAGTGCACTGTCTCTTTAAAGGTAGTGTTTTGTTTGTTTGCTTTTTCAGAGTATTATAATTCTTATGAAGCTGAATATAATCTGGATCCCTGCTTTGTGATTGGCTGTTACATTTACAAAGTTGTCAGTAGCGGTAGTTGATTGATTGACAGCTCTGAGGACTTCTGACCGCCTGGGTGGCCATGTTGATCCTTCCTTTTCAGATGTAAACACATCTACAGCCAATCAGAAGACACTCCAGGGACTCTGGGTAACACGAAGCAAGACCTCTGAGGTCCAACATATCTCCCTTGCATATAAAACACATTAGTATTCAAAGTTGAGGATACTCACACTATTAAAATGCTTTTTTTTTTTGGGATTGGAGCGTGTTTCATACAAAAATACTATTTAAGTCTTTGTACTTTATTGTATTGTAGCAATTGTGTGTTTAAGACAGCATAGACAGTGTGTGTGCGTGTGCATACGAGAGCATGTTTTTGGGGCCGCGGCTCGTTGATGTAGCTGTCATGGGAGAGTGGACTCTAGTCCAGGAACCCTCCGGATGGAAGCGGGGGGACTCAGAGCTCTTCTCAAAAACTTAAATAAACCAAGATTTCCTCACTGCCCACCAGAGAGAAAGTGAGAGGGAGAGACACATGCATTTATGTGAACTCTTATGGCACAAAATCAGCCAAAATGCTGTAACAACAGTACTTTCTCAATTTCATATCCATTCGCGGCAAATTTGAACTGATACTGTATGTGTTCAGGCAAAGCATGATAAGCAAATGTAAAGAGATGAAATTGTATTATTTCTTGTGAGTATGTGTGTGTGTGTGTGTGTGTGTGTGTGTGGGCGCATATATGTGGTGACAGACCTTGGGGTGCAGATTTAATTAGGATGTCATTTTTCACAGCTGAAAATGAGATGCTTTCTATGTTAGTAAGTGCGTATGTGTTTGTAAGGGCACTGTTTGGCATGAGTGACCTTGAGCTTGTTTTAACCATGAAGGTTTAAAACAATCGGTCACTCATATCCGTGTGTGTGCGTATTGAGTTTGTATTCATATCGCTGTGTCCTTGGCCTGTTAAGGAATGCGGGACTCAAAGGTCATGGTCCATATATCCAGAATGCTTTGCATCATGACACACACTCATTTAGCTGTGGGGAGTTTAAAATTGTTGCACCTTGTAGAGATAAAATGTCTTTTGTTCTACTCAGCTTAACCTCTCAGCAGCAATTTTTTATTCTGTTCTGTCCTTTGCTGTTTCTCTGTTTTTTCTTCCAAAATAATATTATTATATGCTGCACTATATGACAGCTACATATTCATATATGTGTCAAACAAAAAAATTTGATTAGGTTTGTTTTTGTGTAATTTATTCATTCTATTTTTTTTTTTTTATTATTGACAAAAAAAAAAAAAAAAAAAAAAATATATATATATATATATATATATTCATATTCTATTGATTAGCATTTTTTCTGTTTTTAACTATTTTAGATACAATTAATTAAGAATTAAATATCATCACAATAATATCCAATATTGATCAATTGCCAAAATATTTGTAAAAATCCCAAACTAAACTAAATTAAACTAAACTAAACAATAAAATTAAACATGTAATGCTTACTTAAAACTTAAGCTGTCTTTTTGCTTCCTTGCAAACAAGTCTTTTTTTCCCTCTGGAAATGTCAGTCCAGTTGTATTCATTTCTGTTCATCTACACACATCCCTGAATGTTGTGTTTGGCAGACATTTACATTTATGGATTTGGCAGGCGCATTTATCCAAATCGTTTTTACAGTGCATTTACAGTATAGGACATCATTTTTTGTTAAAATGAAATCCTTGACCTTGCTGTTGCTAATCCCATTATTTACTCTATGGCATAATTAAAAGTCATGTGTCAAACTTTGTACTTTATACTTGTGAATAATTTCAGGACCCTCAGATCATACAAAAATACATTCGCAAATTGACACATACTCATTTTTGTGCCAAAACACACATTTTTATCATCACTCATCAGATGAATCATGTAAAAACTTCATGATCCGATTTGAATTTCTGTCTTTTTTTCCTCCTGGAACCTGAAAACCTCTCTCAGGGCTTCTCTCTCCCGTCCTCTTCTCTCTTTTACTGGCTTGGACACATATCTCTCTCCTGTCCTACTCCTCCCTCTCCCGGGCCAAAATAGTGATCATGGCTGCTGTTTCATCAGCTCTTTGCACTTCTCGCTTCTATTAAGATTGATGGTGTGCTGTGCTATAAATGACAGTGCTAAGTCTGGCCATAGCATTAAGGAGGGGACTGGACAGGGGAGGAGGGAATAGCAGCTCTCTACATTCTGCTGCTAATGGGACGAGAGAAGTTAGATGTGTGTGTGTGGCTGTATGTGTGTGGTGTCACTATTAATGCTGCGTGCAAAAAACAAATGGCCTTTGCCATTAAC
This sequence comes from Enteromius treurensis, assembly GCA_032275025.1. Taxonomy (NCBI): domain Eukaryota; kingdom Metazoa; phylum Chordata; class Actinopteri; order Cypriniformes; family Cyprinidae; genus Enteromius; species Enteromius treurensis. Next base: position 7,590,000 of record JAUCMU010000048.1, on the reverse strand, counting down.
TAACAGGCCTTTACACAAAACCTGCTCCTTTTAATTTTTCCTTATTGGATTACACTGTAATTTTAATGTTTTACTTTTTTCCATTTTTAAAAGATAAAATTTTGACAATGCAATCACATCACCATAATTGTAAAAAATTGCATATCAAAATGCTTTTCATGTTAATGTCAATAATTATTAATAGTTAATAAAAACTAAACAGGCATTTGATCCGGGCCAAAAACTTAAATCAAACCTTCATTAAAAATTGCTGGTTAAGGTTCCTCTTATTTCTATATCTATATCTCTGCTACTACAATAATTGAGAGACATCCAAAAAAAAAAAATATATATATATATATATATATTGGTTGTACAAAAAACACCCAATGTGTAAAGTTCCAATAAAACGTCTATCTACCAAGATTAACATGAAATATCAACATATATATCTAACTTCCTACAAAGCATCTGAAAAAAAGATGTCTTTCAGAAATATGATCCATTTTAAACAACCTTGACTGTTGACTATATATATAAATTAAATCCATCTGTATTTTAAGTCATAGTATTGCAGTTCATTCTCATAACAGAAGTGTAATATAATAATAGCATCACGTTCATACCTTTGTGTACGTTTGTTGTTTATGAGCGAGTTATGGAAGGTGCTAGAATGTGATGAGTGCTGACTGGAGTGTCACTGTGAGAGGGTTAAGCTGACCTTAGCTATGATTTGCATTTCAGTATGATTTATCCAAGCACAGATCGTTTAGACCCCTGGCAAGATACAGAGAAGACGTTTATAGAAGAGATCAGTTTCTCCAAGACACACACACACACACACATACTGTACATACACAGAGTTTAACGGTGAATGGGGGAGGAGAATGAGGAAGCCCTTCGTAATAGTTTTTCATGGTTATATTAGAGAAAATTATGCCATGGATCGACATTCATCATGGAAAGATATAAGGCTCTGAAAACAGGGTTGAACTGTAGCCATTAATCAGATGGATGGTGGGATTTGATGACAAAGATTAAATGAGTGTAAGAGACACCAGTCAGCTTCAGATTACTGCAACTGTCATCAAATACCCCCTGGGCCATTAACGGGTCACGCAGACCCTCTCGCCCCCCCACATACACCAGCACAGCTCGACCTTGCACACCACAGGTGCTCTTCCTGGAACACCCATGAACGTCAGCGGACATACACACGCCGTCCACTTGTCCTCTCACACTTTCAGGAAATTCTTCTCAAATTTTTTTTCATGTGTGAAATGTCCAGTACACAGAAGGGCTTGACAAAGGCATATCTATGCTATCTCTCACAAGAAACAGGTCAAAGCAGAAATAAATCTTTAAATGATGCATTTACAAAATTAGAATTTGTATTTATTTTTAATTTATTTTTTAGGCTTATTGTGCAATGACTTTAAATATGCCACACACATTAAAATTATATTGATAAACATTATTAAATGCAGTTGCTATGAGAATTAATTGACCACTTGGTGAAACTAACAATATATATATAAACCCAAAGTGAAATGCTATTTGTTAATGACGATGGGATAGAGGTAAAGTATGAACTAACAAAAAACAAAAAAATTGATCTGTTTCTCTTCATTCAGTGTAAAAGTAACTAAATATGATATCATTCTACAAGCTCATAATTGAAGTAACTTTTCTGCAAGCAGAGGTAAATACTAATATATGAAAAATGAACAGTATCATGCACACTAACATAAAACTACACAACACATTAAAATGACGTGTAAATAATTGATAGCACAAACTAACAAACTAAAGCCAGGTAATTCTGGACTTTTTTCACTGTAAATTATATGTTGATTTTTTTCCCTTTAAAAGTCTGAGCATTTAGTATCTTTATTAGTATCTTACTGTAAAATTACTCTGTTATTACAGTAAGGTCTCAATTATATATGTAACCTTTTTTCCCTGAAGTAAGGAACAGTCATTGACTGATGTCAGGGGTCCTGCCTGGGAGACCAATCGACTCTTTTGACCTCCGTTGGATACAGTCCAAGCTACTACACTAGCTAGAACCATGGGAGGAACCAAATGAGACCCTACAAAAGCAATTGAGTCCAGAGGAATGGGGCTGCAACCAGGTTTGGGTCTCAGGAAAATGTGAGAGTAGGCCAGACCAAATTCAAGGCACGATTCACTCCCATCCTCGAGGTGAGCGCGACCAGGAGTGAGGTTTTTAAAGACAAAAACTTCCACTCAAACAAACAACTTTTGTTTCTCTACACGAGAGGTTTACTAAATAAGAACATCGGCAAAAAAGACAGGTTGTACTAAACACCTTTGAGTTTTCAGTTAGTGTATTTGATGATTATTCTTTTAAATAAAATTATAAAATG
>JAUCMU010000048.1:7554874-7587531 GCA_032275025.1 Enteromius treurensis | reverse complement strand
ATCTATCTATCTATCTATCTATCTATCTATCTATCTATCTATCTATCTATCTATCTATCTATCAGTCTATCTATCAAATCGCACATTTTACGTGGCATCTGTATTATACTGTAATTCACTCCAATTACATGACTGGATTCCCTCTGCCTCACAGAAATAATAAGGCTTTAATATTTTTATCTTCACGGAGGGATGGTGTTCATGAGGGAGATATGGGAGAACATGTTTGATGTATTTCCTCCTTTGGCGGCCACTCTCTGCGGGAGATAGCGATTAGAATTTGCAGTCTCTGTATCGGACTTCTTCGCCCCTGCATGGTTATGGGTGGAGTTTAAGCAGTCAAGCGGAAATAACAAAGATTTTGACAAAGATTGTCATTTTTGTATTTATTTCCAGAACCGCGGATAAGCAAATGTGCATGATATGATAATCGTCATGTCAATATTACAATAAACCGCTATACCGGAACACCGTTACAGCAGCAACGTAACCTTTTAAAGTGGAAGAGGACACCCTCTGTTTTAACATCTCCTGAACGAAAGAAAGCCACCACTCTGACAGGCATCTTTGTGGATCCTCTCTACAACAGGAGCACCAGTCAGTATACAGACCCCACTTCAGAACGTAGGGGGCACTAGCCTGAGTGGTGGTATCCACCACAGCCTGGGGAAGACCAGAGAGGTCTACCGAGTCCCGTCCAGAAGCCAAACGTATAGGTTCAAGAGATCGGGACATACCCATCTCGGGACTCGACAGTGAAGCCAATGCTGAAGCTTTCTCATATTTAACAGGCTGAGTGGCGTGACTGTGGCTGCGGCTGCCGTATGCCCCAGGAGCCTCTGAAAAAGTTTTTGAGAGACGGCTGCCTTGTGCCAGAAGGTCCCAGGGCAATTCAATATTGACGGTGACCGTTCGTGTGTGAGACGAGCCCTCGTGTTAACCGAGTCTAGTTCCATGCTGAGAAAAGGGATTTATTTTCCTGGTTGACCCAAAGCCCCAATCGGCTGAGATGCTGAAGCACTGTGTCCCTGTGCTTGCACAACAGATCCCTTGCATGAGCTAATATTAGCCAGTTGTCAGTTGGGTTGAGAATACTGATAATTATACATTTAAGTACTAGTCAGTGATAATAATCAACTATATGGTTAGTATTAGGCATATAATTATGCATATTTTATTATTATTATAAAAGTAAGGTTTTTAATGTTGAACTTAAATAACCATAACCCTAAATATTCTGAAGATTGGGTAATCCTAACCTGTGTATTTACCACTTAGCAGAAAACTTTTTTATGATGTGTCACGAGTGCTTGACCACATTATAGAGCAAAAGATGTGGCTTTCAAAAATATCATCTAGTGTCCAGAGATGGTATTAGTCATATTCCATGCAGAACACAAGGCTCCTCAATAAAGTGAACCATAAGCATGCTATTAGTGGGTATTGAAGTTGAATGTCATAAGTTTGGTAATGTACCAGGAGACACACAGATGAATATATGTAACAGTGCACGGTTATGTGATGTGGCCTGAGTTGCACAGATGGAAATAGAGCATGCTTTCTTCCCAAACCATAATGGACATATGAGGAGCTGTTAAACAAGGATGAATTATTCATGATATGTGTGAATGGTCGAACGTAATGTTCTGCCCTTTCTAGGTTGTTTTTGGGTCTTAATGACTTTAGCTCTGACGTAATTTTCGGTAACTCTCTGTACTTAGAATGTTAAAGAGATGTAAATGTGCAAAAGATAGATTGCACAATCAATGTAAATCCACTAGACATGCATAATTAACGTCTGTGTGACAAACTCAGGAGTGTGAAAATGTAACAGTGTTGGCTGTGTAGAGAGACGATAGTGCCAAGCACTGAGGGGCCGAAAGATGATCCCGTATGCCAACACACTGACAGGAAAAGAGAGGCCTGGCAGAACAGTGGTGACAAGTACACAAGGCATGCTAGCCAGTCAATCTAAAAAGCACCTGTAGCTGAATTGACTTACACTTTATTGATGGATATTAAAATCATTATGGAATACTTGGAATACTTTATGGACAAAAATAAACAAGCTTTTGTCATTTTATTTTTAATTACTGATTTTTACTGATTATTTACCCTATTTAGGTTCAATTATATTATATATATGTGTATCTATATGTGTGTGTATATGTAAACAATTCTCTGTATGTATATGTATATATATTATATATATATATATGTGTGTGTGTAGTAGTATATCTATATAAGTGTGTTTATGTATGAATGTATTTAAGTTTGTTTTAAGCTTGTTGTAAGCACATACACTGCTCTGTAGTGGCCTCAGAGTGTTGATGTCCTCAGATTTACTGATAATGAGCCAGTAATGTGAGGTGTGTGAGTGTGTGCATGAGGATATGGGTGTATGTAAGGTTTGCCAAGCATAGGGGGTTGCTGTCACCTGTTAGTGAGATACAGCAAGCCAACCATTCCTCTGTTCTAAAATAAAAAGCACCCAACAACCTTCTCTCTGTGCATATGCTGTTTGTCCATCACCTTCAGTCCATAACAGGTGTCTCACTGGTTCCGGTTCTCAAGACTGACCCAGTCCTACCAGCAACAGCATGTATTACAACATCAGACTGCTATAGTACCAATTTTTAGTTTAAAAATATTAGCCAGAATTGATACACTACCTGTTTTAATTCCCCATAATTCCTTTTTATATTTATAGTATATTAGCTCTTTAAGATACGCACATTTTGTGTGTGTGTGTGTGTGTGTGTGTGTGTGTGTGTGTATGTGTGTGTGTGCATTTCTCCTGGAGCCCCTGGTGGTATTTTTCATTTGTTAGGCATTACAAACCTTTGCCTGACCCCAAGAGAAGCATCTGATGCTGAAACACACAGGCACACACTCCATGATTATCCTTTAGCATATGGATATATATTTTTATTTGGCTCAAAGGTTTTCAAATTCTCAGACCAACAAGAGTCAAACATGGAGGAAGTGACTATTGTGGCCACTCTGGCAAAAAAAAAAAGCCTGAATATTAAAAAGCAAGTATTTAAAATTGCCGTAAGTGCAAGTGAAATCTTAACACAGTATCAATAATATTCATATTCTCCATATTTGTGAAAAATTACATTACAAACATTACAAAAAGCATTCTTTTCAGTCCTTGGATCGAGAGCGAAACAGCTGACCTGGATTCAGCATGCATCTCGTGGCAGGACTATAATCCTTCTGAAGAATGCCAATGGTTGTATTTATAAAGTGTGAGAATTATCATCTCGGATCAGATTTCATTTTTCCCTGTCTGTTCCAAGACTCAGACAGCAGTGCTGATCCAGACCAAAACCCTTCCACTTGGAGAGAATTTGTAAACACTAGGCCACGTTTCCTTTTTCCTAGTCCAGTTTCAGTTTAAAACAGATTAGATGCCATAGATTCTGATTGGCTGTGCTGAAAACCATTGCCCAGAGTGACATAGTTACCTGCTGACTGTCACTTAGCAAACCGTGTCACTGTTTGTGACATCACTTCCTGTCTTTTTTCAGTCTGCTTAATTTTAAGTGCCAAACTCTGTTTTATTGTCTATAAGAAGCTGAGTCCAGCCTCACAAAAGTCATCTGTTAAACTCCTTACACTTCTACCAGCAGTTCATGGGTCTCATTGAACCTTGATGAGATCCGATGGTTGATGTCCTTTTATGTCGTGAAACTGTGTCTGTAAAGTGTTTTCTGGGTTTCTCATGTGATTCTTCAGGCATTTCCGTACCCTGGTGTCCAATAATGGTCTGTGCCGCTTCATCAGAATGAGTTTTAAGATATAAAGTCTTTTACAAATATCCACAATGTGATCTTCAGCTGTCATTTACACAAAACATAAATGATACTGCAGACTTCTCTTAGTTCTCTAAATTGTGATTTGTCTCCTTTGCTTTTCATTGGAGTATGTCCTTCTCTCAACTCTCGCGAGAGTGCTGAACCTCCAACAGATTATAAATTATGCTATCGACTAGTCCCAAGAACTAGATTATACTCAAAGAAGACATTCTTAGCTGAGTTTGAAGTCCGACAGAGTTTTTGGGATTGCAGGTCAAGCCATGTGGGCTGTTACCTGGGAGGTGGAGCTGGTCAGCCCCAAAGTCCGTGAGTCAAAAAGATTTTGTTGACTACTACTGAGCATGTGCAGACTGTCCACAGTGGATAGAACCTGCCTGTCCGTCAGTGTCCCGCTAGGGGAGGAGCCAAGGAATGATGTTTGCGTAGCTGCTGCCTTCTCGGGGCTGGTGGCAAGGCGGGGAGAAGTGGAGAAGTTGTAACCATACAGACCATACGGACTGTGCAGGCGGAACCCGTTATAGGATCCCTGTGTGCTCTGATTGGTAGAAAATGCATTATGGGTGTGGCTGGGCATTAGGTACTGCAGCTGGGATGTTGTGCTTGGCATGCTGTGGATCTGGATTGGCAGGCCAGTCTGTGCGCACGAGAATGCTTCACCTTCGGTCCCGCTCAAATACGTGGAGCTCCGAGTAGTGGAAAACGCATCTGTCGCTGGGCTGGCCAATCGACTGTAGGAGTCTGCGGAGAGTGGAGGGGCATAGCGATGGAGTGGGTGGCTCGTTCGACTGCAGGTGGAGTAATCACACACTGGCCCTGCCCCAGAACCCAGGTGGAATGTAGGGGAAGAGCATGAAGACGAGGACAGCAGATGCGTGTGTCCTGAAGTCCCGACAACACCGTGAGAGCCAGCTGCACCTGTGAGCAACCACACATCTGATTAATACAACATACGTAAAACATAAAAAATTTAATTTAGGTCTTATGAGTGAATTAATTTTGTCTTGGAATTTCTGTTTTTGTAGTAGCTAATGCTGAAGAGTAATAACTGTTTACGTGGATTTACTTATTGTAGAGTTAACTAAACTTATATGAAATGCAATGTTCGAAACAGTTGTCCTAACAAATGTCATTTTAAAATGACCAGTTTATGTATAAATTTGTGTGACTTAATACCTTTTTTAATGTAGAGGACATACAAACAGAAGACAAAGAGCAATGATTGTACATATGCTGAAAATGGATAGAAAAGTTTCCTAATAAAAAAAATATACTTGAAGAATTGGTTTATTTTCATATTTCAAATTTCTGCTTCCAAATTAAAATTGTAACTCTGCATCCTATTTCATGAATTGAATTTGAATGTAAAAGGAATTCAGAAATAGTTCACCCAAAAAAAGAAACATGTTTCATAATTTATATAGCTTCCACAAAAAGGCAGGTTGAAGAGTTAACCATCCCTCTGAGGAACTCTTGTGCAAGTATTCCATAGAAATGAATGTAAAGATGTGGTCACAATTACCGTTGCACTGCAAATTTTCACTTGCATTTCCAGTGAATTTGTTCACTTATTTTCACACACTGAGCAACATAAACTTTGTTGTGAGCAGTGCTTCTTACATCTTTATGAAATTAAGAAAAGAGAATGGATCCTTGTGCTTGCAGTTTCACTAATGTGATGCACCTTAATTCATAACAATTTGATGCAATGCTATATTAAAGCAGGGAACAGACACAAACACAATTACATACATACATATGATATGGTACCTTGTTTAGTGATTCCAGGGATGTCCTCAAATGTCAGAGTTCTCAGTGAGGGCCGCCAGAATGCATAAGACTCAACCAAAGCCTCTAGTCCCATCCTACAACACACAAGCATTCTGATTAACGAACGCTCAATATGCTTACAAATACAAAATCAAGAGTGATTCAGTAAAGCTCTCAGTCAGCTTAGCAGAAAAGTTCTGGAACTGGCTAACCCCAACCCTAACTTTCCAACGGTGTGTTCAGTCCTGCCAGCCATCTTAGTGCAAGGCCCTTTCCTTATCAGTGTGTATTTGAGCAGTAAAGCAGAGCAGGTAATGAAGAACATAAAGCGCGTGTGTTGGTGTGTGCGATGGCATGGCTATAATTATTTTCACATAGCTTTATCGGTGGGATCAGGCATAGAGTGCAGGAAGCCACAGTTAAAGCTTTACGAGGAGAGAGAAAGAAAAAGGGAGAGAGAGGGGGGTATTTTCTTGCTTTTTCTGGAAGTAATGGTGGTGCTCGGTGCGCCTTGTTAGCGTGGACGTTACCCCACCCCCTCTGCAGTACCACTCAGGCGATAATTCACACAAGATGCCTCAACTTGTTTCGGCCCCAGTTTTATCAGCCACACCACTTGAGCTATCAAGTGGCCGAGTTTGTTTAGCAAACTGCTTAACTTTTCCTGTAACACTGAGCCACGGGGCTCGGTCTAAGTGCTCCGTGAGACCTCGCAGAGGGACGGAGGAAACGTGGATGTATGTGGTCTGGTGTGATTCAGTGGGGTGTTAAAAACGCTCTCGTTTAAAACTAATGAGCAGAGTTAACCTTCCCCACTGAGCTTGCAAGTCAGCGTCACACTAGCCTTTTTTCTGCACAGCCTCCATTTCCTGTTTGCGTGTTTATTATTTCTTTTGTTTTATGTGAAGATGGAGATTATTTTTATTGTGCTGTGTATTTTCATTTCTACATTTATTTTTTAATGTGACGCTGTATTTATGTTTATTTTGTCTGGGCTTTGCTGGAACCTTTAAGCTTGGCTGAAAGAAGACTTTTCCCTTTGGATAACCAATTATCTGATAATCCTTTAATATGGTTTGAGAGTTCTGAAATAACTTTATACTGATGTCTGAAGAGAAGTTGAATGAAAACAACAACATTTTGTTGACTGAAAGAAAGCTAGAGAAAAAATAAGCGCAAAGAAGCGTCTTTCTGTACTGCCTTACAGAAAAGAGCAGAAACTACACACACTGTCCAAAAAGACTATGATCTGTTCTGTGCTAGGTGGGTTTGACTCAGCTGTGATCAATTTTTGACATCAATAAAAATGTATTTAAAGACCTCGGAAGACTTTTTCCCTCAGCTTTCCAGTGTTAGTGTTGTTACTGTTCTAACAAAGATCTGTACGTATAATTTACTATGGTTACCTGTTTCTTCCTGAGTCTCTGAATCCTTTTGCAAATGGGTTCCTGTCGATCTTCAGTCTTGTTATCTGTAAAAGATCCACACACAAAACACATTCTCCTTACTGACCCAAAGCCTGTAATGTCAAATTCCCTGACCTAGCACCAGTGACCCTTATCCCACAATGCAATGTGTGTGGGTTTATTTCATAAGCTTTTTGCTTCCGTATGTGTGTGTGTGTGTGTGTGTGTGTGAGAGAGAGAGAGAGCATGTGCGTTGTGTTTTTATAAGCTCAGACAAACGGATGACATCATTTCTAAAACTTGGCAGTTAACACGCAAATGATGATAAGATTTTGAGCTCTGACTTATCTAAAACATGCTCTGGTATTAATCTGTTTTAGCAAATCAAAACAAACTTAAATTGCGATTAAAAATATCAAATACAATTTCTAAAGTACTTATTTTTTTCTGTGTTGCAATTTATCAATACATTGCTTGTGAACTGCTGGCACAGAAAAGTCGATGCATATGCCTTAATAAACTCTTATGTAACTGTGCCCTTTATAAATAAATTGGCCTTTATGGGGTGCTGCTCATTCTTACAGTCTCATAGAGGCTTTGATCTATGAACGCAGAGAACAAGGGCCATTCAACTCCCAACTCCTTTAAGCAATTTGTATAATTATTTCAGTTTAACGTCTTGTAAATTAAGTCATTTTTCCTAGCAGTGTATTCTAAACAAGAGAGTTCTGCAACTTTGTGTTTTATAAAATTCAACTGTTATTGTCACAATAGCATTTAAACATTTTCTGTGAGCAGCATAATTGTACCCGAGGAAAAACGTTTTTAAAATAATACCCACTAGTCCAAATTTTTATGTGTTGATTTATTTTATTTATTTATTTTTGGCCAATTACTATTTTAATTTTGCATATCTTAGAACAAAAAAATAAAATAGTTTATATCGTTGATACTTGCTTCTCGTGTGCTTTTTTTTTTTCAAGTGTTAAGTTGATGTACATTAACATTTTGTCTTGCTCGGACTTAAATAAACAGTTTTTTGTTGTTGTTGTTTTGGCAGACATGATTTTTCTGCATGTTTATGTGTTTTATGAAAATTCAGGTCATAATAACGCAATGTAATGAAAAGAAAAGGCATCTAACTACCTCAACATTTTAAGAATTGATGTGACCTTAAGTAACAGCTTTTATGATTGGTTATTAAATTGTGCATTGGACAGTTATAGCATGATTTGGTATCAAATTACCTGTTGGTTTTGGTATGCAGTCACCGTCGTGAAGACAGTTTCAGGGAAGGAAAATGCTTTGACACCGTCCCCAGTGGGAACTGCCTTAACGGGTGAGAGTTCTTCACCACACTCCTTACGGATGACGTGGACACGGGGTTGGTATTTGTGCATAGAGTGCAGAATGATCTGGAAAACATTACATCGCGCATCCGTGTTTAGAGTGGGAAACTGAGGAATTACCAAAGCAGTTTTCTACCTCAATAAAAACACACATGCCTCCATTTTCAAAGGCCAAACAGGCCTTTAACTGCCTCGCCCTGGGGATGCTTTCAATTGAGTTTTGTTTACAACCCTCCACATTACAACATGTTTAGGCCTTAAAAATAATAAAGCAAAACAAAATGCACACCGGCTGACAATGGCTAGCATGTGTGGATGAGGGGGGTGCATGAAAAGAGTTGTCTAATAATAACATTTAATTTATTTCAGGATCACAGAAGGAAATTCTGAAGCATTACTAACTCATCAAACCTTTATGTTCACAGCATTTCTCTTAGGCCCAACATTGAAGAAATGTGCAGTTTTTCTTATTCAGCTTTACAAATTATTTACTTATTCAGTAAATTCCTTTTGGATATAAATAAGATTCACTTACATGCCCTTGGTCGTCGAGCTCGTTATTGGTCAGTTTGAGTTTGTCGAAGCTTATAACTTGGCGCATCCACGTCTCACCGGAAGCAGGCGAATCAGGATGAATGTAGACGCGAGGAGGGACAGGAGAGTCGGCATTACCCGCTACCATCCACTTCGAGCTGTGGTACACGTACCTTAGGGATAAAATAGTGTCACGTACTGTGATTTTTAGATAATGTGAATTTTAGTTTAGTTGCGTCGCGCGCAACGCAAATGTCTTGTAGTGACCCTATAAAGATCTGCGACCTTAAAGATCATTAAAACAAACCCGGCATCTGTGATAGCCGACATGTTCTGTGTAAATAATAAAAATATAATGACGACAGATATATTTTGTAGAACGCACTTTACTGTTGCTATGGTTACTTCCAAACGCGAACTCTATTTTAGCGGACTTTTTTCATTTAAATGTTTGTGGTTGCAAAAACATTGTTCGAAAAATCTGTTCAAACACATACATAAAAATAAATATTTGAAGACTCCAACAAAAAATTAACTGGTGATTGAAAACATCATCATCTGTGTCTTTACAGCTGTACAAAAATCTTCGTTATGAATTTGTTTTGACTGCAGTTGTCTCATGACCTTCAGGTCCAGCAGGTCAAGCTCCCAAAAGGGCATAGCAAAAGGCCGGACTGAACATGTCAACAAAGTCCCGGAGTGCCATTTGTGGAGACGGTTAGTTCAAAATGTTCAGTATTATTTTTGAGTATTTTAGACTGTTGTGGTCATTTGTCTACAGTAGCCATAACAGGCTGCCCTGCAGCGAACAGTTGGGAAGATAAGTTTCTAAATTGCTCACCTGTACCGTTTGTTGTCGACAGGAACTATATCCATAGCGATATAATACTGTTGATGAGGATCCAGTCCCGCAATCTTAACTCTCATCGCGGGAAACATTCGCCTGGGATAAAATGACATTGTATGTAAGTATTTTCGTTATCTTTACATTGAGGCAAAAATCCACATTTCCTAAAAGCAGAGTTTTTATTGTGGGCGTATTTTTCTGACTAACTGCATGCTGTAGCCCACGTTTACATCAAATTACCAACTTAATATTAATAATAATAAATAATAATTTTAATGAATTTAATTATAGTTGTCATTTAATTTAGATATATTGTCAGTGAATAAATAGGCTACAATTCCCCATAAATCAACATCGAATACAAAGGGAAGTAATGCAAAAAGTCATGCTTAAATAATTAAATAAAAATGTAGGCTACTAAACATATGCCTGTAATAGCGCTGTAACACTATAAATATTTGGGTACTTTTAGGGACATTTTTGTTCTAACCCCTGGTTAAATTCTGTAGGCTATTCGTTTTCATGTAGGGATGCTTGTGAGTGTCTGAAAGTAACATTTACATATAGATATTTATTTCGGACGAATTCAATAAAAAACGAGCCATATCGTATTTTACTAAGAATATATCAAATGTATTGTATTATCATTTTTAAATATTGAATATGGTGATTTGTAGCTATTTCTTAAATTGTGCAGCGTGTTTTGTGTGATGCACCTGCCGGCTTTGGTGATGATCATTTCAGTTCCTATCTCGTGGAATCGCTTCCATAAATCTGAGCCTTGCAGGTCCACGCGCATCTCCTCTCCGGAGCTCGTGCCTGATTGCACACGGACCTGCGAGCTTTGGGATGCAGGTTGTGGGCTATCCAACAACACGTCCTCAGACTCCGCTGAGAAAAGACAGAAAAATGTGGTCTTGATTATTGTATAATATTGTATTATTGAAACTTTTCATTTAAACTATTACTGCAAGAAAGAGTTTTGAAGTGGCATGCAAAAGAATCTGCGATGGTTTTCTTTCTGGGTCAGAAGACATTGCATATATTTATAGACTTTTTATATTTCACATTATAGCCTATGCCGTTAAACAACACAATGCAATTATAGATAACCTGTAGTTTTTTAATCATTTGTTTTGTTTGGCGCCATATAGGCCAATCAGTCATGTAATACAATTTAAGTAGCCTAACACATTCGTAACAAGTTACAAGTGCTGCATTATTTTACTTTAGAAAAAAAATAAAAATAAAAATAAATCTTAGAGACGCCAAAAAAAACGATTCAACTTATACATTTGATTCCAGCCTTATTATTTATTTATTTTCTTTCTTTCTTTCTTTCTCTTTTTTTTTTTTTTTTTCTTTGCGAGTAAGGCCTATGTAGGCTTTTGTGAAAGCACGTTAATTTGAGTGTTTATGATTGTGGCCAAACTCATAAACACAGAATAGATTAGTCACTCTCTTAGTGCCTATATATTTATGAGACTCATAACTGTGTTATTTTGTGTTTATACACTGTATTTCTTGTCTTTTTGTCATCCTAACTATACTCTATTACATCTCTAAATTACAGTGGCATTTTACTTGACAATTTATTGATGTTTCACGAAATTGTGTAAGTTAACGTCTCTATCTTTTAATGTTAATTATTGGTTAGAGTTTATTCAGAACCCAGTAAAAATACCGTATAACTTAATTTAGAGGAAAATTATCCTTTCTTCGCACAGTGTTACTTTTCCGACCAAAGAATGACAAATATAAAATTGTATTAGGCTATATTTGTGGTTTGTTTTGAATAGGTGTCACGCATATTGTATTTCTATATTATTTTGAGTCAGAAGGTTACTTACGGGATTCGTCGCTTGCGCAGTCTGTCTCGCAACTCCTGGTGCTTGGACAAGTTCTCCCAGTCCGGGCTTGCGGACTTTCTGTCAGGTTCGACACTTCGTTTACCTCCTCTAAACAGTTCTCGTTTTCCTCCTCCAGCTTTCTTTTTTTCTCCGTGCCAATGAGCGCTTCTACCGAGAACGCGTGCGCTTTGAGGCTCATGGTACACGGGGACCGTCGTTTCTCAGCCATCGTAACAAACCAAGAAGACAGATTGCCCGAGAAAGAAGTTCACGAGAAGTGCATTTGCAACAGCATTCAATCTAGCATTCCTCGAGTCAGAATAGTCCACTTCAGTAGCTAATTACCACGGGCGATGTGACAAAGACGCTGAAAACGAAGCGACAGTCTATTTAAAACAGTCTCATCGGTCTGTCAACGCGCACAGACACCGAGGCAGTGGCCGGGATTCGTTAAAGTGCCAATAACAGGGCAGAAGATGGGCGGGGCTGCATCGCGTCAATCACTGGTGGTCTCTACCAATAGGCGCGCAGTGTTTAGAACGCCCCACCCACATGTGGTAAAGCGGCCTGGCTGAATGAATCATCTCTCGCTCACGGAGCTCCAGTCATGCTCGCGGCATTGCGATCATTTTCACACTGCGGCTGCACATGCTCCACATGCTTCCGCATTACCTCCCCACTAACCCTCGTGAGCCAATCGTCTAGAATTATTACCAAAAATCTACGCCTGTATCTGCGTGAGGCCCAGTAATAAGACATGTTAAACTAACCTGACATGAGACGTACAGTCTAAAGTTTCTAAATATAAGTCCCCAAGAAGCACTCATTTTTCCTACGAGACACTTTACTGGTACTATAAATCCCCAAAGCAAATACTGTGAAATACTGTTAATTTTATATAACTCTGTTATTATTTTTGAATATTGTATAAAACGTCTGACTGCAAAATACGATAGGCTACAAAATATTTTTATTTTAAAAAGCAGCGTTTGCGTTGATTTAAATAGGCATACACAGACTACGTTTAAATATTAATAAGCCTTAATAAATACAAATTTAGAGGCAATTTGAATAGCCTTTAGATTTAGAGAAAGTTTTTTTTTTCTTTAAACACGAGGCTGAGCATTATGATTGATGTATTTACGATACAACTCAGGCTGTTTGTGTTTCTTGTTTTTACTATTATTGTTATTTCTATAATGAAATCTGGGGGGGTTGAAAAATGAGAAAAATGATGCACTTGGCCAAATACCAATTTGTCTTTGCTGATATTTTTTTAGTTTCCCCCCTAAATTTATGCCAAGTCGCGTAAGTTATCTTGCTTTTCTGATTCGATTTATTTTTTTAAGCATGTTGTGGGTGTAATGTACAGTGCTCTAGAGCCGTAATCTACCCGCCGTTTGGAACGTGCAAATTATTGCACGGCCATTTGGAGAATTCCTGACCCACGCGCATTTGAGAACCCTTGGAGCACGCCTGTCTATTATTATGCACAATGCGGGTTGACTTTCTGTGCCTATCAACCTGTAGAAAAATATGAACAAGAAAAAAAAGAGACATAAACGCCATTAAAATAAAATAAAATGTAACACATTTTTATTTTAAAATCAAATATATTTTATAAACTATTATGTATTATTTATAATATTATATTATTGTAAAATACCATTCATTTATATTAAACTTCAAGGACAGTCAAAAAACTTAATAAAACGCGTAACCACCTAATGTTTACACTTTTTTTATATAAAAATTTGTAGCCTATGTCAATTGTCTGTGCTAAAGCAGCAATTTTTATATGTATTTTCATCATTTTCAGCAATTTTCATCAATATATTGATGAAATAAATATGCAAAAAATAAATATACCAGACGTACAGGAAACGACTATTTCAATATTTAATAACTGGTTATTTCGTATTCGCTTGCTCCAATAAATTAACATAATCTCATTCTTCGTTTAATGCCACATATAGCCTGATGATTTCCAGATTGCTTTAACCACTACAGATACGAGAGAAAAAAATATGGATCATATTTGTCTTTTATCGTACTGTGATAAATGTCACAAAATGTGCAATGACATGTAGGTGTAAATGTACAATTCAGCATTTAAAGTTCAGTCATTAGCTTGTACGGGAATAAAAAATAGCCTTAGAAGTTCCGGGTATATCAATAACCATAATAATAATAATAATAATAATATTGTTGTTGTTGTTGTTGTTATTAATAGTTACATTTAGAAAAAAATACACATTTAGTTTAGTTAATAGAGGCTAATGATATATTCCGTCTAAATTTCTACATTTTCATCCTTATGTTCGGTATTGGCTGACCATGTATATGATTTACACAAGAAACCGAGAAAGCATCGTGTATAGCCTAATTTTTAGTACCATTTTGCGTTATTAATATTACTCAAATATCTTGTTTACCGATAGGAGCACTGCACCTGATATTCGGTTAACGAGTTTTATTTTGTTATCTAAACATTGCACAAAGCTTGGCAACACATGTTCGATATTTTCATTTTGAAAAACACAACCTCAACACTTTACTTTGAAACAAACCATTTCTCCACATTATGGTATTAAAATGCACTATTATCAAATAATTTAATTATTGTTGCATAGTTCATAAATTGTTTTAAATTAATACATTATTTTCGGTCTAGATATTGGTTATGGTTGTTTTTCTTTACATTCATGAGCGAATTATGAACCAAGTTAGCTATACTGTTAATGTGGATTTATTAGTTATTATCACCACAATACTTCATTCTCGTTATAATCAGGCTATTATAATTATTATCATCATAATCATCACATCATTATAACTTTAGACGTGATCACCCACACTCTTATTCAACCATTATCTTACTAGCTATAGTTAATTTTTGTATGTTAGTTAAAAAATAATGTGCAACTAGCGCATATTTATGCTGATTGGATAAATCTTTTTTTGCCATTGCCGAGTATGCATGCTATACTTCATCATTTAAATGCTGAAAACTTTTTTAGAAAGATAGTTTGCTACAAAAACTATTTATTTGTTTATCATGCAGAATATAATTTCCATTACACTGACTGAACATTTTAGACATACTTTCGTTTTTGATGGATCTAAAACACCCGTAATGCATGTAAGGAATGAGTTCATAGGATGACACGTGTCTTTTCAGCTCATAATAACCTATCTTTAAAGCAGAGGAAACAGTGCGTGCGCTTTTTCTTTACCCGCAGCGCGCAATTAACACATTTCTGTGTAATTTCCTCGGCATTGCACAACTAAATTTAGGCTTGTTTACAATTGCTTTAAACAGGTTATTTTTCATAAACGTCTTCGCAATATTAAACTATAAAAAGTTTAATTTCGTCACTCAGGTGTGAGGCATCCATAAAAATGTACTGCGCACTTATTGAACAGATGAGACGGCACTCAAGTGTAAAATGCGTTTGTTTACTAATCCTCGCACTGTAACCTCTGGCATCACTGGACTCATACCATGTCGGCTGGTTAAACTTTAGAGTCGGAATTGCTGTGTCTGGGCACCATATTGTTAACAGTTATTTTGCTAGTGCTAATGGCCGCATGGCAGCCAGCCAAGGGCTTTATAGCGGAAGTGGCAGCGCGAGGAACGCGGGTATATGGGAGGAAGAAAAAGCTATTAAGAAAAAATCCCTTTGAAAGAAAGGCGAGAGAGACCCCGTTGCGGCGGGCGCGACCCACTGCTGCCAAATCCAGAGGTGAGCTGTTATGAGTGCGCGTAGAAGAAAAGGAACCGGTAACCGGCGGTCAAATGTCTGAGGGCATTGAAGCATCCTCAATCCGCCTCAAATGAAACGACACGCCAAACCATCCGTGACCCACAAACCCATTCATAAAGTTAATCTCCCCGTGAAAATGCGGTATTTCTTAACGTGCACCATATACACTGATGTATTTACCGTATTTATGAGGGTCTTTATGGGGCGGCGCGGACAGGGACCCCCAGCGACTCTGCAGGTATTGACATTGGGTTTCCTCGCCGCGCGTTGACCTGTCACTCGGGAGTGTAGCGAAACATAAGCGGACAGAGGTCAACTTTGTTTGTGTGCGAAAATTATTAAGGGGAAGGAAGCTGAGCTGGCATGAAATATGGCCTTTCTTGATGCTTAAGAAAGTGAAAAATCATGGGGAATAGTTAAATAGTTAGGGCACATAAAGACTTATTTGAACAAAACTAAATCTTTAATATCTGGTTTGCTGGTCTTATCTAGATTGCAGCCATGTTTGACAAAAAAAAAAAAAAAACAACAACAACAGCAACTAACAGAGCAGTCTAAAACTTGCAAATCAAATCATTTTGTCAAGCTCTTATTCTAAATGCTTTTGGATTGGTGAGCTGTTCATGTTAGTTGTGTCTTTTCATCTGAACAATATTTTAAGAGGATACATTTATAAATTGCAACAAAGACGTTGGATAGAAGTAGCCAACATAGTAAAGATATGTATATTCTGCGTAAACCTGAATAATGTTTTAATGCTTGTTCATGTGGTTTGATTCCAAAGGCCAAACATTCAACATGGTTATAAGATGCTGATGTGTTAGAGATGTAAATTATGCTGCCGGGCAGTATGCTCTATTAGTTTTGTTAGCAACAGTGCATTGAGGGCGGTTTGTTTTTTTAGATGGATTGATAAATGATGGTAGAGTTTGGAAAAAAGCATGGTAGTTTCTCATTTTAGCCTCTAGAGGGTGATGTGATGGTTTCTCACTCCAGACCCAGAGCATGGAGCATGAGCGTCAATCAGAGGGTCTCCAAGACTCTTGGGACAACATTAGCACTGGACGGATGAAGTACCAGAGAACTACTCCCTCTCGTAGAACACAAGGAAAAAAAGGAAGTGAGAAAGAGGAAGTGTTGAATAGAGAATGGGAAAGGGATCGTAGGTCATATTGGGGAGGGGGAAGGAGAATAAGATGAAAAGTTAGGGGGAAAAAAGAGTAGAGAGCAAGCAGGTGTTTTTTTTTTATGAACTCTACTCTCTTGAGAAAAGATAGTGAGAACAATTTAAATCCAAAAGCAATAAAAAAAAACTGAGTGAACCGCTCAGAGGAAATGACTGGGGAAAGAAAAGGAGAGGAATGAGTAAAAGACAAAAGATACTCTTTCTTAGAACATGCTGAATGGGCTTAGCTGGACCTGGAGGAAGTTTTTTAAATGTGATTTTAAGCAGATTTTAGTTTAAATCTTTTTTTTTTTTTTTTTTTTTTTTGCCATTTTAAATTATTTGCAGCCTGTCACATTTTTATTATCTGTTTTTACAGGCAGACCTAAAAAAAATACAAAGCAGTGCTCCTTTGGTAATGTAGTAATTAAGCTAAAGGGAGAGGCAGTTCCCCTAGTATTTTAGAAGCTTATACATACTATGTTAAAGATTAAGTGTTATGTGCCTTTCATGCACACAGTCTTATTTTAGACATTTTAGAGAGTGTAATTGAACATAATGGTGTAGTGCTTGAATTTAGATTACAATAAAGAGTTCTGAATTCTCCCCAGCTATCCATCAGCTGTCTGTTTTGTCTGTCAGTCTTTCCTTAAGAGTTCATTAACACATAGACACTCACAAACAGTCTTATTTAATATTCAAGGATGGGTCATTGTGTCCCATTCTTCTTAAGCGCTGCGGTATACCCTGGCTCAGTATGGCTTTAATATATATCTGTGTATAGGACTAATAGAATTATACAGCGTCTGATGTGATCTCTCTGAATTCATACTGGCATCCTGCCTGGACACCTGCAATAACACCACAAGGACCTACTGAAAATATCCACACTGTCAGGCAGCCGCAGGGCAGCCCTATTCCGGGACCTGGACTGTTTGATATTTTATGAATGGAGGAGAAGATGAGAGGGAACTGGGGAGTAAGGAAAGAAAGAGGGAGATCACACGTGTGCTTATGCATACACAAAAACTTGTTTTCTCTTCCTTCAGGTTGTCATCAGAAGGGCTCTCACACACAGCACGCATATGAAACACTTTGAGGAATCTGACTCAGTGAGTGAGTGTGCCATCAGGTCTTGATTCCAAACACTGACATACTGTGAGGTTAGAAATCTGGGATTCAGAATTGAATATAATCCTGGAAATAAAAAGAACGTTTGAGAAAATAATGCTGCATATATTTATATATAACAAATGCCTTCAAATGAAAAAGAAATACAGCAAATGCTAAGAAATTTCAAATGAAAAGTTATGCAGCCTATGTAGCCAGTTTATGTGGATGAATTTCCATGAGTTACTTGTTTAGTTCCTGAATTAACCAGCATTTCTGAACAAATAGACTGAGTACATGCTTCAAATGTTTAATATAAAGTACTCAGCGGTTCCTTGTCGCTGTCGCCTCTGGCTTGCTTAGTTGGGGGCACCTAATTTCTAGTGATTATTGTCGTTTGATTACAGAGACGTCTCTGCATTTGATAAATAAATAGTTTAATCTCGTCATTATACATTACCATCACTCTGTTCTCCTATTTGACAGAGTTCAATGCTTTGCTACAATCTGTACTGTTAAAAGCGCTAAACTAATAAAAGTGATTGATTGATAAAGAAAGACAATTGTTTCTTTTATGAATATATTCTGATCAACAAACCGGTTAATGATACAGTGACTCACTTATAAATACTGAATTATGAGATGGAATATGACTTATTATTTGAGCCATAGAAATGTAGTCACAAGTTCTGAATTAAAAAGAGAAAAATCTAAATATTTCCAATAGTAGTCTCAGACTTTTAAACTCTCTGTATTTTATGTTGTGAAGTCTTCTTTTATGATTGGCTTTGGAGACTGCATGAGTGAGTATTGAAGTGATTAAGTGAGTGAGGGTGAGATGCTTTGTATTGTGAGTCATTATAACTGTGTGTGTGTCCAAAGAAAAAGAGAAACACATGACAAGTGAGTAACCTAAGATTAACACATGGCAAGAGAAATAAAGCATCTTTCTACTCTCTATATATTCCACCCCACGTATAAAACAACAGTAGGTTCGCCCATTAAACAAGTCGAAGAGGAACTTTCTACGGGTGTGTGGGGCGAAAATAGATGGGTGGATATAACATATGTGACATATACATATAGGTACAGTATACACACACACATATATATATGCTCTCACATATGGACTTTAAGCAGACAGAAAAGGAAAAGACTCTATAATAGGAAAAAGGAACAAAAAACAGACAAAGTTGTTTTCCTCTGTCCTGTTTCCCTCTCTTTCTCTCTCTCTCTCTCTTCCTGTTTTATAAGCCCCTTTATTCCCTTTCCTGCTGCTCAAAGCCAACCACCATGAAACCACTGCCACATTAGAGCCTTTAACTGGCTATGGCTGGCCCAATGCTGGCATTACACTGGCATAGCCACTCCAATGCTGTTTCAGTTGTGTGCCACCCCACTCCTTATCAGGGTCAATCATGTTTCATCATCCTTCAGCCAATCAGCTGTCATCACTGACAACCTTTAAGAGAGCCCGTAAACCTAAATCTCAGTTCTTGTTTCATGCTAGTCCAACACCAGTTTTATTTTTAAACGGGCACATTTTTAGAGTTGTTCTTTATTGGGCTGTGCACAGAATGTTTGGAACATTCAAGGATGGAATGGCGTCGTAAAGACCAGCTGGACTGGCATGACTTGGACGTTCTGTTAGAATGAAGTCATCAGCATGAGACGACACATTTCTGCAGGGTTATTCTAAAAAACCGAGGTCCAGTTGTGCCGTTTCTTTCGCTGTCACATGTGGTCACAAAACACTCCCACACCCAGAAAACACATGCATATACACATGCACACACATTACTCCATATGGTCACTCCTATAAACCTTCTTCTCTCAATGATGCCATCACTTAATCAGCCAGAACTCACCAGTTCAAAAGCATTCATCTCAACATGTGGTCAAAGATGATGGGTTCTTGTCAGCCAAACCAATGCGTTTAGATTTTTTTTTTTATTAGAGAGATTCTAGAACTAAAAAGCATACATCCAGCACTATTAGTGTTGGTTTCCATGAGTATGACTTCAAAAAATCAAGTGGACAAAAGTTGAAACAGGTGTATGTCATTATTCTTGGTCACTGCAGTCATTAGAAGCTGCGGTTGGGATTTAATCTAAAGAGAGTGAGAGGAAGAGATGAAGTATGTGTGATGTGAGGGTGTACGAGAGTCTGTGAAAGATAAAGCCAGACAATGTGAGGTGATCAGTCTTTATGGGCTAATCCTGCAGTGTTTATCAAAAACACAGCTGGACATAACGAGACAAAACAAGACCTCATGCGTGTTTGTGTTTTTATGATGCACTATATTACCTGACTGTGTTAGCATGTGGTGAAAGAGATGAAATGAGAATTGAATGTATTGTGCGTTTAAACCTGTTTGTCAGGGCTTGGGTTTGTGTATGTGTCCTTCTTCAGATTGTTATTCACCTCTAATTGCCCGCGGTGAGCGATCACTAATTAAGTTGCTCTTGAAGTTTTGACAAACAACCAAATAACTATTTGCACATCTGCGCTTGTCCGACACATTTCACTCTTGGAGGTGATCACAAGGCTATCGCGTATAACAGCGTAATTGCACTCAATTCGTAAACAGCCATTTAGCTCACCATTTACAATTCAGACTGTAGCAAGAACTAGTGCAGCATTTGCAACTTTCCAAACATCTTCCGGCCATGCCGAACCCCCCCAAAATGTCTGTTTGCAATGAAAAAAAAACTGGCGATCTTAATACATATTTATGTCAACAAATTGATGACAGAGTTTTGACCAAATAAAATCCCTGTCATTACACTAAGAGCCATTGGCATGCTGTTTGTCTAAACCAATTTAATCTGCAGCGTTAAAAAACACAAAGCAAGCTTTTTCCAGCTCTCATTTCCTGCCAAATCTATATACGCCTCAGCAAAATCTCTTACAAGGGGAAAATAACCGTCAAAACTGAGACAAACTTGGAGTAATAAACTATTTAGTTTAGACACTGTAACAGGAACACTCATGTAAACAACATGAAATATTTTGTGACAATGTGGATAAACAGTATATATAGTGAAGTGACTTGTGGGCAGGTACGGTGACCAGAACTTGTGCTCTGTATTTAACCCATTCAACTGCACGCACACTCCATTAGGTCACGACTATATATATATATATATATATATATATATTTATTTATTTTATTCTACAAGGATGCATTGTTTATTATGAGTAACAGTAAAGGCATTTACAATTTCACAGAATATTTTTGTTTCAATGCCGTTATTTTGGACCTTATGGTCATATCATGGTTTCCACAGAAATAAGTTTTCAGCGTTGATATGTTATTAGAGCATCATAAAAGCATATTAGAATGATTTCTGCTAAAGACTGCTAAAATACTATTTTCTATCGAAAAATTTCTTGCATCTTCGACAAATATATTACAACAAAAAAAGTTGTTTTAATTTGTAATATCTAATATCAAAATATTACTTTGTTAAACTGTGTTTTTGATCCAAAAATGGTGAGTGGAAGTAACTTAAATTTGACTAACCCCAAACTTTTAAATAGTAGTGTACATGAACCTAACATATATAGTAGTGTTTATATACTGTAACTGAGCCTGACACATTCAAATGGATCGTTTAAACATATGCTAATTTAAATGTATATATAAAAACGGCAACGGCAAGTATTTTTCAAATCAGGAAAAAACTGAAGTCGTATGTTTAAATGATCCATTTGGAAGTGTCAGGGTCAATCTACATTTTGTTTTGGTCCTTGCATGGATTTAAGCCTCTGCTGCCAATATCCAGGCATTTCACAGACTACCATATTTAGACGTCTGGCACTGTCTGGCAGTGATTTCAGACTCGCACGAGCACAGTAGCTGGACTGAAAGGGTTCTGAATGAGACAGAGTAATTATAGTCTTACGAGTGTTTAATGTTTCTCACATTTAATTCTTATTTGCTTGAGAAGCACTGTGCTTTATGCTGAAGCGTATTATTTCATGTGGTGGATTCTCTGATAATAGCTGTCTCATAGTTGTGCTTTATCACACTGTTGTGCTGCTGTGGTCTGGGCATAATTCATTTCATACTGAACCTGTGGACAGACTCTCAGTGGGAAAGGGGATCATTTTATTCCCCTCTGATCATTTCATAAATCAAATGAGTGGAAGAAGGAAGCCGCATTGTAAAAACAAGGCAACCCTCGCCGTCACATGGCCCTGCAGTGAGGACTAGAGATCTGTGCTGAAATGTGATAGAAAAGCTGAGGTTCTGTTCTCTCTTTCTATTCATATCACACTCAACCGGCTACAGGAAGTCTACAGTGGCCCTGCGGGGACAAAATTAATTTGCATTGAAAGATAATGATGTGTGGATAACCAAAGAGTGAGGAGATGGTGGTGTGGTGGCTTTTATTTGATGGATGAATGGAAATAAGTTGCCAGACAGCTTGGGTTTGGTTTGTTCTTTGGCGTTTTAAAGTGCTGATGATTCATAATATCCAAACTGTTGTTGTTTACTTTCACATGTTTTTGGTCCTTGTCTTCACATCTGATGGCTGTTAGGTGGATCCTAGTGTAGCGATATTTGTTTGTGTCTGGACTGAGCCAGCGAAAAGGAAAACTCCTGACAGCAAATAGAAGACTCTTACAGTCACTTCTAAACCTTGCTGAGAGAGTAAGAGCGAGAGAACATTAATGACATGTTTGAAGACAGAGAATGGCTGGCTTCCCAGATCACCTCATGCTGGCTGCATGGCGCCATCATCAGACATTAAGTGGAATGTCAGCACACAGTCAAAACAGCCCGTTTTCAAAAATACATTATGTTCCATTTTTTTTATTCTTAAAATAATTGTAATATACAGTGAGCTCCAAAACCACTAGTGAACATGCTTCTGTTTTTAACAAATAGTTATAAGAAATTGTATGATCAGCATAATTCAGTGAAGCTGAATCATGCAAAATATTAAATGTGCCTTTATTTTTTTGTTGCTTTGTTAAAACAAACATATTATTTTTAAATAATAATAATGATAATAGTAATACCACTTAATTGTATAATTAATAAGTTATAATAATCATTCTTAATGGTAATTATTAATTAAAAATAAACTTAATTACATTGTTATTAAAGTATAACTTATTATTATTGTTGTTGTTGTTGTTATAAAAAATCTATTTGTAATATTCCAATGCTTAAGTTTTAATAACATTAACAAAAGAAATCTTAAGAAGAATGAAATACAATGTTGTGAGCCAGAATGATCCAAAGCCCTGGTTTTTAACAATGCCATGAAATCATGTTGGATTGTTCTGGATGTTCAGCAGTCATAAATCATGTCAGACACTTTGTCTCTGGTCTCTAGTAAGCAGGGTTCAGCTGATCCTGACTGTCCTTTATGACTCGCTTACACCCTGAACTGTTTCTCCATTCAGGGCCTCTCTAGTTCATGTAACAGATGAGGCTGT
Source organism: Enteromius treurensis (assembly GCA_032275025.1). Lineage (NCBI taxonomy): Eukaryota > Metazoa > Chordata > Actinopteri > Cypriniformes > Cyprinidae > Enteromius > Enteromius treurensis. The sequence continues at coordinate 7,564,458 of JAUCMU010000048.1, read as the reverse complement.
GGCCGCTCTCAACTGCTCAGCTTCCAACAGAAAAGATGCTGTTGAGTGGCAAAGTTGAGCACTTAATGAAAATGAAATTAATATACTAAAGAAAAGGTGAGAGAAAAGTGTCTCTCTGAAATTATTTGCTGTTATACTTCACAGACTGATCAGTGCTCCACATCTCTCCCTCACACACACACTTTTTCTTCCTCATATAATATGGGATTTTTTTTTTCTGGAGTGAATGAGCGTTGAAATTACATTTCGCTGAAGTTTCCATCGTAAAACGTCTATGCGGAATTACTTCTGGCTTTCGACATCGCACTTCTCTCTGCTTTCTTCTCTTTTTTGTCAACAGCTCTGTGAGAGAAAGGAGTAATAAAACATAAGAATTTTAACCAGCTCTTGAAGCAGTCGTTTTTAATTTGCTTTCCAGTGGGATTTCAAGGGCCTTGGGCCCTGTTGATCCCTCTCGACTCGACCCGAACTTGTTCTGAGCACTCAAGCATGATGGTCTGAACTTCACAGAGAGATGGTGATAGGGAAGGCAGTTTTGCTGTGAGCATGTGTGTGTGTGTGTGTGTGAAGAAGCTTGTGCCTAAGCTGGAAAAAAAGTGATCTCATTGTAATAATTATCTGTCTCTTTTACATTTTTTGGTCATGGACTACTTAAATGGTAAAGAAGGAACTTTTGTGTTAATTAAAAAAGTATGTTTGATCATCATATGTTTTTCTGTGTGTGTGGTCTGTGATCCTTTTCCTTCCACCTGCGGTGCTGTCGGCTCTTCAGCCTGGTGTTTATTTAGATGAGAACTCACAAAGACACACACTCATGCTACAAGAGCAGTCCTCCTATCATGTGTCTCCCAAAGGAGGACATTTGAAATTAAAATCCATCCTATAGATTCTAAAGAAGAATTTACAAATAAGATGTGGGCACTTTAAACTAAGGAATGACTGTTTGACCTCAGAGGGGTTTCTAAGATAAAATGGTTCAATGTGGTTTTGGATATCTTTTGATAACAGTTTACACTATTTGCTGTAGGATGGAGATACCAATTTAAGTATTTTAAATTTTTTGGATTTTCAAAAAAATGTCTAATTTGCACCTAGGTTGCATTTATTTTGCATTTATCATACATAAAAAAGTCTTCCATCTGTCAGTTTGCTACTGAAGCAACAAAATAATCAATCAGCACATTAACACCAGTACAATATGAAGCTCTTCTCTTTTTTCTCCTCAGCTGCCTGCAGCCCGGATCACTGTCCAGCTATTCAAGAAAACTTGGTATACTTGCCTCATTTTGCACTCTGGGATTTGCAAAGGAAGGAAAAGTGTGAGAGAGAACAAAAAACAGCCAGGTGAGGCCGGTGTGTGTGTGAGTGTATGTCTGGCATCCATAAGCCTGGTGTGTGTACGCACTTGGCACTCATTTAGCCAATGTGTCTGTGCATGTGTGTGTAGCGAGTTATGACCTGCTAAAACAGCCACATCTTAGTCTGCACACTGTAAATCAGCAGGAAGCACCAAACACAGCAGGGTGATTGGTGATGTGAAGCCACACCCCCTAATTACTGGAGTCCGTCATGCCTATGTGCTAACGATGTTCCTCGCAGCCAGTCTTACTCCATTTAACCTAACTGTATTTAATCAGTGACCTGATTTTATTACAGAATTTACCTTCCTTCCTAATAAACAAAATCTAAAAATAGAACAGATATATATATATATATATATTCATGCAGCGGTATTTAATAGTCAACTTTATTTGTACTCTATAGTGCTTTTTTACAGTGCTTTTACAAAGCATCTTCATGTTTATAATATCTTAGTTTCGCCAGGCCTTATAGTCACTTTTAGTAGATTAAAGCTTGCTGATAATATAATTTACATTTTACATCCATGCAAGCATTCAAGAAATTGCGATATGCTATGTAGTATATTTAATATGTGTAAATGTACTGTAGGCATGTGGATAAAGTTACTCAAATGTACGTATAGAGATTTAAATAAAAGAGCTGTAGTTACGTTTTGCAACAAAATAAAGAAAAATTATGTCATATAAGCATGACTAAATGATAATAGAGTATTCAATATAAATTTCAAACTGTAAAATACATATTTTTGTAGTAGATAAGCACGAAACTTTTAGAGGAAGAAACAAAAAATGTGAAAGTTAATTCCCCCGAGTGTTTATGAAAATATACTGACATACAGAAATTATTTGAACGCATTTCTGAAAATGTCAAGAAAAGCCTAAAAAGTGGGGATGGATGTATCAAACTAAATCAAAGGAGATCACATGTGTAGCAAATAAAACAAAAGATATAGATAACCAAGTTTGTAGTAGATGTATTTTATATCCCATCATGCATCAGTGCTCAATACTCTTCTTACATAAATCACAAAACGCTGTTAATCTCAAAATAAATTTTTAGTTACAGTATACTACAAAACAGTACTAAAAACGGCTAAAACTGACAGGTTAATTTTCTGATCTATAATAATGAATAGCAGTTGATTTGCAGATTTCCTGCTCATATTTATTATAATTCTTAGTATAGATTCTGTTCACCAGCCGTGGCACTGAAGGTGTTAACCTGTTGCATGTGAAGCTGAAAACAGCTACGAGTATTAAACTCACACATCATTAGTGAGGTGTAAATCCCCATCCCACACAGACACACACTCACACATTGAAGATTGTTTTTGTGGGTCCTGGAGGCATACCACTGAAAATGGACCCAGTTTAACACAAGTTGCTTTTAATTGGCTGTTTCTGCCTGGCAAATAAGGTGTGCCATTAACAACATAACACACAGAAATTTCAGACAGTGAAAACCTACTCTCTCTCTCACACACACATAAACTCTAAAGCAGCGCTAAACAAACACATCACTCATGATTGTTCTATCTAAATGAAGCATTTCCCATCCTGTCTTACTGGCAGAGGGTGATTGTGCAGTGTCATGGTACTTCTCTTGCAGATGTGTTTACAGCAGCAGCACACCGAGCAGAGCTCACCGAGTAAGAGTAAGAGAAAAGCGAATGCGGATGTGGGGGTGACATTCGTAGATTTCTCATGCTTCGAGTTGAGCTGCGGTTTCTTTCCCATCTTAGACCCGATGACTTTATTAAATACTGGTTCCTTGGCAACCATCACCCTTCAACACACATGCTCTTTAACCACACGGCCAGCTGCTGAGTTCAGGTTTGATGTGGCATGGCCAACAGTATCTTGAAACCATGTGCCGAAAAAAGAGGAAAGAGGGGGAACAGAGGAGTTTATAAGGCACTGGCACTGCATTTCAATATACTCACAAAACACATGTTTAAGAGCAATATTTAAAAATATAAATGTACATAAAACATTTGCAGCAAGTTTTATCTGAAAATAAATAAATAAGAAATTTTATTGTTAATTATAATAAAAATATTATTAAAATATGTTGTAATATTATTAACATTATGTAGTTGTTATGTTTAATATTTATATTCATTTACCAACTGCATAATTGTCAAATGCACATTGCATACAGAAACTGCAAAAACATATCTGTGACCCTGAACCACAAAACTAGTCTTAAGGGGTACATTTTTTTGGTCAAAAATAAAGATCATGTTCCATGAAGGTATTTAGTAAATTTTCTTCCATAAATATATTAAAACTTATTTTTTGATTAGTGATATGCATTGCTCAGAGCTTTATTGGGACAATTTTAAAGGTGATTTTCTCAGTATTTAGATTTGTTTGCACCCTCAGATTCCAGTTTTTAAAATACTTGTATCTCAGCCAAATATTGTCCAATCCTACCAAACCATACATCAGTGGAAAGCTTATTTATTTCGCTTTCAGATTTCGAAAAATTTACACTTATGACTGTTTTTTTTTCCATATGGATATGCATAAAAATATTTTGTATGAACTGGTATTATATTTAAAAATATCAAACCGGGTGGCACGTGTTTTAGAAGAAGACAGCATAAGCAGAATTTTAGAAAAAAAAAAAGGTTTCAAATTTTAATATGAATAAAACTAATAACAGTGTGCATATTTTAATGTTATACCACTCATCAGTCCCTTTTTTATTGAATAAAACGAAAAAATTTCCTATGTATTTATATGGAATCTAAACACATCTTTATACGCACTCTTCTGTGCCTGCAGTAAAAGCATTCTCACAAAATTTCATACACTCATTTACAGTTAATGACCGATTAGCAGGAATCTTTTGTCTGAATCTTGAGTGGAGCAGACAGCTGCTTGCATGACTGCTGTTAAGTTTGGCAACACATTTAATATGTACATTAAAACGGCACAAATCTCACCAAATTAAGACCAGATTTTTGTTAACACCACAATGCATTAATGATTTCAGCAACCCCAAACCACACGCGCATGCACGCACGCTCATTAACAGTGTATTTCAAGCCATTTCTCATCTCTCTTGCTCTAATACTCTCTCTCAGCAGGTATGAGTCTGCAGTGAGGACTCATCAGTACACAGGTTGTAATTCATAAGTAAGAATTTGGCCTGAGGAGCAGAGGAGTCTTTACAGGCCTGAGAAAACACACGTGTTGTTCCAGTCTGTTTCCTTTCAATAAAACCCGACACTTAGCACTTCATTTCAGGCCACTTCTGATAAAATGATGCAGGTTAGTTAAAGAAAGAAAACAAAGGGAGCTAGGCAAAGAGACAGAGAAATGATCCGATGTAGATAGATACGATAGTCAATCATTCAGAAGAGCATTTACATTTTTTTCTTCAAATAAGCAAGTTTTTCTAAAAGGAGGGCGGGATGGAGGTTGATAGAGGCGTTGCTCAGGGGGAATATTTTACTGCTTTGCCTTCATGTGCCTTTAAAACTGCCTCTAAATTAAGAGTTGGCTACATTATATTATAGGCCATTATCGACCATTTACACATACAATCCCCAAATCGCGTAAACATCAGATCACAGGTTACAAGATGGATAAACGATCAGATTACTAATCTACAGCTAAACATTTAGAGACGAGAGAGGTGATATATATATATATATAGACAAATCATTATTTATCCGCTCTAAATAGAACAAATGGAGCATTCAAAATGGTCTTTTTCCTTTCGTTCATTCCATTTAGTTTTCATGTTTCACACACACTTTTTCAGTCTGTCTGCATATTCTATATCTAGAACTGTCCATATACATGTCTTTCTCACTCGGACACACATACAGAGGAATCCCTCCAAACCCACCCTCAGTTCTATTTTCAGTAGGGAAGCCAAAGGCAGCCATTAGCCCACCGCACGCTGCTATTAAACTTAATATAACACCCTTTCCATAAAACACATCCATTATGCTGTACGGTCTCTCTGCTGTTGACTTTGGGTGCATGGATGACCATATGAGCAGGAAATCGCTGGTAATGTGGTAAAAAAAAACAAAAAAACTGCGTGTTCAAAATGAGGCAGAGAGAGTCAAATAATTGTGAATTTATAGTCAGGGACGTTTATAGAGAGATGGATGTCATGGAAGTCATTTTTTGGGAAGGTTGTTTTGCATGAAGAATGCTTTTGTCGCAGCTTGCTGCTAATCAGTGACAGAATGGCCATGAAGCAAGGCATAAGGGGTATAAACACTGTTTTGTGCATGTGCAATTAATGAAGGGCACAGAACAACCCCTTGCTTGCCCTTTTAGAATGATTTCCTAGAGAAACTTAAAAGCATTTTTATATGTTGTTCAGAGTGTGAATCATTAAAGAAAGAGCTAATTCAGCAATGGTTTGTTTTAGCGTGAGTTTTACAGTCACCACAAAATGAATTGTGTCAAATGATTTATGTTACAGGACCACGGTGCAGTTCCAGTCCAAACAACGAGTGTGTACGTTTTTTTGTGCTGTTTGATTTCTTTTTGACCTGTTTACATGAAATACTCATCCTAGTTTTATAATAGGACAAGTGACGTCCAAAAAAGGAATAAAAACATATGCAATTAAAGTATAAGAATGAATTAACTAAAATAAAATATAAAAATAAAAATGCAACAAAGTAAATAAAGTATGCAAACGCTCATGTTTATAATAATAATAATAATAATAATAAAAGGCTATGCTCTATATCTATGTCCATATATATAATTTTCTCCCAAACAAAGTGTTTAAGAAAATAAAAGAAGATGAGTCTCTATCTAGTGCCCTCTTCTGGAAACTACAGAGAAACATTCTGGTGGCTCAAAACATGGATGACTCTCATCCTTCTGGGGATTGCAAGTTTTCCCATATGCAATAGAATATTTTTCACATCCACATGCATTCCTAGATGATTAATGATGCATTTATCTAAGTTTAACATTTTCACGTCTGGTACAGCCCATCCACGTTAGCACATCATTCGCTCTAACAATTCCAAATAACATCCACTATACACCAACTAATCTCTAAGGAAATTTTTACTGCAGTTGCACTGTTGATTTGGGCCCTAAAATCTGTGCTTTTAGCTTTTCTAAACACACACACACACACAACGAGCCCACATCCTTTAGAAGGTGTGCAATTTACGAGCTGTGAGCACAGCGTGGCAGTTCAACCATCTGAGTTGCTCACAAACTCACACACAGCTTTTCATTAGCACACAGTAATTAAGCCACTCGCTGCATCACATGCATACACACACGCACCACTCAGAACACTCACTAAAACTTCGTTCTGTGTTATTTTTTCCAACTCTGTCCACAAATAGTGCGGTTCACCCTTTAGCGGGACGTCGTTATGAAGTTTTGCAGAGCAGCTGTGTCTGAGTGACCCTTGTATTGGTATTAATAAGAACTAAATGTCTAACTTATTATTGTGTGTGTGTGTGAGTGGGATTTCTGAGACGTAGTGTGTGAGACATCTGGCCATGGTGCTCAGGAAATGACTGCTTCACTTCACTGCTGTCATCACCCTGCCCCATGTTACGCCTTGTGTGTGTGTGTGTGTGTGTGTGTGTGTGTGTGTGTGTATGCGTGTGTGCTCAGCAGGTCTTCATTAGCTGTGTTGAAGCAGTTTCAATGTAATTATGGTTTATAGTCGATCCCATCTACAAGCTTACAGACAGGCAAATCTCTGTCTCTGTTCTTCAGTTTTATTTGCTGTCCTTGTCTTTCTTTCAGAGTGTTCTGTTGACAGCACTAGGCATCTAAACAAGCTGTGACGCTGGCAGTCAATGAAGGTGTTGTTTTTTTAGATTAAGTCTTCACCATGGTGTTATACGATTAGGAATATGTGTTTGAGTCAGGCATGGAATGAACTATTAAACAAATTTGCTGATGGTATCCATATATACAATACAAAACAAACACACACTCACACACATAATATACAGTTAGCTCCAGTTTTTGCTATGACTTGTAGGGATTAAGCATAATATGAAAAAATAACCAGAATAAATGGTTTATTATTAACTTTATATATTTCATGATATATACAGTAATGTATAATTGAGTGCTTCTTCTGCCACCAGAGGGCAGTCTTTACAACTCTTAGTACTTGTTTATTCTGATCAAGGCTGACATGTTGTTGAGAGAACATGCTGTATCTTTTATGACAAATATTTAAATTCAGTCATTGTTTATTCATCATCTTGTTTTCTTTGGGAGATATTTTAAGAAATATTTTTAGGGCTAATGCACAGATTAATATTCTTTCTGATACAGAAAAATACTGATAGTTATCTTCCAATAATAATAAATAAATTATGAGTGTTTTGATCATTATTTATCATTTATATATTAGTAAATATTTTATACGAAATAAATTTAATATATGATAAATTCTAATATTATTTTACAAACATAGTATATATCAAAATTCAAAATTCATATTGGGTTAGGTGAAGAAAAAAAAATTAAAATAAAGATGGACAGCCCAAATCAACAATCATAATAATAATAAAAAAAATTGAATCATTCACTTATCACCCTCATAGTCAAAACTGATGTACTCTTTTTCTCTGAATGTAAAAGTCTCCTTTTAATTACAGAGAACAGACTGCACATGCCTCCAACCACCATCTATAGATTTCTGTACGTTGTTTACTTCATGTTTTTCAATCATAGCACATTTTGCACAGCAGTGTCTCTTTTGACGTCCTGCCATGAGACCTCCTCATGAAGATTAGCATGTTAGCACATGGATGATCCGGCAGGCTTTTAAAAGGTTATTTAGTGTTAAGATATGCTTTAATGGATTGCTGGGGATTGGTTTCTTACAGAGCAGGATATGGGCCGGAGGTTTTCAGCACTATTAATTTGACCGCACAGTGTTTTGCCAAAGCCTCGAGGCTGGAACACATTTTTTGGGGGTGAACGCAAGGCGTTCTGTTCTGAGCGTCTGTGTGTTTGCACTCTCTGGCTCTTGTTGTCATGGCCTGCTTTGAACCGTAGATATAAAACTTTTGAGCCACATGCACACACAGCTTTAGGGGCTCTCTTTGTTTTCTCGGAGTGCATAGAGTAGATAGGAATGAGATATTTTTATTTTGCTGCAGTGTATATGTGACTTTATGTGTGTGTGTGTGTGTGTAGTATGGTGGTCTCAGATTGCAGCCCCTTGCTGCTCAGTTCATCTCCCTCTCCGGTGGATGAATGGAGTGAGCGAATAAGAAATAAAGAAACCTGACCCCAACCACACACTTATCCAACAATAGCATCTCATTCAAGCACACAGACCCTTACTAACACTCTCTGGTCCAAGGCCAAAGCAATCACACAGATGTGTACTTCCATTTTGAAAGCCATTTATGATATTGATATCAATGTGGCTGTTTCTTCCTCATTGTCATAAAAGGATTTCACCAAGCCCCTCATTACAGCATGTCATTATTAACCAATGAAATCTGACCGCCTCATTCAAGAGGTTTTAGAAGTTCTTTTATTGGATGATGTTGCTTTTTGAGTTTTTGAAATACCCCAAGATTATTACTGGGCAATATGAGACTGTGTGATTAATGGGGTGTTTATTTCCTTTTTTATTTCATTTCTAATGTGGTAGAGGATATTAGTTTTTGTTGATGATATCCATGAAATGTATTACTGGACCTTTGAGAGACAAGCTCCTACAAACCGAATATTATTCTAACAATAAAAAATGCTGTTGGCTGGTAAAGTGTGAAAATATATATTTTCTATGCTGTAAAAATGTTTAGACTGGAATGTGCTTCATGTGTCATACTGCATGTTTATTTAATTTTAGTTTAAACATATATATATATATATATGCTAGCTAGCTGCTATATATATATGTGTGTGTGTGTGTGTGTGTGTGTGTGTGTGTGTGTGTGTGTGTGTGTGGAACATAGATGAAAAAGTGTTTAACCATAAAAACAATAAGAATAATGCTGCTTCAAACTTTTGTTGTCCCACCCCTTCCCCCAATTTTTTTAAGCTTTCTGTTTTAATTAATTACAATTTTGGTTTTGTTTTTTCAACCGAAAATAGATATAATAAATTTTTCCCTGATTTACTAATTTTACTCACTGAAGTATAATTCAGTGTAACAATCTTATCAGGCATATTTGCAGCAAGAATCTATTTATGACACATCAAAAGATGAATTACTTTCACCCCAAATACTAATCA
>JAUCMU010000048.1:7536747-7549237 GCA_032275025.1 Enteromius treurensis | reverse complement strand
TTCGATTAATTAATTACAAAGCCTCTAATTAATTAGATTAATTTTTTTAATCGAGTCCTGGCCCTAATATATATATATGTGTGAACAGTAGGATCCCAAAGTATGAGAACACTAGTAAAAGTGCATCTGTTTTATATTCTTTTGTTCTAGTTTAATTCATTGTATCATTATAATTAAAATTTGAGTGAAAGGTGGTCCTAAAACCATTTTGTGCTTCTGTGGAGAATCGTGTTGTTATTGTTAACTAAAACTACTAAAAATGTGCTTTCAATGAAAATGAAATCAAAATTTGAACATTATGGGGCAGTTTGCTGAAGCCGAACAGGGTTTAAGACTAGTCTTGGATTAAAATAAACGTTTTAAAACGTCTTCAAATAAATTTGTGCCACTGTTTGGTCATAAAATGCACAAAAGTAATGTTTTTTTTAAGGCATGTTTGTTAAAACAACTTTTTCCTAATTTAACAAAGCCCTAGTCCTGGCTTAATCTAATATCTGAAACCAGTGCCAAGATGTTTATGACTAAACTAAAATGAAAAATCTAGACTAAAATTAAAATTACAAATGTTGATTGTATTTAAATTCCCAAAATAAAAAAATAAAAACAATAATAAAATGACTAGCACAAAATGTAACACTGCTAAAACTAAAATGAAAACGGAAAAATAATAACTAGTAAATAACTTTGTTTAGAGTGTCGTATCAGAATTTTGGTCCTTAATGTATGTTTTTTATTGTGCGTGGGTTTTCTACTAACCTCCTTCATCTGTGAATGTTGTGTTTGTTAACTAGAGACTTGAAGATTGAGAACTTTCTGTTGGATGAGCACAACAACATTAAGATAGTAGGTGAGTGTGTCTTGCCGTTTGCCTTTTTACATAAATGTACATCTTTTAATCTGAGGAAAGTTTTTGTCAAAGCATTTCTGCTGTAATACATCAGTACTTTGACCTTTGACCTCTGAGAATGACCAATCATCATTGTTACAGTAGTGTAAACAAACGTAAGCGCACAGGAGGCACATCTCATTTACAATAAGCTGCTTCACTTTTATCCAAAATGAGAAACATTTCAATTCATGATATGGTCATAATCGCTGTAAAGTGACTGAATGAGTAAGTTCCATGGTTTTCTGTCTCCTTCATCCTTTTAGCCATGTATTTCACTGGAGGCTTCTGAAATCTGTCTGATTAGTATACTATTCTTGAAGCCAAATTTCAAAACTGTCTAAAAGAGTAAAGCTACTTATAATAAGTCTACGTATAGTCTTCTATTTAAAGTTTCTTAATCAGAAACTGTAGACAGTATGAAGGGCTTGTATGCATATACAGTACACTAGCATGTGAGTGTGTTTGTGTGCAGACTTTGGCCTGAGTAACACTCTGAAGGCAGATTCTCTGTCTCTGGAACTGCTGAACACTCAGTGTGGCAGTCCTGCTTACGCTGCTCCTGAACTGCTGGCCCACAGGAAATATGGCCCTAAAGTGGACGTCTGGTCTGTGTGAGTATGTCTTCAAGCAAATACATTAACCTTTTTTTTTTTAAATGCTGACTGATGATGATTGTGTGTGTGTTTGTGTGTGTATGTGTAGGGGTGTGAGCATGTTTGCCATGTTGACTGGCACTCTGCCATTTACAGTGGAGCCCTTTAATATTAAACAGCTTCACCTAAAAATGGTGAATGGAGAAATCAGTCCGATTCCATCAGACATCAGCAAAGGTAAAGTAAACACACCTCTTTCCATAGATTTTCCATTGACTTTCTAAAGATGTTTACCCTTTTTTTTAACCTAATGTTTACATGGTGGCCAAAAACCTAACCTTCACAGAAACATTCTTGAATTTTCTTTAAAACATTAATTAATGTTTATTAAGCAGTTTTCTTCCTGTGAAAAAAAATAAAAAAAAATAAATAAATAAAAAAAATATATATATATATATATATACACACACACATGGAGAGTTTATTAGCAAAAATAGAACATTTTTAAAAATCATGTTTTTATTGCACTGAACATCATTGAATTTGCTAAATTTATTTAAGGTTGATGAACTTTAAACAAAATTTGTTGATTTAAATGTAACTAAAATTAATTGTTTCCAACCGCTTACCTTAAAAAGATTAAGTAGCATTTGTTGTGTCTTAGCTGTTATTAAAGTTATTTTTTTAACCCTTTGATTGAGATTTATTGGAATGCACAATGAAAAATTATTTTTATTAAGTATTTTTAATTCTCATATATAATATATAAAGCATACATACATATATATATATATATATATATATATATATATATATATATAAACATAATGTAACACACATACATTCTATACCGTTCAAATTTTTTTAAAACTTTTATTTAGCAAGAATGCAATAAATTAAAAGTCAAAAGTCACAATAAAGACTATATTTGTAAAATATAAAGTATGTACAATATATATTTTACATATTCTTAATTATATACCATATTTTATTTGTATATTTAAAATAAATTAATAAATTAGTTTTTACAGTATTTTCGGTCAAATAAATGGCACCTTGATGACAATTAAAAAAAAAACATCTTTAAAAAAATATTAACAGAAATCTTGCTGACCCCACACATATTTATACACTTGAAGATTTATTCCTGTAGGTTTCTACATCAAGATGAGACACAGAAAGAGAGCATGAAAATGAGAGAAAAAAGTTGTGGAGAGCAGTGGTGCATTTCAAAGTGTCTTCTTCTCAATCAGATTGTGAGATCATCTGATCCAGCAAATTAATATTAATAATCATGAATATTAATAAAAGAGTATATTTACCAGTTGCAAAAATAGATGCACCACAAACATGATGATGCAAAATGTCTGCTAGTGGAACAGAACCTGGCCGGGTTTCCCGATTGGGTTGCAGATTACACTAGATCATTACGTAGTTTGCACATTACGTATGGTGAATTACCTCTTGTTTCTCCAGACCATCACATACATTGTTTATTAAAAAGAGGAATATCAAAGTGTAGGCAACATTCAATGGTACAGTTGCAATGTTTCATACTAATACAGTCAGTGCTCTGAATAAAGTATGGTGGACATTAATTATCATAGAAGCCATTTTGTGAGTTTTGATGGCATCCTGAGGCTGCCTGTAATGGCAGTCTAAGTGAATGAGTAAATGTGATCGTCACTGTCTGCTGACACAAACACTACCATCACCTCAGTGCACACACACACACACACAGGCAGCCAGCGCAGTGCCAAACTGGCACTCTGATCTGTGGCGTCTCCCCCCCAGGTTGAGAAGGTGGAACGGGGGAGCAAAGTGCTTCTTAAATCTGATCTGCCCTTCTGTAAGAGAAGCCTTGAGAAGTTCAGTCTGGGTCGGGCACACACACATACGCTCGCTCCTCTGACAAATCAGTGTTGAGATCTTCTGTGTAAGGTTAAAACAGAGTTTTGAGACTCATTTAGCAGTGTCAAGATGTCAGAGTTCTCCTTCTTTATTCCTCTAGCGGCTGTACAGTTCGTCTTGTCTCTGCTGGAGCCAGAACCAGCAAAAAGGCCAACAATAAAAGCAGCGATGGAGGACAAATGGTTGAATGAGGGTTATGCCAAAAGACCCCTCCATAGTGTCACTCATAAAAACAGGTATGTGTAAAAAAAACTAATTCTGAGGAACAGACAGAGAGATGCACAGAAAGACGCAGACAACTTGAAAAATCAATTTCCTGATATCTGTATATGTGGGTTCTTCTGTACTTTTTTAGGCTGCGTCCGGAGGATCTGAATACTGCTGTGTTAAACTACATGACTGAATCTCTAGGTTACGGTCTTTCTGATATCATCCATACTGTCATCAGTAACAAGCCATCAACCATTTTGGCTTGCTACCATCTACTGCTGAAAAAACTCACCAGGCATCAGAAAGTAGTGAGGACCATGAAGGTAAAATGATATGTGCATAAAAAAAATTATGAGTAAAAACTGTTATACTGTCAAATGTTATAACCATATAACTATCTTTATTTCAAGTCATTTATGTGCTTATCTATATTTTTTCAGTTTATTAACCATAACATGAAAAAATTATTCTTTTAAAATAGATGTATCCTTAAATACAAGTGTGTTTATCAGCACTTTTTGTCTTACTTCCTGGAGGAGAGAATGATCACAATGCATGATATGATGCCTTCGAGGTTGGCTAATTGTTAGTTTTTGGTCACCGCTAACATGTCAATGATTGTCCTCAGAGAGAAGAGAACAGCGAGTGGAATCTTCTGAACAAGGGCTTGTCGAGAGGGAGAGGCAACGCAAGTGCAAAGAGTCAGCAGCAGGTCATCTGTCCAGTTATGCTTCTCTGCCCAATAATTCCATCTTGTGTCACAAAAATGATCATCTATACATAAAACATTTACCAAACTATTTCTTCACCAGTCTCCTCAGAGTGACACAACCAATGAGAGGAGCTCAAGGCAGGCCAGTAAGACCCAGAGGAGCCAATCACAGGACAGAGATGCCCAGAGTGGCACAAAAAGGACAGCGGAGACCATCAGACTAAAGCAGCCAAGCCTAGTGGACAGAGCAGAGTCCCCCTCCTCCCTGCCCCTGGATACAGCTAATGAGATTGCCATACTGGTTGAGACACAAGAAGGGCTGATTCCTAAGGGTAATATATACTTCTTATATCACTATCAGAGCGCTGCAATGATGGAGAATTTCTGTACAATCTTTTTCTGAACTGTGAAGCCTAAATACAATTGTCAGGAATAAAAAGCTGAAGTAAGGCTATAAAAGAAATAAACCATAATTGTAAAACTTCAAAATCACCACCCCTTAGACTTAGAGACTTAGACTTTTCATCTTAAAATCTAGAAGTTGGAAAGCTAAGATTATCTGTTCAGCATGATGCTGTTTAGTCCCTGACAACCTCTGTAGTCCTATTGAGCAACAAATTGCAACATGAAAAATTGCAAGTGATGTATTACTGATGTATTTTATTAAAAAAAACAAAAACAAAAACAAAACAAACAACAACAAAAAATCCACTGGTGCACTCGTCATGTTCTATCTAGAGTGGGGGGAACTACCAACCAATAACCAAATAACCAACCCAGAGGGGTTTTTTTCCTCTAATGATGACTGCACAGACCAAAATAATCAATATGATCCTCGTTAAAAGTTGTTAAACACCAGCCAGGACTTCTTCTAGACACGTTCTGGATAAGAACGTCCTGCAAAAATGACCGGCTCTCAAGACGCACTGAAACCAGTAACACGTTTAATGTTTGCGTAGTCTGATAAAGGAACAAACTTTTCTTTAAGGAGGTTTGTTTTTTATTTATTAAGTGGACAGTGGTACGATTACCTTTTTAACATCTTGAAATAATATTTCTGTGTTCTGTATCCCTCTGTGTTGTGTTTGTTTAACTTTGTTGTTTAGAATATAAATTAGCCTTTACATCTGCTTTATAAATGATTTACAAAGGTATAAATAGTCCTTACTTTAGATCAGCTCACAAAAACAGACGTCTGGCAACTACTAAATGCTTTATAACAACGTAACTTAATCATAAATTACTATAGGAAAATGTGTTAATAATTAAGCATTTATTAATGCATTGAGCAACTATTATCATGTGTCTAAATAATAAGATTTATTAATGTAAATTTAAATAATTTATTAATCATTTTCTTAGACTTTCTAAATGGTCTTATTAAACACTGACAACTCCTAAATAACTGGTTTGTAAATAACATAATCAAAATGATAAACTGATCATCAATAAAGTATGAAAATAGGATTGTTAAACATGATATGCTCAAGAACAAGGGATTTATAGATGCACTTGCAAACTGTTTACTAATGCATAATAATGTTGGAAAAATGGTTTATAAGGATGAAATAAATGCTTACTAATGCTTAACTAATCATTCATAGTGTTTAGTTATTATAAAGTGTTACCAATTTTTGTTAAGTATAAGATGTGTTTTAACCTACTACCCTGTTACTCATTTAATTTTAATTCGTAATGTAATCAGGCCCTGTTACACAGTAATAACCCTATTGGTCACCCTATTTAGGACTCTACTATATTTGATTTAATTTAAAAAGTCATACAATGCATACTGTGCTGACAGCATTTGTATATGTGTATATTTCAGTCTTAACTTTCGGTGAGAAGGAGATGCTTTGTGTCTCACCGCCTAAGTGTTCCTGCAGAAAGGGGAG
Organism: Enteromius treurensis; assembly: GCA_032275025.1. Taxonomy (NCBI): domain Eukaryota; kingdom Metazoa; phylum Chordata; class Actinopteri; order Cypriniformes; family Cyprinidae; genus Enteromius; species Enteromius treurensis. The sequence continues at coordinate 7,543,027 of JAUCMU010000048.1, read as the reverse complement.
TGGCACCAAACTCTGTGACTCGGCCCCTTGTGATGCCACTGAAACTATAGACACCTCTAGAGACTCCCAGACAATGAAAACATCAATCAAACCACATGATCTGAGACCGGCTTACTCTGACAAATATCAAGCCCTGGAATATGAACATCAGCCTGATGACAAGTTAGAAAAGTTGCAGACTTTCTACTCCGACAAAGGGGCTTCTCCCAGAACGGGACAGCGCTTTAAGGATCTATTACTGGCCATTGAAGAGAAAACCTACAATGGTCGCCACCTCAGCGCCATGGAAAGCACGACACAAACCTCCCCTTTACCTCGGCTACGTCACACTGGAACGCTGAGGGAAGCCACGCCTAGAAAAGTCACTTGGGTTGGTCTTACGCGCCACACAACGCCTGACACAGGCTCCTCGCCTTTCTTAGTTAATGGCTCCAAACCGCCATTGTTTCCATCTCAGAGACAACAAGCTCTCGTCATTAAAAACCTGAGACATGCAAAGGAGAAGAGGAACACAGGAACGGGAGGGGGAGGAGGAGGGATCGGTATCCCCAGTAATGCAGCGAAAAGAAACTCTGTTCAGTTGCGAACCGCTATACAGCGCAGAGTCACCAACCTCAACTTACCAATGCTTCCGGCCGCTTTACAAAACAAGTCTGACAAAAAGACAGAAATACTCAGAATGGATTTCGGGTGACATTTGAGGATCTGAGGCCTTCCCAAATAGGATATGCTGGGTTCAGTACAGGTTGGGTTCAGTCGACAGTATTTGTGGCATAATGCTGATTACCACAAAACAAATCATTTATCCCTCGTTTAAGGCTAGACATTATAGTCTGAAATGTCAGACTAGGGGGAAAACTAGCATTTTAAATGCAGTACAGAATACAGAGTTTATAATATTACTCTGTTTGCATCTTTAGATTTCAATGACAATACATATCTTTATGTTGTGTTTACATTTTATTTGTTATGCACATTTCTTATACACAAATCACTACAACATAGAAAAAAGACAAATATAATACAAATAATACAGTATATAATACGAAATAAGACAATATAAAACAAAGCAATACCCCATTCAGCAGTTGACACTTAATCATGGCTGTGTTTAAAGGCTGTTTATAATATATTTTACATTTAAAAAAATTATTTTTGTCAATTTATGTTATTCATGTTACAGTAGCTCAAAGTCCATTTACTAATGTTAACAAACAAAACTTGTGATTTTAATAATGCCAAAAAATGTCCATTAACCAAGACTAATAAATGCTGTAACTAAAAAAACAGTATTCAATTCAGTACACCAAACAGCTTTTCAGTTTTATTCCTGTCTATATTCTGAGGGTTTTATCAGAGAAGTTTGTTCATACATCATTGCCTGGTTTATATTAAAAATACCTAAAAACATGGCTTTGCAATTATTTGTGATTTATGGAGTGATAAAAAAAAACATATCCAAATATCTCTGTATAAAAACATTTAACTCTAAAATATCAACAAAACCTAACAAGAATTTCAAACATCAATCTTCAACAAACAAGTTTCTATTTGAGAAATGTAAAATGAGTGCACAATTTAAACAACATTTCATAACAATTTTTTTAAAAGTACTTAGTCATTTCTGTCAGTTTAAATATTTACCTAATTTAGCTGTAATGCTCTGTCCTAAATTCATTTCAATTTCAAGTGCCTCGCTCTGATTTATTTGTGGTAATCAGCATTATGCCAGTTATTGATAATATGCAATATCTGCTTCAGGAAGAAGTACGAGATATACGATATGTTATTTTATTAAAATCAGCATCTCTTGTTCACATTACCTCCCTTCTTGCCCTCCATCCTCTTTTTCCCCTAATCCCTTGGTCCCAGGGCAATTTGACTACTCCTGAGTTTCTTAATTGTCTGGTTGGGATTTGACTGATACCTATTGTAGGTTTTAAGCTGCTATCATGTTTCTCGCTTTATGAATGAATGCATCTCAATGGCATCACTCAACTATGCCAGTCGGTGCCAAAGGATGAGGATCCATAAGCCAGCTTGGGAGGAATATGGTATTATATTGGCTTTTTACTTGATGCTTACTGTACAATAAATTAGGAAACTATTATTCACGAACGTGGCAATGTAATTTTGGTACGACTTTGTTTTTGTTTCATTTTTTAGTTTTTACAACTAATCTTACAAATAAATTGACAGGATACACAATACTGGAGTGCTCGCTTAATTGTAGACACCTAATTAGGCTAATTTAAGGGTGTGCGTGTTTTGTAACGTGTATGTTAAATGAGCAACTGTGTTGTGGCTGCTCCCCAATGGCCAGAAGGGCTTTGAATAATGGACATGTAAAGGAATCTTTCCCTCTTTTCAGCTGGTGAGGAGCTCATGAATTATGAACACATTGTTTTGGTACGTGATATGGTGCTGAGGGGGCTTGGCCTTTGTGTGTGCGCATATAGATATGTGTGCTGGAGAGAGATTGATCCGAAGTGAGTGTGGCATGTCTGCACCTCAACTCAGACTTGTAACCACATAGTTCCCAAAGAGCCAAGTCAGACACTTAAATATTCTGTTATTATATAATCCAGCTTTTGTCAACAGTTCGTATGAATGTTTTTGCACAAATATAACACAACCAAGAGGCATCTTCCAACAAAAGTGGCTTTCTCCAAATTAACTTCCCATTACTAGCCTTTTTGCAAAAATGCTTTTAATCCATTTGATGTCAAGATGATTTTTAGTAAATGTACACTAAGAATATACACTTTCCAGCAGCCATCACTCCCAGTCGTCAGTGTCACATCCTTCAGAAACCATTATAATTTGCTGACTTTGTTCTCAATTTTCTTTTTAAAAAACGTACAAATTGTTCATATGCATGTCCATTTTCTTGATACATTTAAGTAATATAAAATAATAAATTTATTTTATAGTAATATAAAATAAATTTATATTGCTAAATATTCAACCAAGACATGTATATTCTATATTTTAACAACAGACGTATTGATTCAAATGAATGATGGCAATGGACATCCATATGAATTTGTGCAATGCAGTAACTTTCTTTTTAGTATACATGTCCAAGTATGTGAACATGTCTAGCAATACATCAAGCAGTGGTCTGACCTCAAATAGACCAATGACCTAATGTCTGGACATTACCAGGGTGCAACCATTACCTCCAAGACAATCCCATCTGTCTCTAGTTTAATTAAACACACCATAGAGAAAAAGAACTAATATGTACTACCTCTGAGACACATCACCTTAGTTCCGTGGGAATATAACGTCAATGTATTAAACCCTTCAGACAGCCAGGAACAGAACATAGACCCATAGTCTGCTTTTCTTACTCTATATTCTTATTCAAAGGAGAGAGATGCATTTGCAGTCAATTAATTTGGCATATGATTTTATCCAAAGCATATATATATATATATATATATATATATAATTTTTTGCTCTTTCTGGGAATTAAACCACGACCTTGCCGTTGCATGTTCTACTGTTTGTGCTTTATGAATGTTAATCATTTATCCAGTGGCTAGTGTCTGAGAGCGACCAGGCACCTGTGAAGTCCAGTCTTGCCTTAAACATGCCCAAACTTGCCTAAGAACAAACATCAGAAATGATTGGTCAAACTGGGATATTATATATTGAACTTGTGCTAGTTTTTAGATAGTTTGTAATTACTGGTCTGACTAACGATTTCTATAATACATATTTTCTATGAATATAATTAGAAATAATTATAAGAATACTTATATTCACTGTATTCCCATGGGTTTTCAGGCCTGCATATCGAGATTTAAAAAAAAAATGTTGTGTGTGTAACTAAATGTACAATTTAGAATTAAACAACTGTTTATTAATTTGATGAGTAACTATGTCAAACCATCATATCTTGTTTAGCAAACACTGCGGCACGAGAATTTAAAAGGCTCAAGGGTCGCGTGGCGTTTAAGTGGTACCCGGAGTTTATCATCACTGATGTACACACCGTTAATCCTGGTTTGAATAAAACATGAGTGCCGGGGCCTTGGGGTCAAGCAGAAGTGCCACCGCAGGGCTAACAGTAACTCACTGAAAACTTAGCAAAACTAATGCATTAGTGCACGAGGCGGGAAACACGTCTTCAAGTTCAAAGATTTCTGTGTAACTCGAGGTGCGTCAGAGGCTGGGCTGTCAGCACCTCTCCCTGACTCGCGTTTCCCAGGAAATAAGGGCTATACACCGGCCTTCTCCGGTTTCTAATGACGTGCATGCATTATTGAGCGTGCTCTCCCGGTCCCGCTCGAGGCACCGGGTCAGCCACGCACAAAACGGACTGTGCTCCAAGAACATTACACTGACGCTGTCGTTGTTTAATTCATGCAATCTCCGATTAACTGTCAGTTTAGGACCAGGACTATCCCGACTGTAACAACACTGCAACACGGGTGTTAAAGCAATTCAATAATACATAAACATGAGTTAAAATACACCATAATAATAGCTGCCACTCTGGTCTGCTTCACACCAACACGTTTTGGCTGCTAAAATAAATGTAGAATCTCACAGCCCACTAAAGTCCAACTATCAGATCAGTGCTTACTGCTTTAACGCTGTTGTAACAAATAAAGATCTATCTATCTGTCTGTCTGTCGGTCTGTGTCTATATATATGTATAAAGTCAGATCACAGGCATACTTGCAAAATTTCACAACTGCTATAGGTTGTTGTATGTTTTCAGTCTCTTGCTTTCAGTAAATGAAGCAAACTTAATCTCTGCATGTGTGGAGTTTAACATGCATTTGGAAGCATGAATAGCAAGCCTAGCATAATTTCCAGTATATTTGAGGTTTATAGCATTTCACCTGTAATCTGCCAAAACAAAAAGCTTGAATTTGAAACATTAAAAGGTTACGAGTTTGAAGGTTTTAAAAAAGAATTTAAGAATTTTTGTGTTAAAAAGAAATATGTATTTTTATGTACAATATTGTAATTTAAACTCTTATTAAAATACATTGAAGAAAGGAAATACATTAATGTTAAAAAACAAATATAACTATTATTAATAGTTTGCTTCCTGAAAACAAATGTGGACTGAAACATTATCACAATTTAATTGAGGTTTTAGTCCATTTTAGACTCATTGACAGTTAATCATCTCTCTTTTTGAATGACAATATAACAAAAGTTAAGCAAATAATGCAAATTTAATGTAAAATGTAAATTTTGTAAGTTAAAAAAAAAACATTTGCTTAAAAACACTAGATGTTTTATGTTTAGTTGTTTAGTCATTAACCAACATAAGTTAATGCAAGATAAATAATTTATGTTAAATTTATTTAGAGTTCACTTTAAATAAATATTTTTTGACTGACAAAAAAAGTTATAGGAAATCCTAAATGAGGTGAAAGGACTTGTCTACTTGGTTCTCTCTAAACTCACTTGTCCCCTGTTGGCAGTTGTTATGGCATACATATATACAGTGTCCTCCACTAATATTGGCACCCTTGGTAAATCTGAGCAAAGGTGGCTGTGAAAATAAATCTGTATTGTTTATCCTTTTGTCCTTTAATTTAAAAAATCCACCCAATTCTAACCTTTCAGTGAATTAAAACAATTGAAAATGGGGAGAAATTCTCATTGTGAATGAATGTTTTTCGCCAATATTTGTTGACCACAATTATTGGCACCCCTAGAATTGTTTATTAATAAAATAAATATTGAAGAATATTCCCTTCATATTTACAATTATAAGCACTCCAGGGTGATTATGAACATGAAATTATCCAGCCCTGGCTTCCTGTTTCACAGAAATATTTATAGGAGGGAAAACAAAGCCCAAATTCCCTTAATCATCAACACAGTGAGAAAAACCAAATTATATATTTATGATGTGCAGCAAAAGATAATTGAGCTTCACCAATTAGTAAAGAGGTTTAAGAAAAGAGCTAGAGCAGGGAAAATGACCATTTCCACCATCAGGGAAATCATTAATAATTTCCAATCAACATAAAATGTTAGAAAGCTGTCTGGAAGAGGACGTGTGTCTCTATCATCCTAAGACATGGCGAGGAGTAGAGTTTGAGTGGCTAAAGACTCTTCAAGGACCACAGCTGGAGAACTGCAGAAAATAGTTGAGTCTCAGGGTCAGAAAATAGTCAAACAGCCCCTACATCAGCACATGTTGTTCAATTCTCCTCACTCATCCAAAAACAATCTCCAGCATGTTCAGTTGTCAGACAGGACTGGAACTACACATGGGACTGGCTTCTATGATCAGATGAAA
>JAUCMU010000048.1:7526364-7536647 GCA_032275025.1 Enteromius treurensis | reverse complement strand
ATTAGTTATTTGTAGTTATTTATGAGTTTTAACTAACATAATATGATAATGCATTTTAAAAAGAAACTTGTTTCTTTTATTGACACAACAGAACAGAGGAACATCAAAATATATTAAAGTTCTGATAAATAAAATTTATAAAAATACAAACTTAAGATATGAAATGTAAAGTCCTTTGAACAAAAACAACAACAACCAAATCAAAGTTACTAGTTTTAAAAGACTTGGTAAGCTTCATAAATATAACTTTGAATAGGACTGGAGACCAATTCTGTTAAGTTCTGATAAATAACAACAACAGCAAAATATAAATTGCTAAAAGTATATGTGTCACGAATAAAGGGAGAGGCAGTCAAATCCATATGCAGGGTACTTATTATTATTAACTCACAGGGCAAAACAAGTAGGCAAAAATCAGAGATGGCGAACAACAATGTCAGAGGCTACGGCGAAAGACAAATCCAAATACCAGGCAGAGGGTCAGGCGATTGACAAACACGGTCCGAAAAGGCAGAGACGTTTTCAGAAGTCGAGGGGCAGGCGAGGTCGGCAACGGGGAATCAAAACACAGACAATGATACAGGGAAAAACGCTTACAAAGGAGGGACAAGCCACACACAATGATCAGCTAGGGGACATGAGGAGAATCGGGGTATTTATGGTGGTGCTATTGACCTAAAAGGGGTGGAGAACAGCCCACCTGGGCTTTCTGGGCGACGAGGATGCTCTCCTGAGCCGACCCGACAGTTTAAACGCCCCCCAAACAGTCACAGAAAATGCTCTCCTGGGCCGAACAGTCACGGATAATAACCCTCCTGGGCCGAACAGTCACGGATAATAACCCTCCTGGGCCGAACAGTCACTGGTAATGCCCTCCTGGGCTGAACAGTCACAGAAAATGCCCTCCTGGGCCCAACATTTAGCGACAGAACCCTCCTGGGCCGAACACCTAGTGACAGAGCCCTCCTGTGTCGCACACTTCACAAGGTCGTTCCTCAGGGCCGACCAGACAGCTCAACCGCCTCCATGGCCGGTTCAGGGCAAGGCGAACGTTTCATGGCCTCTGTGGGAGTGGCCGGCAAAGTGACATCTCCTGAACCACCCCAATTGACTGACTCAGAGGGGATGCCACCAGCGGGATCCCTAGAGAATCTACGACCGTGGTAAACTTCTTTAGGGTGGGTGCAGCCACTGGCACAAGGTTCTGGGGAATCGTACGCAACCACCGGCTCTGGCCACCATGGATCCAAATCGCAACCCAACGCTTCTGAACACGGCTACTTGTACCGTGAAACGGGGCTGGGACCCGTTATTTGCGGGCTTGGAACCGCGAGGACCTTCAGCAGCTCCTCAGGCTGCGTAACTGGGATCGACTGGACAACACACGGCTCCTTGTGGCGTGAAACAGGGCTAGAACCTGTTATTTGCGGGCTAGGAACCGCGAGGACCTTCTGCAACTCCTCAGGCTGCTTAACTGGGATCGACTGGACCAAACACAGCCCCTCTCGCCATGCCACAGGACTGAGAGCCGTCATCTGCAGGCTTAACACCGCAGGGGAAGAGAACAGCTCTCCTGGCTGCATATCCGGAACGGATTGGACTAAACACGGCCCCTCTCGCTGTGAATGGTTAGAATCCATCACAAGCGGATCAGAACCCGAGAGGATGGGTGACAGCTCCCCCAGCTGTGACACCGGAACTGACTGGAAACGACACGGCCCATCACGCCGTGATGTGGGGTTTGAACCTATCACAAGCGGATCAGAACCCACCAGGATGGGTGACAGTTCCCCTAGCTGTGACACCGGAACCGACTGGACAATATGCAGTTCCTCACACTGCATAACCGGGACCGACTGGACAGAACACGGCCCCTCTTGCCATGGTGCGGGACTGAAACCCGTTATTTGTGGGTTAGGGACCGCAGAGACAGTTGACAGCTCTCCTGGCTTCATAACTGGAGCAGACTGGACAAAACATGGCCCCTCTCGCCGTGATACGGGGTTAAACCCAGTTATTTTCGGATTAGAGACCGCAGGGGTTTGTGATGGTGCTGGCAACTGCAATGGTGGGTTTGGAACTGTGATGATTTGCGGCGGTGCTGGCAACCCTCATGCCGGGTTGGCATACGTGCGGATCTTTGGCGGCTCTACAGGCTGGCTGACGGATTGTGGCGATCTTGGAGGAGTGTACAGAATGTACAATATGAGGTAGTGTACTGTCAGTCAACTACACTGTAACAACGTAACGTAATTACTAGCTAATTCCGCTTACCTCTCGGCTTATTTAACAGCAGTAAAACTGGACATGATAGTCATGTACTTTGTCATGCTTATATGCAACAGGGTCTGCAGTGTTTTCAAAAGTGTCCGTTTTTGAGGGTGGAAGACGGCGAGATAGGCGCGTAAAGTTATGCTTTTAAAACGTAAACGCACCCAGTGTAAACAGGGCCTTGCAGAAGCAACCTATCTGAGTTTTTCAGTGAATGGAGCAGATGCAGAGAGAGGTGCGCAGTGTGAAAGATCGTGAGACCTTGCGCTCCTGCAGCAGTCAGCTTCAGATGCATAGTATTTTTCGTTTGCTACAAGCAGGATTCACACGAAGCACGTTTAACTCCGTATGAAACTTTGGGTTTGGAACGAAATGTGGGTAAGTGAATTTCATTTTTGTAATACACTCACCTAAAGGATTATTAGGAACACCATACTAATACGGTGTTTGACACCCTTTCGCCTTCAGAACTGCCTTAATTCTACTTGGCATTGATTCAACAAGGTTCTGAAAGCATTCTTTAGAAATGTTGGCCCATATTGATAGGATAGCATCTTGCAGTTGATGGAGATTTGTGGGATGCACATCCAGGGCACGAAGCTCCCGTTCCACCACATCCCAAAGATGCTCTATTGGGTTGAGATCTGGTGACTGTGGGGGCCATTTTAGTACAGTGAACTCATTGTCATGTTCAAGAAACCAATTTGAAATGATTCGAGCTTTGTGACATGGTGCATTATCCTGCTGGAAGTAGCCATCAGAGGATGGGTACATGGTGGTCATAAAGGGATGGACATGGTCAGAAACAATGCTCAGGTAGCCTGTGGCATTTAAACGATGCCCAATTGGCACTAAGGGGCCTAAAGAGTGCCAAGAAAACATCCCCCACACCAATACACCACCACCACCAGCTTGCACAGTGGTAACAAGGCATGATGGATCCATGTTCTCAGAAATCCAGACTCATCAGATCAGGCAACATTTTTCCAGTCTTCAACTGTCCAATTTTGGTGAGCAAGTGCAAACTGTAGCCTCTTTTTCCTATTTTTAGCGAAGATGAGTGGTACCCGGTGGGGTCCTCTGCTGTTATAACCCATCCGCCTCAAGGTTGTGCTTGTTGTGCCTTCACAAATGCTTTGCTGCATACCTCGGTTGTAAACAAGTGGTTATTTCAGTCAAAGTTGCTCTTCTATCAGCTTTAACCAGTCGGCCCATTCTCCTCTGACCTCTAGCATTAACAAGGCATTTTCGCCCACAGGAGTGCCGCGTACTGGATGTTTTTCAGCAGATTGTGCAAAACCCAGAGCAGCCCGTCTGACACCAACCATGCCACGCTCAAAACTGCTTAAATCACCTTTCTTTCCCACTCTGACATTCAGTTTGGAGTTCAGGAGATTGCATTGAAGCAACTGCTATGTGATTAATTGCATTAATGAGAAATTTAACAGGTGTTCCTAATAAGAATAAGAAAAATAACCAAAATGTGCAATGCAATAATATGTATGTCAAGTGTTAATTCCACAAGACAAAACATTGGTGGTGCACTACTAAATGCCTGAAAAGCACAGATGATGTGCTGTGCCTCCGAGTGAAATCCTGCCTGTCCTGCTACTGGGGTGTCAAAATCTGCAATAGGACAAAATGATACTGTGGATACACTTACATTTAATGGAGCAGCACAACGAGATATTGTTACAACATGGCTGGATTTTGTTTTACAATATGCAGAGGTTTAAGAGGTTTCATCCCACTTTAGGTTAAAAAAAAAAAGTGTTACATTTGCTTGTCTCCATAAAAAAGTGCAGTTATACAACACTTGATGATAGTCCTCCTGCAACCAAACTGTCACATTTAAGAGGATGTTTAGTTTAAAAATGGTAATAATAGTAACACAAACAATCAAGCAGCCACACTGATAGCAGCCTCCTCTGATACTGTGTGCACTAAAAAAACTTTAAATGTGCTGATTTGCTTAGTGAATTTGAACCTCAGGGGCACTACCACCAGACTCTAAGTAAAAATATAAAGCTTTACTGCATAAAGAAAAAAAAGTGCCATCTGCTGGCTAAAAGTTTTCTGATCTATTTTGCAGGAGTGCCCATAGAAATGAGTGTCATCACATTCTTTAACACATAAAATACTGCAAAAATGTACCGGACAGTAATGACATATTGACATAATAACAAAGAATTTACTTGGGATATAGCAGTTAAAGTATGTAAGTCATTCATCCATGTAATTTATCAATTACTGTGAAACAGAAGGTTTTTTTGAAGCTAAGAGATATGCATCCCATTATATTATCATCAAGATAAAATAAAAGCAAGATGAACAACATTACAATGTTATAACGACATGAATAGACTGTACATGTTTAAACGGGTCTCATCTCAGAGAAACTGAATATATGGAGGCATGAGGTTTCCAGAGTGAGTGTATAAGTGTAAAACATACACAGATACAAACATACAGTACATTATGCCCATACACACCCCCACTCATCCATATATTTACACATACATTCAACCCACAACCATACTTCAGACAAACAAGGGGAACAAAAAAAAATCCTATTACCGGTATATAAGCCTCTCAGTCCACCAAACAAAATGATACATAAACAAACTAAACGAAAACAAAAGGAAAAAATAACAGACTGAATGCTGGAATGGGTTTGATGCAGGCCATGACACCTGCGGTTTGCAGGCTTAACAGATATGTCAGTGGCACACAGACTAGCGCTTTTATCATGTTTATAGACGGAGCGAGGTTTGACTCGCTCACTCAGAGTGCACCCTCTCCTGGTCAGGGTTTGAAGCGCACTCTTCATTTAGGCACAAATAAACTCAATAAAAGCTGACTAGTGAAGCAAACAAAAAGAACTGGAAGAAACTGAAAATCGGCACGCGGACACACCATCACCAATGTGAAAAGGAAACAAAAACAAACAAATATCCCAGTTGCAGTAATTGCACAAATTCAATCTGTCAGATGAGGTTGTGGTTGGAGTTTAGTGATATTATAGATATCTAGTTGTGGTTGTTTAAATTTGTCTTTTCATTGTTACAATTTTGTATAATTGTAGAGATCAGCAAAAGCACCATCGATTTAAATAAGCATCTAGCATCCCTGTTCCCTCTTAAATATAAATTAGTTCCATATTAACTGAAAATTAGACCGTTTTCACAGTCGGCTTATACTGTCCATTATAGAAACAGAATTAAATAATGCCTTATTTAAAAAAAAAAAAAATCCCCTAATTGAGGCCAAAATTAAACGTAAATAAAATCTTCAAATCTAAGTCTAAGACATTCGCCACATCATATGTGTGTATTCATAATCATGTGGTTTGCACGTGAGAGCGTGTAAGTGAGATTAACCGTTCAAGGCTCCTAGTATCTCAGCTGAAAAGCACATTTCCTTAGGAAACAAGCAAAATCCCCAGCTTCACGGATACCAGAAAACCAAACCGTCTCGGCTCGGAGCGAGCAACACAACACAGCTCTTCTCTGGGAGGAATGGGCCCTGTTACACAGTTGCAAGTCGAGGCACTGTAGGTCCTGGGCTCAATGTGTCCTGTTTTTCTGAGCTACTGAGTCCCATGGTGTAACTGTGTGCATGAGCCCATTATGTCCTATGGTGCAGCTCTGACTCAAGGCTCTGTGAGCCCCATGGCACAGCGCTGCCTCAGGGATCAGTGGACCCTGTGATGCAGCTCCATTCATTTTGTTGATGTAGCAGCATCCTCAGAATAAGGCGGCTCATTTGGTTAGTACAATTTGGTTTCCTGTTGTTTAGCTGTGTCCCCTTGGTGATTGGTGAGAGTCGGCTAGCTGAAGAGCATGCTGAGATAGCTTAAACCTCAGCAGCCTTCAGGCCGATTTTCTCCTCGTCTTGTCAGTCCGAATTGGGTTTCTTTAGCGAGAAAGCGTATATGTTAAAATGATCACTCAGCTGCTTCACCTGCACAGGGAGACAGAGAGGAGATATAACATTATATCTTAATGTTAAATAAATATGAATGAATATGAATGACTGAATTTTCATCAGCCATTCATCCAGTCTTCACTTTAGAAATTACTCTTACATGCTGATTTGTTACTGAATATTGTCCTGCTTATTATTTGGTACCTGTTATTCTTTTTTCTTTGATAAATACAAATGTAATAGGAACATCATAGATATCTTCTCTAATAATATAAGTCTTTACTATCATGTTTCTTTTTTCCATATCCAACACATCCTCGCTGAATAAAAGCATTAATTAAAAAGAAAAAGTATAATGAATGAATGACAAAATTATTTGTTCATTCTATTCTGAATAAACACATTCTAGATTCTTTATAATTAATGAAATAATGAGCGATCTGTGTGTCTTTACTTACAACTGATACTCCGTAGTGTATGTGAGTGAGGAGGACTATGGCGGTCCATATGTAAAGGATGGTAATTTCACCATTCTGCAAAACCCCAGATATCACTAGCAACACCACAGCTGTCATCGGCAACAACAACAAACTCAGAGGCTTGCATCGAGTATTACTCATCTGGCATACAATGAGCTTGCACTGAGAGAGAGAGAGAGAGAGAGAGAGTGTGAGATAGAGCGCATGTCAGGGGCAGACATCTGACAAGATGTTTCAAATGGAACTGAAAGACCTCCATTGTCATGGCTGCACAACTTATCTACAGCAGAGAGCTAGAGTATTGAGTACACTCACAGTAACATTGGAGAAGGCTGTTCCCACCATGAGATAAAAGATTCTGGGTTGCTTCTCGATGATGTTTGCAGGAGACAGACTGACCCACAGTGTAGACAGCACAAACAAGAGGATGGGAGAGAAAAACGGCAACAAGGCCTCATACACCGAACTGTGCTTCAGGGTGTTATTACGATACGCCCTATAATAATATAGAGGGAAAGACTTAGAACAAATATCAATGTTCCAAAACATACATTATTTAAAAGCATCTGTAAGCTACACAGTACAAGTCTATTTTATGTAGTTTTAAAGCGTTAGTTCACCCTAAAATGAAAATTGTGTCATAAATTACTCACCCCCATGTCATTCCAAATTCATAAGACCTTCGTTCATCTTCAGAACACAAATTAGAGAGCCATCTGGACCCTCCATAGACAGCAATACAACTAAAGGTGATCCCAGATCCAGAAACGTAGCAAAACAGTCCATGTGACATCAGTGGATCAACCCTAACTTTTGCGATGCTACGAGAATACTTTTTTTGCGCAAATAAAACAAAAATAAAATAATTTACTCTTCTCCCATGACTTACATCTTTCGGCCTTTTAGAGAGTATCTTTAACGTACTTGACATAACCAGCCTTTGTTTACATCCGGGTGAAAGCACGAGCATGAACGTAATCTGTGGCTGTTTGCACTAAGAAGAAAACGTATGCTTACACAGTCATATTTTTTTAAATGGTGGAAGACGAAAGTCACAGGAGAAGAATGTTGAGTATATGGTGTTTGTTTTTGTTTTATTTGCACAAAAAATAAATAAAGTATTCTTGTTGCGTCGCAAAACTGTAGTTGATCATCTGATGTCACATGGACTGTTTTACTATGTTTCTGGATCTGGAATTATTTCAGTTATATTGCTTTCTATGAAGGGAAAGATGGCTCTCTGATATCATCAAAAATATCTTAATTTGTGATCCGAAGATGAATGAATGCCTTATAGGTTTGGAACGACATGAGGGTGAGTAATTATTGACAGCATTTTATTTTTGGGGTGAACTAACCCTTTAAGGCACAAGATGCCTAGAATGGAACTTACTTAAAGACATTGTAGAGGCTCATTGGCAGTGTTACAACAAATAAACAACCTGTAAAAAACATACGAGGAAATCAGATCCTTTTTTAATTTGGAAGTTTGACCTAAAAGCGGATGAAAATGCAGCATTTGAAGTATTATTTGCTAAAGACAGAGCAGTTCACTTACCGACAATCATAACAGTGAAGAAATCTCTGTAATGAATACTCCCAGTAACAGGTTCGTACCATGTTTCCACACCAACCACCGCTGTGATTATGTACACGACAGAGATAGTCTGGCATAGAGATGGAAAAAAAAAAAAAAACCTTAATACAAACTAAAATATTTCCATTTAAGCATTACTGAAGTTTCCATGTGCTGTGTCACAGGTTCAGAAACTAAATCTAAATTTCATATTTTAAAATACACAACTGCTGAAATAGTTTGTGGTCAGTATGATTTCTTTTTAACTTAATACTTACAATTAATAATTTAATTCAGCAAGGATTCATTACATTGTTTACAGAATGACAGTAAATACTTAAAATATAAATATATATATATATCTATATATCTATATATATATATACTTATAAGCAATTCTTTTAAAAAGTAATTTCACAATACTGCTGTATTTTTTATCAACAAGACTTTAACATTAGACTGTAATATTAAAAACATATTTTTCAAGTTAAATTACTGATACATTTGTATATTTTATTTACTTAATACATTATAATATTATATATTAATAATATATATATATATATATATATATATATATATATATATATATTCATACTGCATACTTGTATAGTTTATGGTTATATTAATATTTTATAAACAACAAAATTCATGAGCTCAATAACTTACCACTTGACTGATGTCGTAGCCCCAGGGCAGGAACAAAATCCCAGTGTTGTACTTCTCCCAGTGAGACAGTATGAAGGAAAACAGGACGACCCATAACAGAAAATACAGCGTCACCACGCTGACGCCTGTCTCTTCCCGTCCAAAGACAGAGTACACTGCAGCGACGAAGAACACACATGCCCAGCTGTCCAGGCCATGGTCAAACAGCTCACCCAAAGGAGTGCTGGAGTTTGTTCTCCGAGCCTGTTTGCCGTCCACGCCATCTGCATATACACACACGACAAAATATAGCTTAGTGCAAGCATACTTGTATTCAAACACAAACATGTTTCAAATCTTGCCACCTCATTCACGTAAAGTTTCAGAGGTTCTCTGGATCCTAGACAAAGTCACAGCTCTTCTAAGTGTTGAAAAGCAAGCCTATGCAAATTTGCTGAGTGTCCATATTTTCATATGTAGTCTGTGGCTGCATAACGATCAAATATCCTTCTTGGTCAAAGGGCTAGTGAGTTATTAATTCAAGTATACAGCACATGTCAGTAGGTTTATAAATGTAGACAGGTGGGACTAAAAAAAAGATTTGTGACAAGATTAGATTTGTACACTATAGTATAAATAAATAGCTAACGTTTAGCTTTTTGAATAAAGGATTGTGTTCAATGTCATACAGTTATTTGCAGTGTTAATGAGAATTGTTCTGAACTACTTGAACAATCTTTCTCTATTAGCAAAAATGTGACTAACACATGAATATACAGTGCTAAATAAAAAAAACTTACCTAAGGTATAGGCCAGAAAATTGAATAAACCGGCTGCTATCCACACCCAGCTTGGCACATGCGTATGGTTTCTCCCTGTGCCACAAAACACCCATGAGATAATGGAAAATAATTCAACTTGAAAATGTACAAAATAAACTATACAAACTAAATTAATAAATAAAAACAAATCATACATACTAGGGATGCACAATTAATAGAATTTCTAATCACAATTACGGATGCCACAATTACATAATCGTTCAAATTAGTGCAGCAAGATTACTCATATCGCAATCGAGCAGCGTGCGCCCATTGTGCTTTCATACTCGTGCATTTCATTGAATAGGTTAAGCTTTGAGATCCAAGACAAATTTTTGGAAAGAATTCCAACAGTAAAGTGTATTCGGATTGAATAATTGAATTTAAAAACTAATCTTAAAGCTAACAAATGCCACAAATTTTATTCATTTAATTTTGGTTTGGGCAAAAAGTCGTGTAAATTATGTGTCAAAATTAAAGTTATTTTAAAGGTGCCATAGAATGCTTTGAGAGAATATTTTAAATTGTTCTCTGATATGTACATAGAAGGTATGTAGCTTA
>JAUCMU010000048.1:7486861-7515169 GCA_032275025.1 Enteromius treurensis | reverse complement strand
GCACAATATTGGTCTGTTGGACTCGGTTGAACAAAAATAAACACTATTTTGCTGCTTAAGCTTATGTATTCAGTCATTATTCAATAGTATACTAAAAATCCATATGAAAACACGTAAATCTCACTGTTCTCAGGGCGAATATTAATATGCGATTAATTTCGATTAATTAATTACAAAGCCTCTAAGTACTTAGATTAATTTTTTTAATCGAGTCCAGCCCTAATTGCAATATAACCTTTCAGCAGAAAAAGACTGAATCGTATTAAGACAGGGAATCCTTCCCATATTGCTTAGGGATGAGCAATTTAAGATAAACCGCATTAACCGCAATGAAAAGGCCTGTCTTATTTAAAAAAGCGTGTCAGCGAGATTGTTAAGGATTAGAAAAAAAGAAAACCCTTGGATCCGGGGGAAAAAATACTGGCAAAATTCCTTTGCACTCCAATCCAGGCTTTACTTAACCCCATCAAACTGTCACTGTCTGCATTCCACTTTTATTATTAGCATCTATGATAATAAACAGGACTTTTTGTTTAAAGGAAAGAATGAAAGTACTGTAAACCTCAAGGACAACAATACAATTTAAAATATCCATTATGCATTTGTTCCTTTGTATAATGCTTCCTTATTTCTCTGTCGCCTCCTTTCCCTTAACTCTGCACAATGTTACCCTCCGTTTACTGTAAAGGAAAGTAAACTACTTATTTGAACTTCAGCTGAGCCTTGATAAGTCTCTCTGTGGTCGCTGTGGTTTGGCTAAGCCTTTTTCAGAGTCAGAAGTTGTGATTGAAGCTGATGTCTGCACTCTGCCTGTTGTCCTACAGTCCCAAAAGGGGATTAGCCTAAATTCAGTTGCCATGCGGCCTTTACACACACACACACAGGCCTGTCTCATAACTCTGACCTCTGTAGCTGTAGTAGGACTGCAAAAAATGTATTTTATTTTGATAGTTCAGACTTCAGAGAGCATAGAACAAGTGTGGAGTCTGTGAGATATTAGAATGTTTTTGAAAGATGTCTCTCGTGTTCACCAAGACTATTTATTTGGTTAATTTCAATTAAAAATGTTTGAATTTGAATATTTATTAAAAATATAAATATATTCCTTTGTTGGAAAAGTTGAATTTTCAGCAGCCATTACTCCTTTTTAATCTGTTTAATGCATGTTAAACATAACATTTAAAAGACAAACATTTAAGCGGTCACACATAAAAATGCCAAAAAAAGAACTAAATAGTAGAAATAGGTAAATATAAATATTAACAGAAATAACTTCTGAGATCCCATTTAAAATCAGTTACATTAGATATGTATTAATATTAAGTTATTAATTAATATATACAAAAACAAATTTGTTAACAACAAATATATATACAGTATATTTTTACATTATATAACATTATACCTAATAGACTAAGGTTAAAAAAATGATTTTTTTTTTCCAAAAAAATGTTACCAGTTGACCCCCCTCCTCAAAAAAAGTTTCTAGTAAGACCTGTTTTGATTGTTGACCTTTAACAGCTGAAATAATGTCAAAGTTCCACAATGCAAATTATTGTTTTAGTGTATAAGTCAAATTTTTGCTCTGACCTGCATTTTTCTATTTTGCTTAGCTGTCTTCAACTCTTCACACTCAAGACGCACGTGGTTCAGGTGTTCAAGCAGCCCCTGCCGCTCAGAGCTCCAGCTGCTTTCACGGACCTTCAGCTGTCTTGTCAGGTCCATCACTGCAGTATAGGACTCTGCTAACAGGTGCTGAAGCTTCTCAATGTGGTCCTTTTGCAAAGCCACATTCACGTCTGATTGACCCTTTCCTCCCGCCTTCTCAGCTGAACCGTCCAGCTATAAACAAACACAAACAGCTTGATGACATTTCTGCTTCAATTTCCTCCCTTAGTTCCTACAGACGCAAGAATGAAGAAAGAGGAGGAGACGACATGAGAGGCAGACAAAAGGTTCATTGAAACTCTCTGAAGGGACTTTAAACTGATCTTTTAGTTCTCACCCTGCTTATGAGGCTCTTGAGCTCTTCACACTCCACGGACCATGCTGCTTTGGCATTTGCAAACTGCCGGATGACAAACTGGGCTGCTCTGTGCTGCTCCCAAAGTTCAGAGAACAGATTCGACAGTGCTGTCCTGAGGTCTGACAGCAGGGCACTGCTCACCTGAGAGAGGAACATTTATTGTTAAATGAACACAACTGTCTGAAATGACTTCTTTTAAGCTGAATTCATTGCAGAATAAAATCCTTTTGGAAGAATGTTGTAACACTATTATTTTTAACCCCAGTAATCTTCATTTTTTTCCATACCTGACTGTTGCACTCCTGTTGAATATTATATTTACTAGCTTTTGACTCTGTGTCCTTAAGCAGATGAAGATCATTCTGACAATAAATCTGAAATGAAAAAAGAAAATAGGATACATTACATGGTAAACATGTATTTTTCATCACAGATCATTATTAACACCTTGTGAAATACACAGATGTGAAAGATTTGATGGTAATTCTTGTATGAATACTGTATTATTTAGTGTGCAAATTCATTAAAAGTATTTTCAAATAGGACTTAAAGGACCAAAAAGTGGCCAAAGTTGACAAACACCTAACTATACAACATTTATATGCTTTTGGCAGGCATTTTTATTTTGCATTCAGTGCACATTTACTCATTTCCTGAGAATAGAACCCATGACCTTGGCATTGCTATGTCTGAACTACAGGAAAGCATATACTATTATTTTAACTGCATCTCTACTTCAATCTTCATCGATAAACGCATGTTTGAACGCAGTAGCAAATGCCACTGCCCAATTTACCTCAAACAGGCTCTTTCCATCAGCTGTGGGTCTCTCTCCCTTCCTCCATTGCTGGATGAACCATTGGAGCTGTAGCGTGAGCAGCACTAAGCTGTCCTGGTTACACTGATTTCCAACATTTCCTTCCCATGGACCTTCTCGATTTGCTTGTTTCTTCGCATCCTCTTTCATCTCACTTAAATCTTCACCAAAATGCAACATGTTCTTCTCTGTAACAGGCCCAGGTTGCTCTGCATTGGAGTTTGACAGCACCTCCAGCTTTTCCACAAGAGCACGCAGTTGGGCTTGTAACACCTCTAATCCATTGGTCAAGGGACTCAACATGGGGTCCAAAAGCCATTGTTGTGTCCAGCACTGAGGATCTACTGCAGTTTTGTAGGAAGCACCAGCAGGAGTGTTATGGGTGCATGTAGGTGAGAGGCCATTTTTTACTGGGGTTGTTAGGAGCTGGATAGTCGATCTGACAAGGAGCGCCTGGTCATAGATGGCGAGAAGACTCTCTAGATCTTTCACACCAAATGTGCAATCAGACTTACACTGAGCTTGTCCGTCTTCCTCTTGAGTTTCTGCAGAAAGCTCCTGTTCCCCACCAATGGGCCCTTCTCTGTGCATGTGTCTGATAGAAGAATTCTCCACATGATCCTCCTCTACATGCATCTGGTTCTCCTGTATTTTATTGTAGGTAGTTGTTGCATCTGCTTTCTCTTTCCCATCCAGACATCCACCTCTAAGCATCTCCCCCTGTTCCCCAGTTTGGAGCACCACTGTTAATCCTTCACCGGCCCCCTTCATCGTCTCCTCTTCTTCCAGACTTCCTCCTCCTCGTTCACGCAGTTCACTCATCTCTGCTCGCAACCCTCGGTTCTCCACCTCTAGCTCCACTATGCGGCGACTCAGTAGCGTGGCTTCCTCCTCCACCAGCCGCAAGTGAACTTTGACCTCTGCTTCTCGGGTGTGGGCGGAGTTAGTGGCACCCGCTGCAGCCTTGGTTTCGTCCACCTCGCCATAAAGCAGACGGTATTTGGCGAGCTCCTCCCGCATCGCCTCACTCTCCAGGGCCATCTTTGTTAGCTTTTTGCACATGAGCGCAGACTCTTCTTTGGCAAAGTGGAGCTGGCATTTCAAATCAGCACTGTCATCCTGTAGAAGACACAGGTGTGTTTAAACAGTTGGCGTATATCAGAGGAACTCGTAACACTAATGTTGGGCCTCTACGAAGACCTGTAACAAATCAGCACTAACCTTCACAAATCAATCATTTAAGGCTAATTTAACTTCCAACTCACCTGTGGAGAGAGCTTCTTTTCACTCTTGCTGGATGTTGATCTCAAACTTCGTCTCTTTAGAGAATTCTGTGGATGCACCATATCCATAATTAGTCTAAAGATTATATTCTTATTATATAACACAGCTTTTTATGTTTAGGAGGGTCGATGACATTTTTCCCCCTAAGATGATGTCCTCTTAAGGGCATAAATGTTCATTTGAGTTATATTAATCATAGTTGTTATTTTCCATCATACCGCTGTCCACTGCATTCCAATACCCAATGAAATGTGTGACTGTAATGAAAGCATGCACCTAATAAACACACTCAATCATGTGAGATGGCAAGAACCCCAACTCCGTTACTACACCAAACATCCATACTGCTCCAAGTATGTCAAGAATCCTGGTCAGAGTCAGTCTATCTGTCTGCTGCTTTGTCTGGGAGGCTCAAACCCTTAAAAGTGCAAAGAGCAGAGGAGGAGCATGTAGAATTATATTCTTCAAATGTTAAACATAACCTCATTGAGTCAATCCAAGCTGATTACTCAGTACTCATAATTTTACATCTTGATGTTTTGAGTCATTTGACTTGTGGATGAAGACTGCAAAAAAATTGTTTTTTAAAGTGTCTGTATGTAGATTATCATGTTTCAGGTGGTGTCAGGCTCACATGAGGCCTTGATAATCTGGTTGTAGCTGATTTGTTCTGCTGGTGAGGATCAGGAATGGGCAGCAGCTGTCTGAGCTGAGCTGCCGGGATCCACTACTAAGCACTGAATTCTGGATTAAACCGAATGCGTGCCGTTATTAAAGACCTACAGGCCTTCATTGCCAATAAAATGTAACTTGTTTGATGCGTTGGTATAATGGTGGTGGCCTAATTTTTTTATTACTGTGAGAAGGTGAAAGCAAAAACATGCCTTCTTGCTAGTATTTTTAGCATGTGTGTGGTAAACGAACATCATAAGACCCACATTTAAGCATTATGCCTTGCAGCCAAAGTTGGACAAGTATCTCCCTCTCAGGTATCTTTAAGTGGTTTCTTTCTCACTCTCTTCAACCTTTCAGTTGCCTAATTTTTCTCTCTTTTCCCCCTCGCTGCATCTACAAGTGAGAATGACAGCTGCAGGTTGATTTCAGACCCTTAGATCATTCTATGCCCTACCCAAGCAGTCAGCTGTCGGTTACACCCTCTACATACAGTTGGGGTAAAGGTCAGATTGTAATTCTAACGGCATCATGAAACTAAGGAGTTTAAGCAACAAACAAATACTGCTTAAAGTGATATAGGGCAAAAAGTATATAGCAGTCAACATTTAAAGTGCATAAGAGTTCACCAAAGTTGTCCTAAGACGAGAACAAATTTTGGTATTAGGTTTTAGGACAACATTGATGAAAGTTTTTTTAAGTTATACTTATTATTCATTGCTAAAATTAAATTGACCAAAAGTGATAGTAAAGAAATGCATGTTAAAAAAAAGATTTTTATTTTAAATAAATGCTGCTTTTTTTAAACTAAAAGTTAAAAGAAATATATGAAGAATTGTATAATTTTATACTATATTAAACAGATCAACAGTTGTAGACTTCCAAATCAGCATATTTGAATGATTTGATTTGATTTGATACTAACGACTAATGGATGCTGAAAATTTAGCTTTGAAAAAAAAAAAAAGAACATTTAAAATAAAATGGAACAGTTTTTTTTAAGTTGTAATGTAAAATATTTAAATATATATTATATTACTATATCTAAATTCGGCCTTGATGAACAAATGAGACTTAAAACATAAACCTTAAACTTTTAACCAATAGTTGTGTGCAATGGCTTTGTGCTCACCTGTGACTTGTCCATCTCAGCCTGCAGGACCTGCTTTGCCACCTCCAGATCCTGCAGCCGTTCACGTAACTCCTCATTTTCCCATTCTAGTCGTGAATTTTTCTTTTGAATGGCTTCAAGCTCGCTGTGTAGGCGAAGGGACACGCTTTTGGCCACCTGGGAAAACAATATTAATTTAGCGTAAAGTAAATATACTGCACACCATGTGCCCATGCTAACTGACCACAAAATGTTGACATTAATAAGATAATTATCTCATGTCATTTCATTCTCTTGGGGAACACTATTAGACACAAGAAGCTCTATAGTTATAGAAAAGACGCATATGAAATTCTATACGGAACATTGCAAACTGAGGATTAAATTATGTTTCAGCTGTGGTTTGAGACATTGAGGATAAGAGGAAGTAAGGTTGGTTAATTGTTCAGGATTCTGTATGGGTTGACTCTCCTATGATCTCCCTCCTTTGCTACCCTTTGCAAAGCATTAATGCTTTGAGCATTGATGCTCAAGGGGTTGTTAACAATTGCAAACAATGTCAAGGGAAAAAGTGCATGTGATTATACCACAGCATTCAGCACATGACTTTTCTTTTTTTATATATCGCAGGGTGATTATTAACAGCATTTAGTTCCAGGAGCAACTCCACAAACTCGTATTTCTGTGAAAAAAAAAGGTTAATGATGGAAATGTGGAGCACAGGCCAATTTGAAAAGGACGCAGTTGGATATCAGATTGCAGGACAGTCCTGTGGGGGTTGCTGAATACTGAATCTCTTGACTGAGTTCTAGTGAGGGCACTGAGAAGCGATGGACACACACTGGCCCAGTTTGTGAAAGGAGGGTATCTATTTCTCTCACATGCCTTTAAAATAGACTGGTCATGGACATGCCCACAACACACACCAGCAGCTGTGCTTGGACACTTCCCCACTCAGATGCTGTGGTTATAGTCCTTGACACATATTCCGCACACACTCTTTTATTCAACCTTGAGTATACTTCCCATTGTGTTTCTCTAAAATACATTTTCACTCTTATTCAGTCCAATTCTGCACAGACAAAGGGTTGGGAAGAAACTTGAGCAATTTATTTTGAATAGTCTGGAACCAGATTTCAAAAGAAAACAGCCTTTTTATATGGGTCGTCCTGCTGTGTAAATTCGTTTTTAACTTGTAACGTCCCTGCAGAAAGCCTTGTCGCTGATTGGCTGGGAAGTTCAAACCAAAAAATGCGTATGCTGTGAGTGGCCCACCACAAACTGAGCTACACCAATTGCCTGCCAAACACAAAACCGAGGGTTTTTCTCCTCATTTTTACTAGTTGGACCACTTCCAAAAATAAAACCACTCACTACACATGTCAAACTATTAAAAACAAAATGATATTTCAGCTCTCGCTAAACCCTTAGTACCACGATTCGGGTCACAAACCACAATGGAAGGATTACACAATCCAAGTGCATGCTGATTCATAAAAATAGAGTTTTCACTCATTTAGTGACTTACTCTTCAGCATTTAATTGGCACTAAGCGTTAAGCAATTTAGATAAACATCCTGTCCCGATGAATGCCATGGACTGCATCCAAAGCCCTAACAGTGGTTTTCCTGTACACACACCACTCTAGCTTAATTGCACCCAAATCATGAGGGAAACATCTATTTAATTGCACCCTGAATGTCAGTGATTGCTTTTTATGCTTTATTTGACCTCATACAAGCACTTTCTTACAGAAAACACCAGCAAATTATAACTGTAAGCACATCCTCACCCTAATATCATGCTCAAGTGCCCTGATAAGCTCTCCGTCCACCTGTCCCGTCTGGGCTACACGCAGGCTGCGTCTCTCTGCTTTCCTAAGTCGGTACTGGAGGATGCGACAGGCCTTGTTGGCTTGTTCCAGCTGCTGCCGGAGTTCCTGCAGCTGGTAAACATCCTCCTCCATGTACATGTCCCTCATCTCCAGCATCTCTGAGCGGAGCTCTTCCATTTCGTCCTAAAAAATGCAGTCAAAAACGGCATATGTAAACATCACTTCATAGAACTGAATCATATGTGGCAGTTTTACAGACACCATAACTGTTTTGAAATGGAAGTTTTTGATTGGAAAACATGAGGTGAATGAATGCATTCTACTGCATGTGCGTACAAGGGTGATTCCTACTCGCTATCAATGTCTTCAGCCAACTCATCCAAGATAGCACTGGCCTTATATCTTGAGTGCCAGCATGCTGTGCTCATTAACCCACACAACTAAGGGCACGTGCCAAGAATGATGCACTGCCCTTCTTGGATGCATTGGTGGCACTTCTGTTGACTTCTTGATTTCTACTGAGACACCTTGCACTTAATCAAAGTAAAGCTTGTTTAGTTCTCACTGTGAACCCATCCTTCTATTGCATGTCAGAGACAATGAGGGATGACACGAGCCAATTAGCGAAAGTACAATCTTCTAAGACGAGTAAATCTCACAGTATAAGCCACGCCGTGTGCAGTTTATTTTTGCTTTGTTTACATGACCGTTAAAAGGTAAAATACATGTAGCAGACACTGTGGGATTATTTTAGATATTTACTTTACATAAAGGACATAGTCCAGCACATCATATGGCATGGTTTATGCCATGTTGACTGATGATATAAGGTGCTTAATAGTCATTATCCACACTGTAAAAATTACCGTGATTTTAACGGTAAAAAGCTACGGTAAAAACCCGTTAAATGGTTAATGGTAAATTCCAGTTAAATTCCAGTTAAAAACTGACGTTCCCAGAATTCCCTGCATTGCATTGTAAATTCTGCTTGAATTTGATGTTTTTTCTTTGAAATAACTATGTTTCTTCTTTTTTATATGTTACATGTAATGTTGCTAATTAAATGTTTATTGCATATTTCAGTTTAATAATTCGTACCATGATCATGTTTAGTGTTTGTGTGAATGATACTGAGCACCCTCCATCTACGTTTCTACTTAAAAACATTGCTTTGTTAATAGAATACAGACATCTTTTAAAAACTACAATGTTTATGCTTCTTCATTTGGTGAATTCTCCATCTTTCCAGATGCTTAATCATATCCACCATGATAGTGTCAGGCAAAACAAAACATTTTCACAATGACAAAGAACTCCTATAGCATATTATAAATGACTTAAATTTGATTGTCTGCATAGTATGAAATGTGTCCTACTTTACCTGAACTCCCCCAAGCATAATTTCTGCCAAGCCACTGACATTTGAAATGAATTAACAAACAAATAAATGGATGA
This sequence comes from Enteromius treurensis, assembly GCA_032275025.1. NCBI lineage: Eukaryota > Metazoa > Chordata > Actinopteri > Cypriniformes > Cyprinidae > Enteromius > Enteromius treurensis. Next base: position 7,505,970 of record JAUCMU010000048.1, on the reverse strand, counting down.
ATAAATTAATCAGAAAACCTCACCTTTAAATATTCATTTTCTGATCTTAGGTCATCAATCTCCCTCAGCAGATCATCATGCATCCCATCAGCAAAGTCTCCTGTCAGATCCGAGAATGCCACAGACGAGCTCAAGTTCAAGCGACTGTCCATAGAAACGTAGGACCTCTGGTCTCCAGGAGAGATGCTTCCCTCTCCAAAGCCAAACCCTGGAGACAGGGTGGCATTAATCACACCATCTTCTTTTCTGTGTCCTGATAATATTTTCTCGGCTGTATCGTCCATCATGTCTTCGTCAGTACCTCTGAAACAGACTTCACCGCACTGGGCATCAGTGGACTGCTTATGCTCCTCAGATGCGTCCGAGATCTCAGAGCTGCTGTCGGTGGAAGACAGTTTCCCGGCAGTACACCCAGAGTCCTTACTCAGGTCATCAGACGTGATGCTGCCATCCGACAGCTTTCTCCTCCCGCACGATTTACTGCGATTGCTATCGGAGCGCTTTCTCGACTCTGGTCTCATTTCCTTTTTCCCTGTGTGGATGTTTGGCGTGACAGATGCCCCACGCTTTGGCTTCTTAGAGTGAACCTCGTTGGTTTTGCTCTGTGAGGCTGCCGGGATGATTTTAGACCAAGCGTTTGCCTGGGGTTGTTTTGACGTCATGTGTTGCACATGATGCCGGTGGATTTGTCTTGAAGGCTGCTGGCTGCTCGCGTCTCCGCAGGCTTTATCCTGCCCGTCCCGTCCGTGATGGGATGAGCATGCATTAGACTCAGGATTCGCCTCAACCTTTGTCTTTGTCATTGTGTTGGCGTACAAAGATTATATTTGCCTCTCAGTTATCTTGCATTGTTTTTTTTTTATTAAAAAAAAGAAAAGAAAAAGACGATGAATAGCCAGTAATGAGATAAACGATTCCAGCAGAATCCTCTCAAGAGTTTGTGTGAGATGAGGTAAAGTTAAGGTAAATCCGGGTAAAGCTGTAAGTCTAGTGTTTGAGTGAATATCTGTACTGTGTGTGGCCATGTGCTATAAAAACTCCGAACTCTCCGCCCCAAAAACAGAGCTTTACACTCTCTCTCTCTCTCTCTCTCTCTCTCTCTCTCTCAGTCACAGATAACTCAGCTTTACTGGCATTATTACGAACAGCTATAATAGTTGCAAAACAATTATTACTAGCATTAAATAGTTTTTATCCTATGCATATTTGATTGAATGTTAATTTAGTAATCGGCTATTTTTCTTATTCATTAATTCTTTTGATGGCCTATGAACACACTTATGACTGAAATCGGTAACAGCGTCAGTAGGCTGTTATTTATAAATAAAATCTAATAAGATGTAACTCCTTTGATTCAAAGATAAGTATCTTTTCTAAACATTCACTGCTTTCAAAAGGAAGACAGTTTGTCAAAACTCATATGCTTCTCGGTGGCACGGAGCTGAAAATATCAGGTAACAATGCTCCGCTGACATCTAGTGGCTTCAAACGAAAGTTCAGGTGATGTAGACCATAGCAATTTAGCATAAAAGCATTTAAAGTTTATTTAAAATCCATTGAGGAAAAAAAATGGAAAAGGCCGAAGAACTGTCTCTGCTAAATTAATTTAAATCATTTAAGTTAATTAATTTTATTGTTTTTTATTTTATTAAAATAGTCTCAGTTTGTATTTACAGAATGTGTAAATATGTGAAACATGTACGGAACCTTTTGAACGTTCAATTAAAAAAAAAAAAAAAGCATATCAATGTCCGACACAAGAATATTTAGAAATTTTATTTTATTTCTGAGTAGCCCTAACAGACCCTAACCAGAAGCAGTGTCTAGAAAAGGACAGAAATGATGCAAACCAACTAAAAACCCTGACTGCGTTAAATACAAGCTCAGACTAATCCTTAAAAGCTGTTACTTGTCGTTTTTCTGTACTTTCTATACTTTCATTACTTATTACAAGTAGCCTACATAATCTGCAGACTTAACCTTTATTTAGGCTACGTTTTTGTTATATCTGTTTTTATTATTTTCCCGAAATGCACCTTTTTACTTATATTCATACCCTTTAACTTATGTCTTGCAAAGTTTTTCTCCAGTTTCTTACTGCAAAAATCAATATTTTAACATTTACTTGAAGTTATGTGTTGCCTTATTCAGCCTATTATTTTCTAACCCTGTTTTAATATTGTACATAATATCAGAAAAAAATATAAAAAACTGAAAGCAAATGCTTTCTCTTACAACCAAAAAAAAAAAAAAAAATCATTAGTAACTAGGCCTAATTTATTTTCATGCTCTTGTCAAAGCACAAATCAGAATTCAAAATAAGCCATGAAGCCGTAAAACATCTATTTGTTAATTTACTAAATATTTTCTATGGCTGTTTACAGATTTTTCTCATTCACACCCTAAAATCAATGTAATGTTTATATAACTGCAGATTTCTATTTATTCCTGGACAGCAGTCATAATCAATCAAGGAGCGCCACTCTCATAGTTATTGTTAGGATTATAAATAACCCACATCCCTGCCTTTTTAGTACCGACCCCTTTATGTAACTTCAATAAACCCCGCCCCTTAGAAAGGTTAATATCGTGCGTTCGCAGAGGGGTCTTCTTTCACAATAGGCTACTGCTTCTGTCAATCAAACGTCGCCCCGCCCAACTTCGTTTGTACCGCTTCCCTAACCCTCCAATCTAGTTCGTCCTCTCGCTCTCGCGAAATGTATCCGCCCCGCTGTCAGTCTTCCCAAACTGGGCGCTTGTTTTCTGTCCCACCGGAGAAAGGAGCGATCCAGCTTTACATTACTGAAAGGTAACGCGACACACGCATTGCATACAGCCTTTTAAGCCAAATCGACGTTATACGTCGTGTTGTTTTGTGCCTTCTTGATGGTTTTGGCAATATCAGGCGGGTTGATGTGTTATGTGCGGGTTTATTATTGGTCAGTGCTCATTGCTAGCGGCTAACGCGGGTCAAAACAGCTCAAACCAGACACCCCTCGCGTTCCGCCCGCGGGATATCTAGTTTGGAGGTGTCGAGCGAGGCAGGTTATTCATAGTATCAGATATGTTTGTATATCTAACCGGACATAACTTGAATGTCAGCTTGCCCTCATGCACGGATGGCTAGACGTTGCACGGGCGGGCTATGATTTGGCATTGTACCTAACTGTTAGTCAGGATGGGTGGATGTAGATTGTGTGTTGTGTTAATATGGTGCTGCGTGTGATCACGTGCTAAGTAGTGCATATTATGTCTTTTAAGTGATCTACTGAATCAACTGATTGGGCTGTACTTTTGATAAGTTTAATTTACTTCACTGATTCGGCTGACACTCATTACACCCGTGCTTATGATGAGAAAGGCTACTTTGATCCATCTGTTAGTTGACGGCAGTACTAATTCTAGGGAAGCATTTGGACTTTATTGAGAACGGCACATACTGTAGAGATGCACTGAAATAAATGTTTTTATATTAAGACGTATTAAATTGTACGGTGGCCGAGAGACCTCAACGTGCTGCTAACAGAAGAAAACACATGCAAACAGAAAAAAACAGGCACTTGATTAAAAAAAGTGTATATAAAATATAGTAAAACAAAAAAACTGTTATTTTAGCTAGTCATAATATTTTATTTAACTGTTTTAACTATTTTGATAAAATGAATGCAGCCTTAAACAGCTTAATAGACTTCTTACTGACCCCAAACTGTACTGACATGTGACTCCAGTCTAGACAAAGCAGCTTTTTTGTACTGCTAATAAGTTATATGCTTAATAGGGCTGAACGATATTCTGTTTTAACATCGACATCGCGATGTGCGCGTGAGCAATAGTCACATTGCCGGAACATACGATGTGAAGGGTAGAAGCTCATGGTGTATTAAGAGAACGGCAGCACAAAGTAAACATGAGTTTGTTGTATGGCTTGTTGCTGGGGTGACATGCACGTCCTGCGTGCCTGCACAGTGATTGGTTCGCTGTGCCGCTGCTCACATTCACTGCTAAAAATGCGCGACGCAGAGGATCCGCCGCAAAAAAAATGATTTCGTACCAAAAAGAAAGTCGAAATCATCTATTTGGGACTAGTTCGGCTACAAGAAGGAGGATGTTGACCAAATAGAGGTACTTTGCATGGTTTGTCAAAATCACACTGATAATGAACTAGGGTTGGGTCGATAGACGATGTCATCGTCCATCGCCGATGGCTGATAGACATCACGATGCTGAGCCGGCATCGCGATCCTCCGCCCCGCCGCAGCACCAGCAGCAACCAGCTCATGAAAAACATACTTAATCTATGGCGGCAAATCTATGCCATTAATAAGCGAGCGCGGTAAATTATTTCCGCAAGAGGAAAACAGATGTACCTGTGAAGAAACCCGCGAGCTCATATCAATCCTTTGCGCGCACTTGATGTGTCATCCGCGCGCAAGTCAAGCACTCGTGCACAATCACTCCTGCGCTCAATCCTCTCTCACCTGCTCGCGCGAACACTGTTTTTTCAGTCGTGGGGCGGGGCTTGGTGTTTTAGTTACAACTAAACCCCAATCCACCCCCGCCGGCTACAGCGACGCCGATGTCATCGTCCATCGCGAAGTTTTACATTAGACATCGTACGATGCCATATTGGTCGACATCGCCCAACCCTATAATGAACTCGAATTTGCGCAGCTCGTCAGTGCACAACGGCCCTGCCTAGTGAATGCGCCTCAATGGCAGATGGAATTTACGGCTGATTACAGAACTGGCTTTACTGACAAGATGCGCAATACATATCGCGCGATGATTATCGTGCAGCCCTAAGTTTGGATGCAAAAGGGATGATGCTGATGAACATCTGATGAACATAAGTAAATTTGTACACATCGCAATATATATCGCAGGGAAAAAATGTATCGCAATGTAATTTATTCCCAATATCGTGCAGCCCTAAAGCTTAACATAGTGTTTTTTACCAGTTATGACCGTGAACCGGCAACTAACTGCTGTTATTAGTAAATAGCTTTGTGCATCCAGTTCAATATAAATTTCAATATTACAGGTGCAGTATATTTTTTTCGGGGGAAAACAACTACCTGGAACTGTGCTCCTTTTTCTGAGAACCAGCCACTTAATTGGTTGTCTTAGTCACCATTGATCTGTCATTTTCCAGTCAGTTGTACAACTAGTTCTCTCTGTTTATTGTTATTATAACAGCCCATCACACCTAAAGACGTGCTTCCAACCATTCCCTTTAGCTGAAAGACTAAATGGGAGTAATGTTTAAATCACTTAACCCTGGTCCTGGGCGCCACTATACACTCGAGCTATTTTCCAAAGCCAACATTGTAAAATTATCTTTGGTTTTTTTTTTTTACGAACAGTCTTATTTACATCATCATACAGTTTGGCTGCCCTTGACTGTATCTTTCACATTTAGAGTCCAAGGTTTTCTTTGTTCCAGCCTAAAGCCTGCGGTCAGTCTTAGCTACCTCTAGTCTACATTTATTTCAGTTGAGCTGCCTTAAATTTGTGCACTTGCGAAATGACCAGGGCTACGTGCTGCTCAGCCAGCCAAGACTTCCTCTATTGGCAGTTTACCACATGGGTGTTTGAATATGTGATAGCTGTCAGCTTGTTAAGTGGCTGCTTTGCCTTTCTGAGTTTCAAATTATTTGCATGGTGCCCACCTCTGTTATATGGCTAATAGGTTTTTTAACTGCTTTGCATTTGTGTCCACCTCCGTTATATGGTCAATAGCTTTTTAAACTGCTTTGCATTATGTTCAGCTACACCTGTATAATTGGCAGTCTGAACAAGAGTTTACTTATTTAGCTCCCTTTTTCTGCTTCTGTTTATGTGTGTGGGTCAATGACACGATGCTTTTTATGTCCGTTGTATTCATTTATTCAAGAGTATATTACAGTAGACTATATTACAGCAATTCATACATTGAATACATATTTAATAAGCATTTTATTTAATTATTTTAATTAAATCAAATGACGATTTCCTCATTTGTAAGTTGCTTTGGATAAAGTGTCTGCCAAACGACTAAATGTAAAATTATTTTTTATGGTTTTTTTTTTGTTTCCTTTTCTTTTTGGGTGAATAAAAATAAAAACACTTGATATTAGGAAGAAGAAAAAAGCATCATTAATGTAATTAAATTATTAAACTGTGTTTTTGGCATAATTATTTACCATTACTTCAAGTATTTAAAAAAAAGGTTTGAGAATATTTTAAAAAAACATTTCTTTGTCCTGTGTTGTAATTAAAATCACTTGGACAGATGAAACCAACTTGCAGAAGAAATGGAAAATATTTGCAAGTTCACAAATGAATGCTTTCAAGAAACATCCAAGAAAAAAGATTTCCACAAAAATATTAAGCAGCACAACTGTTTTCAACATTACTAATAATGAACAATTTCCGGCAAATGCAATTTCAGATTGAAATGATTTATTTATTATTTCAGCTTAGCCATCACAGAAATAAATTAAAATATATGTATTTGAACTAGGGTTGGGTCGATAGATGATGCCATCGCCCATCGCCGATGGCCGATAGACATCACGATGCGCGATCCTCTGCCCCGCCGCGGCAGCGGCAACCAGCTTGTGAAAAACACACTTAATTTATGGCGGCAAATCCATGGCATTAATAAGCGAGCGCACAACTAATGCTGGCGAGTGCGGTAAATCATTTTCGCGAGAGGAAAACAGATGTACAGGCGAAAAAACGGGGCCCACGAGCTCATTTCAAACCCTCATCATCTCTCATCTGCTCGCGCAAACACTGTTGTTTTTGTCAGTTGTGGGGCGGGGCTTGCTGTCTTAGTTACAACTAAACCCCATCTCCCCATCACCCCCACCCCCACCCTCCCAAACGCCGCCTACGACGACGATGCCATCGTCCAGCGCTATGTTTCACATTAGACATCGTACGATGCCAAATTGGTCGACATCGCCCAACCCTTATTTGAATCATTAATAACTGGCCTTGGAGACTTCTGACCCAAACTTTTGAATGGTTTTGTATACGTTATATTTTTGATTAAATGTGTTTAATGTACTTTTAAAATGGCTTTCAAACTGGAATACAAAAAATACAAATACAAGCACAAACAAATTCTAAGAACTCTTATGAAATGTGTTTACATGTGAGTTTTTTTTTTCCATAATTCCTGAATGCTATGCTTTCTTTAATTTAGCCAACATTGTGAATCGGTACAGTCAGTTGCAATGATGACAATCGGATGCTGACTCCCTCTCTCTCTCTGCGATGAGCTGCCATTAGCCATTAAAGGATTAGCTTGGTCGGACACTCTCATTAGATGGTTTTGCCAAGCACAGCTGTTTAAAGACTGCAGTGAGGTGATTGGATTTGTTCCGTGTGTTCAATAAGGGAAAGAGAGTAGGCCAGCAGTAGTGTCCAGCATGTTCCAGGTATACAGCATAGTACTAGTCTACAGTACGCTAACCATTTATTTTTATTAGTTATACTAAAGATGTCCAGTTTTATGGCTTTTTAATTTTCAAGCCCACAATATTTTTCTCTGGTTTGATCTACAGAACATATTCAAGCTGTGAAACGATGTCTTCTGATTGACATCAGCAGCAGTCCATCATGAACAGCGAGGAAGAGTTCTATGATGCTGAGACAGGTACGTAATGAAGTTTCGTCTTCGTCTTTATCATCACCTATGGCTAAATCTCTCTTTTGTCTTAGGTTTAGAATCAGACGACTCGTGTGAAGTCAGCTTTAAAGATGCCTGCGTCTATGAGAGCAAGCAGACGGTGAATGGCAAAATGCCATCTGAAAATGGAGTATGGGAAAGGCGGTAAGAAGTCTCAATACTTTGCAATAATATTCAGTGGCAGGAAACGAAATGTAAAGATGTTCATCTGTTGGACTGTGTAATGTATTTTTGTTCATATCTGTGTGTTCAGGACTACTCTGCCAGCACCCATGTTCTCCAGAAATGACTTTAGCGTATGGGGTTTTTTGAAGAAATGCATTGGAATGGTGAGCACAAACTACTTTTTTACCAAACAACAGCTCCATGAAATATGAAATTGTAAAAGAGAGACATGCTATTTAGATTGTGGTGTTATCGTCCAAGCCATTTTTTTTTCTGAGAATGCTTTATCTTTGCAGGAGCTGTCCAAGATAACAATGCCTATTGTTTTCAACGAACCGCTGAGCTTCTTGCAGAGGATTACAGAGTACATGGAACACACATACCTCATCCATAAAGCTTGTACACATTCTGATTCTATAGAGCGTATGCAGGTTAGTGCCTCTAAGGTTTCTGCAGGTCTTAAGATGTGTTATTTTCCCCTTCCACAAATGAAGGCCTTAAAAAAGCATTCAGTGTTGCTTACACTTTAAAAAGTTTGGGTGTTCCTGAGTATTTTGTCTAGCTTTCCAATACAAATACCTAAAAAAAAGCTTAAATCAGGATGTATTTACTTCAGATGTGAAATTAAGATACGAGTTCTGAGAACACTATTTTAAGTGAGTTAATGCTTAAAAGAAGAACAAATATCTTTCAGCGCAATATGAAAACGAACAGAAATTTGCTTTTGTGTTAATCATAAACATTTTTTTGATCAGTTTCTCAGAAAACTAGTCATTATGCCATTTTGCTTTACAATGCATCTTGTTTTAACGATCTTTAGACATTTGCGCTGGAAAACAAGTTTTTTTCAGTGCGATCGGATTTTGTAAGATGAATCAAAAAGTAATGGAGATCTAATGGTAGTTGTATTTTTTTAGACTTTAACGTGTTTCTCATTGTGTGCTCTCCAGATATCTAAATTTAGAGAATAATTAGATATTGTTACCTTATCATTTAATCCTTACAATTTCTTTAATTGGCCTTGAAAAAGTGCTTTCATAAAACCTGCAGAAATCTTGCCTCCTTTATAATTTGCTTTCATACGGTATGTGTGCATGCATGGAATACTCAACAAAATCTTATTACGCCGTTGCATCTCGTTTCTCAGCTTGTTGCCGCATTCGCCATTTCTGCTGTTGCGTCGCAATGGGACAGAACTGGAAAACCTTTTAACCCTTTATTAGGAGAGACTTTTGAACTCACAAGGTAAATCTGAAGGACATGCTGTGGACATGAAAGTTATACATCATCTACCACAAAGCTGAATATGTAAATCCAAATTAGCCTGCACCAATAATTGGAATATCTGTGCTCAGGGATGAAGAGGGTTACCGCATGATCTCAGAACAGGTGAGCCACCATCCACCAATCAGCGCCTTCTACTCAGAGTCACTCAATCAGGACTTCTCATTTCACGGCTCCATCTACCCTAAACTGAAATTCTGGGGGAAGAGTGTGGAGGCAGAACCTAAAGGCACTATGACACTCGAGCTCTCCAAGTGAGTTTTATTTGTGTGACATCACTAAGTTTAATATGATCACTTTTTATTGGAGCTGGAGAGTCATTGAAATCCTCAAGTACAATCAAACCCTTCAGCAAGGCAGTGACCTTTCCCCGCATTTAGTGTACTGTAACTTGCTTTGAAAAAGCATCATCTGCTAGATAAGTAACATGCTGGAATGTCCCATTTATTATTTAGCATGTTTTGTATGTGTATGGAAGAGATTTTGGCCATTAGTTTTGACTGAGCTATTTTTTTAACTCTCTTTCTTTAATCACTTTCAGACACAGGGAAGCTTACACATGGACGAACCCTATGTGCTGTGTGCATAACGTTATTCTGGGTAAACTGTGGATTGAGCAGTATGGGACAGTGGAGATTGTCAACCACAGGTACTTCATCTGTTTCCTTTCTTACACTAAATATTCTGCCTGCATTGTCAACCTTTTTCAGCGTTTTAAATATTGTCGTCCTAAAGGCTGCATTGTGAGCTTTCCATGTAACACGTGGATTAATGTTATCTTATGTTCTATTATGAGTCAAAATATTCGTTGTCTCTGTTCGTTTTAGCACTGGGGACAAGTGTGTGCTGAATTTTAAGCCATGCGGCATGTTTGGCAAAGAGCTGCATAGGGTAGAGGGACATATCCAGGACAAGAGGTGAGCAGTCATTTGTATCAAATGTCAGTGTGTATATCTGGCCTGTAGAGTTCACTCTGCACATCCACTTCGTGTCTGTAGCGCTAAAGGCAGCATCAGCAATGTCTTTTACAGCTGGATTTTGTATGTACTTTGGCATTTTTTATGTGCTTTTTTTCTGGATTTGATGCCTGTGTTTGTGAGAAATTTTGTTTGGGTGTATTTCAGCAAAAAGAAGCATCGGGTTATCTATGGGAAGTGGACTGAGTGCGTGTATAGCATTGAGCCAAAAGTCTATGAAGCCAACAAGAAAGCAGAGAAGAAAAGTGGAGGAGATTCCAAGAAACACAAGCAGGTAAAAAGCGTTAAGTTATTTATCTCTTACTGCAGAGCCGTGGTCTATTTTCTGTTCTGTTTTCACATGGAAGTCCGAAAGGCTTCTCACGCATCCTCAAATAAAGGCTTCACCACTTACCACACTAGAGACTGTTTGTAAACTCTTAGAAGAGAGCACTATGCCAACTAAAAAACGCTTCAAGATCTTTACTGAAGTATTAAAGAAATATCAAAAAAGTGCAAGTTCTTATCATTGTACAACTATACAAACGAACTCCTTGTTCATTTTTTGTGAAATATTGAAAAAAAAATTGTCATTTCCATAAAATATACACTGCCCAACATTGCCTGTCCAAAAAGTCACACGCTCTATTAATTTGTTGGAACGCTGTTAGGTTCAAGAACGGCTTGCATTCGCCGTGGCATCATTTCAGTAAGCTTCTGCAATGTCACAACATTTATTCCCATCCAGAGTTGTATACATTTTTCGCCAAGTTCTTTTATTGATAATAAGAGAGTCTGACCTAGGGCTGGGCGATTTGGCCTAAAATCAAAATCTCGATTAATTGAACATTTTAACTTGATTACGATTAATGAACGATTATTTTATTTCTTTTTTTTGCCCTCATAGTTCACTGACAGATCTTGGACAGTAAATATGCTCACATATTACAAGTGAGAGATTTTTGAATGAAGGGAGCGTTACTTGATTTTAAAATAATTGAAGGATACACACGTCTACTATCTATGATTATTTATCAATGTTGTCACTATCTATGATTAACATCAATGTTGAACAACTGAAATTAAAGCACACATTGCCTAAAACAAACAGTCACTTTGTTCTTATAAAAAATAAGAAAAAAAATAATTTTCAATGTTTTTCTTATTAAAAGTATAAAATGAGCAGTATCACTTCTAAATAAAATAACTCTTGTATATCCTGTAAATAATATCTTAAACAGTGCATTTCTTGCATCTTCTGTAAACAAATATTTGAATGTGCAATGTATCAATGTAAATGAAGCGAGTAAACTCAAAATGTTCAAGAGTCCAACTGCGCGTGAATAGAATGATTTATTTGCGCAAGTCGCGTCTGGTGTGAACGCAGGGTAACGTAACTGAGCGGGTCACGTGCCTCCACACGCGGTAGTGTTTTTAAAGGGAACGTAATCGAAATAATCAACCTGGAAATATTTGATCGATTATAGGTTCTGAATGCCGATTTTAGATTACTTTTCGATTAATTGCCCAGAACTATTCTGACCACTGCGCAAAGTCTCATATCCCACATCCTAAATAGTCTCATGCTCCCTGAACCACGGTTTCACAATAGGAGATCATAACACCTATTTGCTTAGTTAAATTCAGGTGGTGACTTTTTTTGGACAGGCAGTAAGTTAATTGTACACAATTGCTTAATAGTTTACAGTCTGTAGGGTTTTGTTGAATGATTTTAAATTTCTTATTGCAGTTTGAATTTGAGTCTGTTTAAAGTTGCATTTAGTCGTGTAATGACAAAGCTGAATCTTCAGTAGGCAAAAACTACTAACCTTAAACTGAATTATAATGTAACTGAAAAAATTAAAAGCAATTGAAATTGTATTCTTCCTCCTTTGTATTAGCATGCAATTTCAGTGAGAATAAAGGTGAAGACTGTGTTTTTAGCAGTCTAGCTACAGTAACTAAGCCACCATCATTCTAGAGATTGTAGTTAGTTTTGCCTCAGTCATTTGCTTCCTGATTGTGCTTTCTGTTGACATAAAATCACCTTTGTGAAGTTCTTTTAATGCAGTCTTGCAATCTTGCCATCTTTGATCCCCTGTACAGGCATGTAAGGATTAATGCATTCTTAATGGTAGTGCTGTATGCATGTAATTAGGAGCAGAGTACAGGGGGTGATGATGCAGATGAAATGCCAGATGTTCAGGAGACAGTCACTATGATCCCAGGCAGTACCTTGCTGTGGAGAGTAGCCCCTCGACCGCCACACTCAACAGAGGTAACCCCAAGCCCCCGATGACTCCAACATCTGCCCTGGGTGATTGCATGTTATGCTTATTCTTTCTTTTCTTTTTATCCTCATTTCTATTTAGATGTATAATTTTACCAACTTTGCCATGACGCTTAATGAGCTGGAGCCTGGCATGACTGGAGTCATATCACCAACAGACTGTCGTTGGCGGCCTGACATCAGAGCTATGGAGAATGGGGATATCGGTATGCTCAATCTCCTCAATTTTGGCCCTGCGTGTTGCCATACATAATTTACCTCTAAATTTAAAAGCTGTTCTTAAATTCCAGATACTGCAAGTCGAGAGAAGGAGAGATTGGAAGAGAAGCAGAGAGCTGCCAGAAGAGAGCGTGCTAAAGATGAGGAAGAATGGTCTACGAGGTGAGTATTTGAATTAATGAGAAAAAAACCATCCTCCTTTTTTTTAGTGGCTAATTATATATTCTCTTCCATTTTATTTATTTATTTATTTTCAAAAATGAAAGCTTCTGATTACAATTCTATCAATTGAAGAAAGTCATGTATATTTTAAACATATTTTATTTGTGCTCCTTGGTAATTAACAGTCAACCTGAATCCATTTCAAATGCATTTTATTTTATTTTATTTTATTATTTATTTATTTTATTTTATTTTTGCAAACTTGTAAAGGTGTTTAAATTGGGTTTATAAATGGTACTATTTCAGTTTTAGTTGCCATGAAAATATCCAAGAATTTGGATTCCAAAAAATTTCAAAACATTTGAATTTAAAAACCCTTTCATTATGTCCATGTTGAAAGGTTTATATATTACTGTATTTTTTCTGTGGAGATTTTGATGACACTTTTATTTTTTCAACCTTCTTGACCTCCCGTCTCTCAGATGGTTCCAGCAAGGCAATAATCCGTACACTGGAGCTGCAGACTGGATCTACAAGGGTGGTTATTTTGACAGGAGGTATTCTCACCTTCCAGACATCTACTGATTCGGTCGGAAAGACTGAAAGAGTCTTGAGATTCATTCTTTGCTCTCCTTCACTCAATCCATATCATCTCCTCTCCCTTAAGCTCTGTTCACATTTCTTTAGAATGTAAGATTAATATGAACAGTTTTTTTTTTTTTTAGACAAAGCCTCTCCCTGAGTCCTACTCTTTACTATATTCTGAAAATTCAGTGTGAATGGATTTATTTATTTTGAGAGGTAGGGAATGCCTTAATTATTCGCTGTTTTTTGTTCAATGTATGTTCGATTTCGAGTTAAACATTCTGTGCAAACCTCAGTAGGTTTAGAAATCGCTAGTTTATGTACAGTATGTGCTAACTTACCTTTCCATGCGTCTTGCTAGTTACACTCAGGTGTTGTTTTTATGGGTACAAGTGGTTAGTGATGGCATCGCTGCAGTGCCATCTGTGAAGATTTATTGTGTCATTATTGAAATGTGAGGCTACTCAGAGCCTGTTAGGAGAGGGGGTGGGGGGTGGGGGTGGGGTTGTTCAAGCTAATGCTGTTTTATCATCTCTATTATACGCTTTTTCCTTATCTCAAAAATATGACCCCTGTTTTTGGTATGCATGATGTGCAGAAACTTCACATTTTAAAGATTCTGCCTGATTTTGAGTACCTGGAATGAAAACAAGTTTATATTTCTGAATCATCCCACTGATTTTTCCTTCAGAAATGACGGTTATATCTCACTGATTAGGCTCTTGGGCCATATCTCACCATCTCCATGGTACAGGGAAGTTTATTAAACCTAATATTCTCATTCCTCACCCATTTAGAAATTTATTTTAGATCTGTTTTGTTTTTGTTTTGACAGACAAAAAGGAAAGCTGCTCATGAAAAATGTTTACTTGGTAAAAAAAAGAAAGTGTTTTTTAATTGTTAAAAACATATAAATAACACAAAGCTTATTACATCCTAGCATTGATGTTTGGAGTGTGTTTATGGTTGCCAAAGCGACTTTTCTCTTCTACAACTAAAGCCATATAACTTTTCAGGACTGCACTGTTGAGTAATACATCCTGGTGAATGAAATGGAGATGGGTGCTAATCTTTCTTTTAATTTTTAGCACTTAATGGCTCATGAAATGTTAAGGTGCTTCACCTTAGCCCACATATATATATATATATATATATATATATACATACATATATTCATGTGTACCAAAAATGCTCAGAATGTGCTTCATTGTGCTTTTTGCCGTACAGCAAATTTTGTTCTGCAAGGACTGATTTTTTTTCCAGACATGCAAATCGTAGACAAGATGACCTCAGAGGATCATGAAAGACACCGCTGTCTTTTATTTTGAAACTTTAAACAATACTGTGATTTTAACACTCACAAATTAAATCTCAGAATCTATGCAAACATTGATGGGAATTTCTGTCTATGAATTGTACAATTTAATGTGTCAATAAGCTCCACTGTTTATGTAAAACACTTTGGTTGACCTAGTGCAAAGGTGTCAAGCATTGCTGACGGTTTTCCACACTATTTTTGGTTGTTTTGCACAGCCTAAAGTTGGTGAGGTGGAGAAACAGGTGTATGTGACTGCAGTGATTAATAACACTGTTATATAGTTATATAGAAAAATGTTTATCATCTACACTTAATGGGAGCTCATCATCTATTGTGTAGCACAAGAGTATTTATCTTTAATATGTTCCATGTAGTGAAGACAATTCCAAATGCCAAGCTTCGGGCCATGGCTCACTTTAAATGAAAGTTAACTACAATTTATTTCCCTCTGTATTTTCTACAATATATTGTGGCATGCCTAAACATAAATTATTTAATCTCACTATCAATGCTTACTAGCGGTTAGAAATATGAGTATATTATTCCACCAGCTGTTAACGTAAAGTCTTTTGAAGCCCTTGAAATCATGAGACAACAACCTATCCCCAATTGTCTCATGATTGTGTGCCATGTTTATCAGCTATTCCTGTAGCAATCTCATCAAGTTAATATACAAGCAAAACCTGGTCAAAGTGAATGCAACTATGTAAAGCAAACATACACTCAAAATGTTCAAGTCATTCTGTCTGTGCAATGCTGTTGATATCGGTCGTGACACTAGGGATTGATTGTTTCTGTTGTGAATTTCACAGATAGAAGCCCAAATTACACCACTGTGGTGCTTTGATGGCTTTACATAATTGTACAATGACATTTTGTGACTTTTTACTACATTTGTAAAGATCACATGAAATGCACTTAAACTGTCTTATAAATCTGCTCATTTGTAAACTAGCAATATTAA
Organism: Enteromius treurensis; assembly: GCA_032275025.1. NCBI lineage: Eukaryota > Metazoa > Chordata > Actinopteri > Cypriniformes > Cyprinidae > Enteromius > Enteromius treurensis. The sequence goes on along the minus strand of JAUCMU010000048.1, from coordinate 7,490,349 downwards.
TAATGTATGTGAGACCTCACTAATTTAAAAAAAAAAAGTCACTTCGCTCTTTTGTGTCTGAAGGAAATTGACAAGCATCAGTTGAAAATTTCTGACAAAACGTTTGGGAGAAGCTTTAGCTTCTGGCATATGTTTGATGATGAGAACACTTGTGTAATGTTATCTGTTATTTTGCATTAATTTGACCTAAAATGTGAACTGATCTTTATCAAAGTCAATGTCATGGATAAAGAGGATTTAATTAAACACATAACAGAAAAAAAACATGCTTTCTATGTCTTTATTTACCAACCTGGTATTGGTTTAGGAGTATAATTCTAAGATGAACTAGACAAAGAACTGTTAATGTTCAGGGACAACTCTTTTTAAGGGCTATTTTGCGCCTAGGTCAGATAAATTATGTTTAAAGGACATTCAGCTGCACTTTTACAAGGAAGGGTTGACTACCATGCTATAAAAAAAACAATAGGAGCCCAGTAGAAACCATCAGAGAAATTCTAATAGTTTCCATTAAAATACCATTATGAATCATGAACATTTTCCAGTAAGACCATTACAAAATTCCTATTTTCGGAGTGTGTTTTGGGCATTTTTCCTATATGATTTAACGTCCCAACAATAGAATTTGTCACATACCATTAAACACCATTATACTTTCCATTAAAACCAAAACAATTCCCATTATAACACCTAAATCCTTTATAATAGCTGCTATGCATTTCTTCCCAGTTCAGTAGTCATAACTACTATGAAAAAACAAAGACTTCTTTGAAAGCTAAGAGAACAATGATTCTCCTCTCAACAGTCCTGATATCAACTGAATGATTGAATTGTTCATGCAAGACAGAACACGCCAGACAAGTAACGTATTTACCCAGTAAAGTGCAAGTAATTCGATCTAAAATGTTTTAACAGCGGTGGAATGTAATTTAACACCTCTAAAATGTTGCACTTAGTCTGTCTTTGATAAACTTTTTTTTTTTTTTTTTTTTTTATTGAAGTTTTGAAATACCAAACAGCAAGTACAAAAAATATACAAATAATACAGGTATTTTAACATTTTAACATCAGAGGTTAACTAATAATGGAAAAAATATTACATGTAAAATAGCAGAGAATAATCAAATGGCACAAAATAGAAGGAAAGAGAAGAGAAAAAAAATAAAAATAAATAAAATAAGTTAAAACAAAACAGAGGGTACTTCACAAGATAAATTACAGATTGAGTATATTTATAAGCTTGTAATCTGTACAAATTGAATAGGTCTTAATTGCTTTTTTATTATGAGAAGTTGAAATAGTTTTTAAATAATGTGTAATGTCTTGTAAAAACACAACAAAGATAGGTGTGCAATCAGAGAATTTGCATTTATGTATGTAAAACCTACAAAGATAGAAAATTAAATTTATAACAAAACAAACATTTGTATCTCCTTCAAAAAACCCAAAGAGAACCATCTTGAGGTTTAATTTAAAACCTTATAAAATGGCTTTGGTTCATAAATCGCCCAGACGCCGCGCGTGACGCTGCAGACTGACGCAAGACCCCTCTAGGCCGCCGTACGCCGCGAGGGGCGTGGCCTCCTCCTGACCTTCTGAAGGACGAGCGCGTCAGCCAATCAGAACGGCTCGGCGGCGCGTCAGGGGCAGTGCGCATGCGCTGAGCGCGGCGTGACACTCGTGGAGTGGAAGTGTGTGATCGGTAATCCCGGTTTGTCATCGGTGTGTAAGAGACAGGGTCTGTCGGCGGATCATGTCGTGGCTCTTCGGACTCGGTAAAGGTCAGGGCGGCGCTCCCCCAGAAGCTCCGGTTCCTCCCGTTCCACCTCCTCCTCCGGCCGGCGGCTCCGGCTCCGGTTCGGGAGACCGACCCAAGGACAAATGGAGCAACTTCGACCCGACGGGGCTGGAGCGCGCCGCACAGGCGGCCAAAGAGCTGGACCGATCGCGTGAGTACCGCTGACACGAGCATATGTAGGGCATTGGGTCAGAGGTCAGAGGAGCTGTAGTGATGTGTGACCCCTGTCACCTCAGGTCACGCCAAAGACGCGCTGGAGCTGGCCCGCATGCAGGAGCAGTCCGTGCAGCTGGAGCACCAGAGCAGAGTGAAGGTGACTCCATCTGTGCTCAAACTATATATATGTCATGGATTTATTGATACATTAAATATCATATTAGTCATGAGGCGTCAAGTTTAGGATCATTCTACAGAAACCAGATCAAGATGTCTTAAAATCTATTTATTTAAACTTGGACCATATGATTGATTACCTTTTGACTTTAAGAATGCGTTTAAATGACAGATTATTTATTTTTTATGTTATATAATTATTTCAAGATGTTTTGTCAGTTGTGTTACCTTATTTAGAAGTTATTATGAATATGAATTATATTTGATGTGACAGAAAAAACACCAGTGACATACACAAGACTTGACTTACAGTTTTATGTTTTATAAGATTTATTCAGCACTGCTCTAAAATGCGTTTACATAATATCTCTGAAATGGCAGACAGAGCTGTTTTGGACATCAGAATAAACGTCTGCCCTGACAGATTATCCTACTGCATAAACTCGTAACGTTACGCTAATACAGAGTCAGAATCATGAGAGGAGCTCTGAGTTTTCTGTTTAAAGAATACTACATTTAGCCCCTGATTTACTCACACCGAGCCATCCTATGTGTGTGTGATGTTGATGTGACTGTGGAGGGGCCGAATAAAGGCCTTCTGAGGCGAATCGCTGTGTGTTTGTAAGGAAAGATCATATTCTAAACTGTTATTTCTAGCTTTCGCTATCCGTCGCGGATCTAGTCGTAGTTTTCAGTTTTGGGTGAACTAACGTTTTAAGACAGAGCTTGTGAAAAGACATCAGGTGAACTGTCTGTATCGATGGAGAAGTTAATTAAATATGATAAAATTATGCAATTACTATAAAAGATCAATGCTAGCTTGTTAATGAGATCAGATATAAACAACATAGAGTTTTTTTTATTGCAACTGAGAGTTTGTCTCACAATTCAACCTTTGTTTTTTTTATATATAATAGCAATTATAATAATGTTTATGATAAATACTTTGCGGACTCTGTAAGAATTAATCACATATTTTTCTTTTTAAGTATTTTATTTATTTGAAAGTAGAAAGGCTTACAATATATTAAAAAAATAATAATAATTCTGCCACAATAAAAAGGTAAGTGTGACTTTTTATTTCACAGTTCAGACTATCATTTTTTTCAATTGCAAGAGAAGAGTCAGAATGGTGAGTTTAGACTTTTGATGTAGTTGTTCATCCTCAGAGAGGAAGTCGGGATTGTGGCAGTTAAGTTCTTGAAGGATGTACTTGAAGGACGGAACAGTATTGTCATGTTGTAGAATTATATGTAAAGGATATATAATGGTGACGAGGAGACACCTGATTTCCAGTGATTACCGTCGTCTTGACTACAGAGACCGTCTCTGCATTTGATAAATAAAGTTTAATTCT
>JAUCMU010000048.1:7440106-7485814 GCA_032275025.1 Enteromius treurensis | reverse complement strand
CTAAGCTACATACCTTCTATGTACATATCAGAGAACAATTTAAAATATTCTCTCAAAGCATTCTATGGCACCTTTAAATGTTGTAAAGAAATGTTGAAAATTATATCTTGCATCTTATACTTTAACATTATTCTCCAGGTGAAGGTGGCCTTCAGAGTCTTCTTGGTAATATGAGTCACAACCAACTAATGCAACTCATAGGACCAACTGGACTGGGTGGACTAGGTAAGTTATTGTGATAGCCGTGTAATTGTTAACAAAATGTATTAAAATGTGTTTGGCAATTGAAATGAAATGTATAAATATTAGATATAAGTTAAAAAAGTTTAAGCACTTAAATTAATTTGAAATAAAGATAAATAAAAAATAAAAAAAAAATTATAGCAAAGGCACACAATTAAATTATTAACTATAGTTATAGACCAAAACTGATCAACTATGAGAGGGTAACTAAACGAATGACAATTTGTCTACCAACAAAAGCTAACTGACCTATCCTTGATCCCTTGTATCTTCTGATGATCACAATGCATTTAAAATTAATATGTTTCATATATATATTGTACATGAACCCAGATGTATTTTTACAAGAGTCCTATCCCTGTAACCTCATGACTTTTTGTTTGGTCTGCAGGGGGTCTGGGGGCTCTGGCAGGACCAGGTCTGGCCAGCCTGCTAGGAAGTGGAGTTCCAGCCACTAGCAGCTCATCTTCCAGGTAATGGCAAGTCATTTCGTGGATGTGAAATTTCGTACCTAATCCAATGACAACTGAAATATTCTTCTGCTATCTTTAGCTCTCGTAGTCAGTCCACTGCCGCCACTCCATCATCCACCTCTGCCGCCACCCGCCTCGGCTCCTCCCAGGTTCCAACCACACCCATAACTCCATCTGTAACAGTCACAGCCTCCCCCGCACCCACCCCCAGCACTCCTGCCGGCCCTGCTCTCTCTGCCGAAGCCACCAGCCCGTCTCAGCCCATCCAACTTAGCGACCTGCAGAGAATCTTAGCTACAATGAACGTGCCTTCCGCAGGACAAGGAGGTGAGATCATGATATTAGTTCAATGTAAAGAAAACCTAGGATTACATGCTGACAAGTCAACTTTCTTTCAGTGGACCTTGCAAGTGTTTTGACCCCGGAGGTCATGGCCCCAATTTTTGCAAATGCAGAAATACAGCAGAGGCTCCTGCCGTACCTCCCATCTGGAGAGTCCCTGCTTCAAAGCACAGAAGAACTTCAAAACACTCTCACCTCACCGCAGTTTCAGCAGGTTTGACTATTGCATACCGTAATGTATAGAAATGACCACCCAAAGTTTTCATGTAGTCATAAACCGACGGGTAATTGAACTGTTGTATGTTGTTCAGGGTGTCCCGTTTTCTGCTAATAATCACATTTGGATGGTTTACATAATTCTACTCAAGCCTCATTTTATTGTCTTTACTGCTCATATGTTTAATAGATACTGACAGAGTCAAAATGCACCAGAGAAGTGCTAATTAAATCTTATGATTTCAGTTAATCCATTTTTTTCTTTTTTTGATGACATTTTGGTACATCTACAATTATGCACGCATAGTAAATTAATTTCAAGGCAAGTTTGTTAGCATAATTTCTCTTGGACAAGGTTATTTTTGGACTGTATCTTTCTTCTGCACTCTTTCTGGGTTATGTAGGCTATGAGTATGTTCAGCAGTGCACTGGCATCGGGGCAGTTGGGGCCTTTGATGAATCAGTTTGGGTTACCTACAGAAGCCGTAGAGGCAGCCAATAAAGGAGGTCAGTATATTTCAAATGTACACAAACTGATCGGGTTCATTCGTTTTCTGAACACTTGTTTATACTTTCACATATTTATATATTATACAGGATGACCACACAAGGGCAAAATCGGGTGTACTGTAAAGTGTCTAGACAGTTGTTCATGGCTGGATTTACATGAATCGTGCAACAGAAATTTCTAGACAGAAAAGAACATTCTTATGGATAGAATTTATGGAACTTATGGATAGTTTATGCTTTATTTGTTTTGTAGATGTGGAAGCATTTGCCAAGGCCATGGAAGGTGAAGGCAAGTCGAATAAAGGAAAAGACAATGAAAAGAAAGATGATGAGGACATGAGTTTAGATTAGGCAACTCTCTACATCTGCTGAACTTTTTTCTCACTGTAGAGCTTCCAAACCATCATGTTGTCAAATTAAATGTCATGGTAAAGGGGATCAGGGTTTTTTGTTGTGTTAAAGGGATAGTTCACACAAAAATGAAAATTCTGTCATTGAAAATGTTTATATTTTTAAAGTTAAAGATACATTTTAAAGTTTTTCAATTTAAACTATACATAAACTCATCATATGCCTTCACAAGACTTTGATTAAACTACTTGATTCGTAAGGATTCATTTTTATAAACCTTTTGAATGTTTTGGTTACATGGACCTGTTTTTCAAAAATGACTCTGTTTTATAGGTTTACAATATGGGGTCAACCCTTCTTTTAAACACTTATTTCTGTGTAACAGTGACAGATTTTTTCCGTATTGTGATATACATTTTTAAAAAATGTACAAAATAGATATGCCAAGTTTAATTTGCTTTCTACATTTCTCTGTTTGAGCATCCTCACATCGCTTATTCCTGCTTTACTATTGGCATTTGGGTGGCAGGCAGACCTGTGTGTCTGAACTACACATATTTCCCATTTCCATTTTAATCAGGAGGTCTTAATACTGTTATTAAAACCCTTTTCCAATAAAGAAACATGCATCAGCAGGTAAATAGTTTTGTGTGTGTGTGTGTGTATAAATTTACAAAGACTCCACAGGCAACTGAAACAATTAAAAACATCTTTATAAATGCAAATAGAAAAAACGACAAAGACACAGCACAACATAGGACCCTGTGAACATTTCAGTTCAAACTAAAGCCTAGCACACTTGCCCAATAAACACGAACATACAGTGGTTTTTGGTTCAGTGTTAACCTCGTTAGCGTTTAATCAGGCAGTGCAAACTATCCTCACGTCATTCTAAGACATACAGCTAAAATAGACAATTTTCAAAAATAAAGCTTTTGAAAGAAATTCATAGACACCATAAAACAGTATTCTCATGCAGGAGGTCGCAGGATTCCCTCACAGTGCTTGTACCGTTCCACATCCTCAAAGCTTCTATGACAGTATCACAGGAGTGAGTGCATTCACATACAGTGCGTTTCAATCAACACGTCCCATGGTTTTCCAATCGGATCTACAATCACATTCATAACATGTCAAGGTGTGTGATTAATCCGTATCAAAAAGATTACAAGAGAGAAGATGTGTGAAAAACGGCACGGCAGCGGAACCGTACTGACAAATGTAATAGAAAAGGCACTTCATTCTTCAACACCCGGTGAAGATTTTACACTTTGAAGAAAAAGTGATGCACGATTACCCACAGTTCTCTGCAATTCAATTACCCTCTCATAGTTGATCATTTGTCTCAGCAATGTGAATTTTGACCAGTCTGAATCCCTGAGGGAAAGAAGCAAATGTACCATACAGAGCCATCATGTTAAAAAGACCACCACTAGATGGTGGCTATGTGCTTCTGCTCTTCGGTTGGGGAAAAAAAACGAAATCACAATGTTGCATATTTCTGGTAATGCTGCACGCTGTGATACTGTCCAGGCTCTGAAGGTAAACAGGTCACTCCTATGGTGTATAAACATTTCCAAAGAACAATATCAGAGATAAAAGAGGATATGGTATGAACACTAACCAAGAAGATTCAGAAAGGTTAGGTCATATTCAACACTGCACAACACAAAACAGACTCACTCGGTCAGAGGTGTCATTCCCCTGTGACCAAACACACAACAGTTTAATATACAGATGTAGAGTTATTTGTACAACCTACTGTACCGTTTGAAACGTGCTCAATCAGTGCTGCACATAAGAAAAACAGGACACAGTAGGATGCTAAAAATGAAACATTTCATCACTGTAATTGTCACAGCTGTGCATTTGAACTGAGAGAACAATAACATAAGACATTTAAAAACACTTGCATCTATAAGAAAAAACAAGTCGTAAATGGTTCAGTTTCTCTAAACATTTGATTAACTGTTTAAAATGGCACTCATATTCAAAAGACGCTTTTACATTCAGTGCTACCTAAAATGTGTGTCTCAAAAAACATCATATCACTGTTATACCACAGTCAAGTTAGTAAATGTCAGATGACAAAAAAAACAATGAAAGATAAGAGCACAATTAATGTGCCCGTTAAATGTAATCTCTAACGTAGAGTGCCTGGCTGGATACGCATCGGAATGCCACACATAACCCAAAAAACTATTTGGGAAATTTGAAAAAAAAAAAGATAAATAAAATACAAAAAATACCTTAACAATATATTCAGTATTCATAAATTATGAATTCTAATAAAATTAAGGTCCATAAATAAAATATTGCATAAATAAAGTGGTGCATTAACAAAAAGCTTTGATAAATGGTGGTTAATAAGCATTTGTGGTATTAAAAAACATACAAAGAAATAATGGATAAAAAGCCAGTGATCGGTGCTTAAAGTAAGCCTCTCCCTAAATGTGTTTGATTTATAAAATCAGTTTTATGAAGGATGTAAACAAGTGAAGATGGAGTGCCGAGACCACTAGACGTAGCTGAGAGTAAATTCCATTGATCTATTTCAATCAATAAATAATACAAATAACCTTCCAGGACCACCATAAGTCTTCTCCCTTGGATACAGGCACCTCTTAAAGGCACAGCTCACCCTAAAATGAAAACTCTGTCATCATTTTCTTATGACTTACGTTGTTCTGTGAAAGACACAGCAAAAGATATTAAGTGATACAGGTTTTAAAACAATATCAGGGCGAGTAAATGACAGTAGAATTTAAATTTCTTGGTGAACTGTCCTTTTAAGGGCCCTCTCCATTTCAGCCCTGCTGCACCAGTCTGCGATAGTGAGGCATGACCTTGCTGTCTGGGAGGTAGAGCGCCATCTCCAAAGCAACCAGAACCGTGAACTCCAGGGAAATCAACTCCTTGCGATTTATACGGAAGCGCTCCTCCAACCTCTGTTCAGAGCCAGGCAGATCGAAAAAGAGTAGAAATATGTACGATGAGAGAGAAAAAGTCAGTGCACAGATCATAATAACCAAGAACACATGAAGCATCATATACAAAGCACCTATAAAGAAAAGGCAAGTCTCTGAATTAAATGAATATCCGAAGAAGCAAGACACTTACATCGATCAGTTGCTTGACCTCTTGTTTCTTGAGGTCGCTGCTGATCTTGGCAGCTAATAAAACGCAAGCAGCTGACACCAGTTTTCTGTTTTGCTTGTTCAGCCTCCCTTGCAGAACCAGCTTCTCAAAGTAAACATAACCCATAGCTATGGTAACCGGCTGTAGGCCACACTCCTCGCTCACCGAGCGCATCTCCCTTTTCAAACTGTGGTGGATAGTAGAAAAAAATAGAAAAAGAAGTTTGAAAACTTAATTAGGACCAATTTACAGCATGCCTATGTTGTATGATAATTCATTGTAATTCAACCAACCAAATCTACAACGTGATTGGGTTGTGATAATGCTAAAGACCCCATAAAAATAGATTAATAGGCACCATTTCTTTCCTGTGTTCCCATATGTTTCTATTAAACTAGGGATGCATTCAGGATGCAATTAAGCTGTAGCCAATAACTGAATAAACATTCATTTCGGGTTTTTTTAGGATTATGTTAAAGGCAATCTAAACATAGAAAAAATTAATAAATAAACAAACATGCACAATGGGGCCACATCACACCATAGGGCACATACCCATGTATATATTTAGAAAACATTTATATGTAAATATATTCATATAACTTATATATAAATGTATTTAACATATAAACATGACATTTTTCTTAAATATATACATGAATGTGTGAAAAATGTCATATATATAAAACACTTTTTGGATGCAAATAATCATTTGACAGCACTTAATTTACCCATTTTATTTTATATAAAAATGACTTTACCTTCTGATTTTGCTGAGAGTCAGTTTTATGTGAGGAAACTTCTCCTTGAATGTCTCGTTCATGTCTTTCTTCAGGTCAGATGGTTTCACATACTCAATAACCGTAGTCTGGAGGGGACAAGGAGAGTCTTATTACAGTTGTTGTAAAACGTATGTGCTTTTATGGCTACTATAACACAATTAAGAACGCCAATATTCAGCTTTTACAGCTAAAGCATAGTCAGCTGTGAAAAATAAGATAGCATACTTTATGCCTGTAGCTGTTAGACCATACTGAGCCCTTAGGGTTATCATATGACATGCTGGTGCGCACTGATATACTGGAAGGTTATAAGCTGGGTTCAAGGATAATGATTCGCTATCACGCTTTAGTCCAACTCGGATGTCCTTGCAAAGCCTTTTCAATGGCATCATGCTAGAAGAGATTATTGAAACTGGTAAATCGAGGAGCTTACCACATAAGATGCGAAAATCAAGACTCGCTTGTGCTTCCCACAAGGCCACTGCGGGTCACTGAGTAGGTTGGGGTCATAGTCTGTTAGCTCGTCCACACCTGGCAAAAGTTACAACATTAAACATGCTTGTTTTTAATATACGAAATTAATACTTTTGCTCAGCAAGGGTGCATTAGATTATTTATCAAAGGTGACACTTCTCAAAACTGTTTATCAACAAAATACAAAGTTTCCACAAAAATATTAAAGTGCCCCTGACATGACTTATGTAGTGTTTAACACAGCTCTAAGTAAATGAAAACATCGTGCAATGTAATAAATATAAAAGTGCACTCTTCGTTTTTACAATAAGTCCCAAGCCGCTTCATGTGGGTCAACTTAAAACATAAGCATATTCCCGCCTACTTGTTGGTCTTTACTCATTGGTCTAAAAGAAAATGCTAATTAATTTTTTGCCACTAGGTGATAATACTATTGATAATAATTAGAAACTTTCTTAAGAAGTAAATCAGCATATTAAAATGATTTCTGAACTGCCATCACAGGAATACATTTTTAAATTATATATATATATATATAAAACCATTACTTTAATTAAATTGTTAATTTTATTGTTTTTACCAGTATCCTGTGCCACTGTGCTGTTGATCCGTGAAGGGGTAAAGTTCTTCTGCCCATTAATACGGTTGCGGGACATCGGAGCTGTGCTGATGTCAGGAGGGCCGCTGCTCTTCTGCCTGACCAAGGCATTAGTTGGAAGTAGAAAACTGGCATATGATACTGTCTGCAACGCAAAACATTTCAGAGTTATCAGTGTAAACGACAAACATATGCATTGCGCAAAACATACACCCCGTGACCCGGTACAGCACCTTACACAATGATGCTTTAAAACAGATAATATGCCATCACATAAACAAACAAGAAGGTTTCTAAGACATGTAATCATGCCTTTGCTCAATCTTCTTAGACAAATACCTTTCCAAAGTCCACCTCCACTCCCTCCAGTCCTGGGACCATATCAACTCCACCACCAGAAGAGTGTCTCTGTCTCTGGGCTTCTAGTTTAGAGTCACTGCAGAGGGTTGATCAAATATTAACAGTCAGAACTGAATAACACTTCCCTAAAAAAATAATCGGTTTTATGTAGATATTGCAATAAAGAATCATCTGTCTTATTGCTATTTGTCAGCTGCAAAGACACTGTTAATATACCAGCATCAGGCCTCAGTAGACAGCTTATAATCTGGTCCACTTGTAAATATTGTACACTCTTATATTAAAGCTTAAAATGATACAGAAGCACATCTTTAAGAAGTGATGTGACTAAATTAAAAAGAAAAAAGAAAAAAAGAGATGTGATTGGATGTATGACAGGTGGACAAATCACTGTGATCTCTGGACTGCCAAAACCAAAATCTAATTACTCACTGCAAGTCCTGCACAAAGCTGGATGAAACATGATCTAAATCTTACATTAATGAAGCCAGATCATATTTATTTATTTTTAATTTTTTCCCCAGAGGTTAACTTGAATTTTTTTTTTTCAAAGATGTAAAAATGTAAATACATTTTTCGTGACAATTTTATGGACCCTTTTTTTCCAAACATGTTAAATTGATTTACTGCTCTGAGGCTGGGTACACACCAAAAGATTTTTCAATCTTATAACATCTTCAAAATGTGAGAGACCACAAACACTAAGACAGAAGAATACTAGATTTACCCGTTTTGCTCCTATAGTGTGTCGTGAGCCACAATGTAACAGCACACACCACACACACACAGATTTTTAACTGTTTCAGTCCTGACTGTAAACACGGAAAATCTCGCAAAATTTGTTGAGATTTGAAAAGAAATGTTTTATAGGACACGTTGTATAAACACTTTCTTGCCACAAATTGACAAGCTGATCCTCCAAAGTTCTTCCGAGCAGATTCAGTCACTTTTAATACACATAACAGCACAGGAAAATCTCATGAGATAATCTTTAAAACCACTAAGATAATCGGGAGATTGCCTAAGATTGTTGGAAGGGGAGAAATTGGCCCAAAATCAGCCTGAATTTCTTGTGACGTGTTCCCAGCCTCAGATGATTTTCTGTCAAGCTATGTTGAGTCTATGTATTAAATTCTGAAAAAAAGAAAGAAAGAAAAATATTTTTGGACTGGGGATTATGTTTTTTTTAGTTCTACAAATTACATCTTTTTTTTTTTTTTTTTAAATCAAGGAAAATTTGATCCCACATGATATGACACCATTAAAGAATGTGAAGTAAATTGAAGATCATAAATCATTTATGTTATCAAAAATACAGTAAAAACAGTTGTTGAAAATCAAGAAATAATGCTCCTTTTTCTGTTTTAATATATTTAGTGATTTATTAAGTGAATTTCTATTCAGTGTCATATGATCCTGAAGAAATCATTCTAAAATGCCAATATAGTTGTCAAAACCATTATGTTGAAAACAATTGTAAATATTTTTGTGGAAACCTGGTTTATTGTTTTTTGGGTTGTTTTCAGGATTCTTTGCTGAAACGTGATTTAAAATAAATGTTCTATACACTTGAATGCATCCAGATTGAACATCTGTACCAATTCTACACTGACCATCCAGCTTTGTGAAAATGCAGAACATCATTTTTCATCAGCTAGGCTTAAAAAAAAGGAAGAAGAGAACAGCTGATTTGTCCATTCCTCATGTATGGGTTAGAATGATATGAAATGAGTTGTTGGCTGTTGACCGTGGTGGCTGTGTACCTGATGTGATAACTCTCTCCATAGGGCAATACAGAGAAAGCAGCACACAGGGATCTCTTGGCACAGATCAGCACAACCCTGCAGGACACAGATGGCAAGTGCACACAGAACAGACAACATCAGTCACCTAAACATCAAACCATCACAGTACACCAGCAGTGTTTACACCACACAACAAGTGCATATGGGTCACTCACAACAGCATGCACCACAAAGCTAATGCCCTTATCTTATAGCCCTGGAATGCCTTTGGTGTGATCAAAAAAAAAAAAAGGCAATCCATTCTTCAACCACCAATCCAAATATTACAGCAGCATGTCGCTTTCCTTGTCACAGCAGGTCCAAATCTTATTACAACAAACATTTCCCAGGGGTCTGAACAGCATTACAATTAACAGGTCAGCAGCTTGTGACACAGGATGTGCTCAAGGAGGTCAGAGAGACCATATTTCATCACTGCTGATGTCATGAGGCTGGGGGTGAATGTGCATGTGAGTGAAGGTGCGATTTCATGGTTGATGAAGTAATGCATGTCCGGTGAAAAAGGGGGTAAACTTAAGCATAATATTCAAGATCATATCAGAAAATAACACCTGCATAACATCTGTCTTTATTTCCTTAACCTGTGTAAAAATAAACTACAATAGAAAAAAAAATGCAGGATTCAAAAGTCAAGAGTAGGATGGGTATATAGCACTTTTTTTTAATTGAAAAAGAAAAGAAATCAAGGAAGCTTTTATCTTACATTACTGAGTTTCAATACATTTTAATGGTTCTAGCCAAGGTGCAGTTCTACTTTCAAAAGATGCCATTGCTATAAAAGGTTCCATTAATTTAATTTAATTCAGCCCAGTTGTTCCTCGTGTAGGCAGGCACAACTATGCCCCATTTCGTCTGTGTAAGAACCTAAGTGAGTTATCCCAGTGAGTACTTATGCCAGTTATTAAGTTAGCTAAGGAATCACAGAGTCTCACTTAGCATGAAAGCACATTTCCGTTATATAACAAAGAACTTTACTGCCTGAGGAAACAGTCCAGAATCCACTTCACCAGCATCTTTTTTTTATATATTCACCCTATCTGACATGAGCCCAGTATTCTCTGAACACCTCCATTCTAAAGAAGATGTTGATAAGGAAGTGCTAATAAAGCACTGACCTGACAGAGAAACAATTACATTGTCAAATAATTTCTGAAAATTAAAAATAAAATAAATGCATTGCACAAGAGAATTTGTCTACGAATAAGTAGATAAATAAATTAGATAGAAAGCGATCCTTAAGATGAGCTTAAATTAGGGGTCTTCAACAGAGAAATAATTACAGTTTAAAATAACTTTTGAAAAGTAAAACTATAGGAAATTTAAAAAAAGAAAAATGTTTTATTTTTGCTCTGAGGCTCCTTAGCTTGAAAACCCCTGGTCTAAATTGATCTTGCATATACACACTATTTATTAAAAAAATAACAAATCCAGCTCCTCCTTGCAGGGAAAATATAACACCCGCCAACTCACCTACTCCCTCGGGTGTCATACTGCCTCATATTCTTGATGAAATGCACCTTCTTGGAAACCTTTGGCCCTGGAGATCCAGAGAGGTTACGTGTCCTGCTGACAAGAAGTTTGTAAAGTTTAGAGATAAATACATGTGGTTTGCTTCAATTGGTATACGCTTTGAGAAAAACTGTGATGGATTAAATTAAAGCAAAAGCTTAATCTTTTGGCTATAATTAAGGCTTAAAGGTCACCCTTCCAGCATCAGTCCATCAGCAGACCTTACATAAAAAGATGAGGGAGTTGAGGGAACAGAACAGGAGAGATATAAAGACAAACAGGAAATGACGTGCACATACTGCAGTGAGATCACGAGTTTTGGTTCACTTGTCTTGAGTAACATCACCTACAGGCAGATATTGCTAGCTGTGACTGGTTGATAGACTATACTTCTTTGACTGACTCAGCAGCCCCTTTATTATCTACGCTGACAGCAGTGATATCTTCTCATCGTTCAAACCTTCCATCCGTCCAGTGGGTTTTCCTGTTCACCGTCTCTGTTGTCACAGTTACAAATGACTTTTAAAGTTGGAGAACTTACTCATCACAGAGCATATAGGCCTAACCGTCAAGCACTTCTGTTACTTTCTATGATTAATTAACTGCTTTGTTGAGAAAGTACGTGCTTGATCGCCCAGATGTTTAATTTCACCCAGAGGAGACAGATTCATTCATCTTTAGTGAATGAGAAAACATATGGCGTGACCTGAGTAGTCAGCTTATCGAAGAAATGAGTCGATTCCTATTGAGCAAAAATTATTAAAAGTATTAAAAAATACTCACGACTTGCAGTAAATCTAAAATCTGATTCCATGTCACAAACAAATATTATGAGTAAAAGTTAATTAAAAAAACATGCCAAAAAATGGATTATTGAGCATGTGCTTCTTCACTTTTGTGAATCAAAAACACTTTATTAGTCAAACTATTGTATTATATTAAGTTTTTTCCACATGTAAGACCTATACCGAGAATAGATGGATCATGTTATGTCTGCTGAGATGCAAACCAATGCAGCTGACTTGCAAAATAGTTACCACATTATGGTTTTGGCTTTATTTTTCCCAACGTTTTTCACTCGATCTACTCATCTGAACAGGTCTCAAAAATGCCGCAGAAATATTTCCTGTTAAATTCATGTCTAGAAAACAAGACCTCCTCTCAAAGGTGAAAATGAAAGTTGTTGACAATAAGGCGGAAGTCAGTAATTCCCCTCAAACATCTGTTTTGTTGTGTTTCTCGTATTGTCACGAACTGTTTATAACACTTCTAGAGTGATTTGAGTGTAAACACTGGTAAACAACAGGCCGGATAAACGTACTATCCTCAAAATCAAACGATTTGGGAATAAACATGTAGCTTTCATAAACATATTTAGAATTGTTAATAACAGATATAGCCTGTTCAAATGAAGGTTGTACCACACTCAATATTTGTTATGACTGGTGTAATTTATGCATACAATACCGGCCACTGTATAAATGTCACAATGCGTTTCATTGTTTGCCAACCTGTATGACAAAAACAAAACTCACCTTCGGGGATCAGGCACGGGATTAGGTCCCGGGAATTGTCCGGGTGATTTACTAGATACTAAAACCGGATTCACCGGTCCAGAGGTCGGTGA
The DNA here is from genome assembly GCA_032275025.1 of Enteromius treurensis. NCBI lineage: Eukaryota > Metazoa > Chordata > Actinopteri > Cypriniformes > Cyprinidae > Enteromius > Enteromius treurensis. The sequence continues at coordinate 7,473,386 of JAUCMU010000048.1, read as the reverse complement.
AAGCGGGGGTGCCTGGACTGACAAAGGATCTGTTCGTCCATCCTCCGTGAAAACGTCGCTGCTCCCTTGACTGAATGCTGGAGGAGGACTCAGAGGAGCGGGGTAAATGTTAGTCCTCGGTAGAGGGGTCGTTGCACCGCCGCTGATGGAGGATGACACTTGGGTGAAGGTTCCGTAGCTGCTGGTTGTCGACAGAGGGAGACCCGTCGTCACCGCCGCGCCGACATCCATGCACCGGCTCTCGGCTTCCCTGGGGCCAGCGATTCCATTGCTTAGGTTGTAAACCGGTCTTCCGTCCAAAGATATATTTGTGAGAAACAACAGTGCTGCTTGTCTGCGACTGGAATCCCGGCTTTTTCGAAGGTGTTCTTTGTGTGGTTTAGCTGAATTAGTCCTCGGACAGCCGCGAGGACCGCAGGCAGCAGCCGCCATTCTACTGTGAGTAAGCTAAAAGCAGACAGACCTCTTGTACCGGCTGACGGTCTGACCACGCCTCCTGGCATCCTATTGGTCCAAATCACTGACACTTGCATATAAACGAGTCTCTGACTCAGCGGATTGGACGAGAGCTCTTGGTTCATAAATTTGTACAATAATTTCGCTTTAAATGTAGGCCATACGGAATATGACGGACATCTGTTGCTGTCTTTGATTAATAATATGCTTTTTAATGGGAACGATACTTGAGTTTAATAATTGTACATAATTGTGTATAATTATTAGTATTTTATTTTTTATTTAATACATTTATTTGTATATTATTATTTGCAATTTTTAGTAATTATGCAACATAAAATATCATTTTATAATTTTTATAGATTAATGATGTCAAAAATTTGCATTGATTTGACCCTTAAATATCAAAAAGCACCTCGCTGTATGCATCCTATATAATTCATTATGGAATATGTTTGCCTAAACAAATGTACACAATAGGAAAAATAGCAAAAATCTTCACAGTAACAACAACATTTTCTTTAGTGTGTTGTAGTCTGGTCAGCACAATCCTGAATTTTCGTTTCTGTAATTTCCAGTTGTATCAGACTATAAAGTTTGACTACACTGCTCTGTATGCAGCAGTTTGCTAAGCTCTAAGTTTCAGCACAGCTAATTACAGGAGTTAAAGTATTGTATCTATACAGGTCATTCTGTTATGTAAATAAGCAGTGTGATGTCTGCAACAGCTTGTGGGATAATAAAAAAGGATAAAGAAAAGGAGGGGGGAAAGCAATTTCCGGATTCTTCAGATAAAATACTGGGAGTATAATCAGAAGTTCTTAATAACCTTGCAATAACAATTTCTCAGAATTATTTCTAAAAGAATTACCTTTATGTTGAAATACATATCCAAATCCATTAAATGCATTTGTTTAAGATTGTTAATGGAATGAATGGCTGAGACTGTTATTATTGCTATGCTGCATGCTTGTAGTTCCACGTTGTGTTACATAATAAGGCTCAAGCTAATATTTCATAATCCACATGGTCCACTGTTTGTAAGGAATTAACCTTAGTCTAATCAGTCTGCTCAAAATATTTCCTACAGTAGAGTTATTTGTTTTGTTTTTAACAGCTAATCCAATGCATACCCTCTGAATGTAAATGAGAGTTCACCCAAAAATTCTGTCATTAATTACTCACCTCTACGCCGTTACAAATCTCTAATACCTATCATCTCACAAATTGAGATATTTTTGATCAAATATGAGAGCTTACTGACCCTGCATAGACAGCAATGCCACTACTACATTGACATCAGTGGTTCAACCTATTAATATACATTTGTGCACAATAAAGACAAAAACAACAACTTTATTCAACAATTTCTTCTCTAGAACTTCGGCCTTTGACAAACATGCCTCCTCAAGAGTACCATGATGCATGCAAAGTGGTGCTGATGCAGGAGCTGCCATTCCGATGTATAACTCTGTTCGTAACTCGTCTCTCTTTGTTCATTGTCTGTATTCTGGTTCGAATAAGTGAGGCTGGGCAAAAAATTGCAAGTCAAGTTGGAATGAAAGGGTGAATAATTAATTGCAGAATTTTTCCATTAACAGTGTGTATAACTTAACAAAACTGGTAAAAATGTCTTGAATGACATCTTTAGATTATGTGATTGCTTTAAGAATGCATTTCATAATATAGTGCAATGGATGTTTATTTAGTGCCTGTGGTGTGAATGAATGGACTGTGTGCATTAATGTTAATTTTAATCTGTAAAGTTGTATATAACACTGACTTTAAAATGTAAATGAATCTGATATGAACAATTTAGCTTTCTCAATGCTATTCAGCTGTTTTCCACTTGAGTGCAGTATACATCAAATAAAAATCATTGACTGAGACTTCAATTGGCTGCATACTTATTTTTGGAATAAACTTTCCGATAAGAAAAAAATGTGGTTAAATTATGTTAAATTATGTGGTATAATGCTGCTACATCTACTAAATGTTCATTTAACTTAAGATGACGAGCAAAACAAAAGACATCCTTATAGTTGCTTTGGTCAGGTCAGTAAACACAAAATTTGCTTTCTTTATTGTCCAAATAAAACACACGGTTGAAGATCGACATCCTTTTTACAGTCGACAGCAACAGTCTTGCAGGTGCAGTGTAAGGCTTAACGTCTTTTAGCATGTCTGCAGTGAAATCCAGCATTAACCAGAGTGAACGAGTGTGATCCACATTGATAAAGTACAGCATACATGGCTGTGCTAAGGTGTTTCAGCTAGCACCGACATGATAACACAAATGGACATACGTAATGGTTATGCCAAGAAGTGAAAGAATAACAATAAGTTAATGGATTTAGCAATAACATGATATCAGTAAACACTGCACAAACCCAAGGATTATTCATCTTCTCTCTATTCAACAGCCCAATAGGCAATCAATGTACACAACAGGGTCACTGCTTTGTATTAGAAAGAAAGAAAGAGAGAAAGAAAGGAGGAAAAGATAGCCATTGTTTTGATCAGAGTAAAAATATACATTCTCATCAACTGGTAGATGATATAAGATGATATGACCAAACTTATCATTACCTTCATTTAAATGTTAAATAAAAAAGACAGAAGATACTGTATTGTTCATATGCATCAAAATGTCCATTGTATTTGTTAGTATTATTGCACCACATTATGTAAATGACATGAAGTGGCATAATCATAATGCTGCTAACTTTATTATGAGTCCTAAAAAGAGAAACATGTAAACATATGCTATATGATTTTTTCTCCCTGTCACACAAATACTCTAAAATGTGAATTCATAATCTTTGCTTTGCTTTAGCTTAGACATGTTTGAAATACTGTGGTACAACCATACGTTCCTATTACAGGCATATAATAAACCGATTTGAACAGGGTTCTTTGTCCTTGGGATGAACATTCATTCAGTTCTCTTTATAGGTGCACATTTTTCAGCATCAGACCCATTATTTCCATCATGACACAAATGTCCTTTGAGAACATTAAAAAAAAGTGATATGCAATTTTTCACTTGAAAGATACGCAGAAAAGAGACCTTGATAACTGTGAACAGTTCCTCTCTTGCAAAGTCTGATCCCTGTTCTTAAAGGCAACATATTCTGTGCTTAATAAAATGCTTAGATGTTATCAGAAGCTCAACCCATCAGTTATCTAACACACAAACTGTTTTCAGATATTCGCTTACGTTTAAACAGGGTGAAATGCACCTTTCAGATGCTAAATAGCCAAACATAAGAAAGTCTTAAGGCCTTTAATGAGAGAACTCACACATTTTACTCGCACCGACTTCAACCTCAATACCCACAAAATTACGACCAAGTGGATTCAGTGTTTGTTGTTTACGGCAGCTGCCCCGAGAGATTTAAAAACACCTAGGATGGTCTAAAAAGGTGTTTAGGATGTGTTTAAGCACCATTGCTGTAGATGTACCACACTGATATGTTGTTTTGCTTATTACAGATTTACAGTGGTCTCACTGCTTTCTCTCATTCATTTGGTCAGACCCCTGCCTAGCCTCCGAACCCAATAACCTGTCATGTCTAACGTCATCACAGGGTGGCTCTTTTCTAGACACCAGTGCATTATGTGCTTCCACAGATGACAAGAGTCAATACGGAATCATGTGAAGATCTGACAAACTCTACCTCTTCACCAAATAAAGCTGGATGAAACTGACTTTTCTGCACACTAAGACTTGGAGAAGGTTCAACGTTTCAGACTGTCGTCTCGTATTCCATCACTTCCTTCGGTGTGCCTAGACAGCGGTACTGGATCCTCGGTGTGACCGGAGCAGCGGCTTCCAGCACCAAAATGGTCTTTCGCAGCCTGCGATCAATGAAGTGGGCGTCCCAGGCTGGGTACTGCTTCCTGGGCAGGTCAATGCGAATTACCGGCCCCTCTGTCCTTGGGGTGACTCGAGGTGCGGCGGCTCGCGAGGCCTTAAGGGTCCGCATCTTAAAGACTTCTCCAACGTCTCCTCCTAGTACTGACTCTCCTCCTTTAGTCCTCTGCAGAGTCCGTGGTGGGCTGCTAACCGCATCCAGAGGAGGAGGAGCGGAGGTGGGTGATGAGACACAAGGATCTGAAACGGCACCCACCTGGACGTCGCAACATCCAATATAGGCCCCAGGCACAGGGCCGTCAGGGTGCAACAGGCAGTAATAGACAAACATAAAAAATGTGCCCAGGGCGTAGCTACAGGCCACCACGCACACCACTACCACGGCGTAAAAGTCTGAATTGGGCGGGCTGCGGTAAATGTACCACACAGCAGTGAGGCCCACATTTTCCACCAGGATTATGAGGCTGTAAAGAAGCAGACGGCATCGCGTGGGGCCCTCACGGACGCTGAACCAGCAGAATATGTACACAATGCCCACCATCATGTTGTAGATAATCTCCTCCCATTTGGACATGCAGAAGTCCGTCTCACCTTGGATAATCCAGAAGGTCATGGCGCACCAGTGGGCCACGATGAAAATGCCGAAGTAGAGCTGGAAGATGGAAACGAAGAGGGCGAAGGCCATCGCGCGGGCTCCAACTGTGAAGATGTGCCACAGCATGTTCACCACCACCGCTTTATAGGACATGGGGAGCTTGTCATCACGAGAGTCCCGTAATGCCTTCTGATAGGATGCCATCATCCAGCCCAGAGACACTAGAGACGCGGACGCACACAGACCTGGATCAAATGAAGCACAAGAAGAAAGAGTGACACAGAGAAAATAGGTCACTTTACCTGGGACATTAATTCAATTTAATTACACCGCTGGAGTAAGTATGAGTTGGGAAATGGGACAGTTAGAATGTGTTTAGTGTACTAGGTAGGACATACTAAGTAGCTACTTTGGTGATTGTTTAAAACAGCATGGTCTATAAAATAGTAAATAAACAGTAACTATTAATAATTAATTATATTATTTTAATACAATTCATTATTTATAGTTACTGTATATTTACTATAAAATAGTAATGATTTAATTAATATTTAACTTGCTACTTAAATGTATTACACTGTAACAATAAGACATTCAAATAAACCTATTTAGTATTTAGCCCACTATTACAGTGATTGACAGATTGTGATTAATTTTATAGATACTTATGCCAAAATTTGGTGAATTTCTTTGTCTTTTTATTTTTTAAGGAATTTTAGAAGACACATTAAGGCCAAAGCAAATATTTTATTAATGAAATATTTCAAATTAATTTCAAATCAAAACCTATTTTTACAGCAAAAATACTTAAAATATATTTCAAATCCTACACCAATGCATCTCCAATGCAATGAAGAATGACAGTACACCTCACCATCCCTCTCAGGAAAAAAAATTAAATTCAGTTTGAGTGCTGAGATGCTCTCATGAATATTTAATCAGGTTCCTGTCTGGCCATTCATCAGCTCACCCGTTTAGTCAGGAGCAGTCAAAACGGAAAATCTCTCCTAATCAGCAAAAACATAATCATTAGCTGGTTCTCCTTCCTTCTCGCATTGCACTGAATATGATTTTGAGCGATTATGAAAGACCCAGCGAAGCACCTTAATCATAATATCAGTCTTCAGGCTGGAAAAGTGCACGTCAGGACAGACCAAGAGGAAACACTCTTGCACCGATGCCAGAATTATCTACACTGCTGACGGTGCCCTACTCATCTCCTGAGAACTGGATATGCTTTGTTGTGGAATCACATTTTGGCTCTCCTCAGGTTCACTTTTATTTTGTTGGAAAAGAGGCCTTCATCAGTCAGAACAAATGTAATTTGAGTAGGGCTGCTTTCTAAACTCTAGTCCGAATGGCACGGAAAGAAAGAAGAACGTCACATGAAATAACATTTTTTACCCAAAAATCACATCCTTTCATTAACTAGCTCTGGGCACTCTATAAAAGTCACAATTTGCACTATGACATTTGGATAAAATTCCTCAGAGAACATCTAAAAGTGGCGAAAATTGTTCCCATGGAGCTGAACTATAATGCTACAGTGAGTTCTCACAGCTCTGTAATCAAAGACACCTGTCAGATGATCCCATGTGCTGATCCCTCCTTATAGAGCCAAAGATAGTCTGAAGCAATTAAACTACACAATTAAATATGATTTTAACATGTCACCATTCTGAAGACACTGACATGAACATTTAATGAGCTAATATTCTCAATGATCCTTTGATTACTGTAATTTTCATGTTCAGTTATATATCTCTTTATGATTACTCATTGCAAATTAGGAGCGCACTCTTCCAAGGAACAATGAAAAAAACATCTTAACTGCTGTTGGAAAGTTTAATCACAATGAAAGTAGCCTACTTAAATTTTCATGCACAATGACATGGAACGTGTATGCATGCAACCCGTGGTCTTTCATATTCAGTAACATATTTCACATCCTTAGTAATTTACCAGCTAATTTGCTTTTGGATTGAAAAAGAGATGCTGAGCAAATGCATGCTGTGAAATTGCACTCTGATCCTTAATGATGGCCAAATGAATTTTCACATTTAAATTGCAATACAGAAATCAGACCGCAAGAAAGACATTGAATCAAACACTGTACTATGTGACCTGGTGGATAGCAACATAACAGATTGGGTAAATGATGTCTCTCGGCCTCAGACAGTACGCCCACAGTCCACCCACAGCCCGTTTTCTGAAGGTCTAATGTATAGTGCACTCAAAAATAGGTTGAAATCATCAGTACTAATGGGTTGGATTGGCTGGCATTGTGCAAATTCTGGTAGTAAAGGCACAGACTTTCTCGTTAATATTTCTGAAAAAGTCTGCAAAGTTAGTTTTGATATTAAATATTTCCAAAGAAAGAAATTTCCAATTAGTGTATTCAGTGTATTTTATTATTTGTTGTTTTCTGCAAAAGTGACAATAATTTTTTTTATTCTGAAAAACGGCATCATGGTTTCTACAAAAATATCAAGCAGCATTTAAAAATATCCAAAGATCAAGAAACTACTGTCAGCAATGATAAAAATATATGTTTCCTGAGCAGAAAATCAAATGATTTTTGATTTCCTATTCGCGATTGTTGTAAAATTTCACAATATAAATGTTTTTACTGTATTTACATTTATTATCAATTAACTAGTCTTGGTGACTATTTTTTAAAACATTCAAATCTCTTACTAACGCAAATCTTTTAAATGGTAATTTATGTTAGAAAAATGTTCCATTCAACACTTCAGCCATTAGAAGTCTGATTATGAAGCTGTGCATAAACACCACAGAAAGACAAAACAAACTGTGATTGGTAGCCTGTGTATCTTCTATGTGAGTGGTTCTTAGCGAAAATAAATTACTGTCACTGTCTGGCTTAAGACTACCAATGAAATATGAATATAATGCATATGATACCGACAAATAGCACATGCCCAACTTCTTCTAGCATACTTGGTAAGCTGTTTTTAATCATAGGTGACATTAACTTACCCTGCAAAGGGAGAACCTGGCCGGTCTGAACCATAATGCTAAGTTGCAGAACGAGCTGAGGTGCGCTCTTCAGGAAGGTCTCAAGCAACCTCAGCATGCTGATGTCAGCGTTCTCAAACACTGTTCGCCAGTAGAAGTGTTTGTGCTCATGGTCCCCGCGCCAGCGGCTTTGCACGCCCAGATATAAGGCATGGACATACCTGGAGCAAAAAGTATAGGATAAGACCTCCAGATCATTTTTAACCAAATTATAAAAGCTTGCATCGGAAAATGCTAATTACACTACTTTTTGAGAGAGCTCACCGAGGCTGCATTTATTTGATGAAAAAAACAATGAATACAGTAATATTGCGAAATCTTTTTGCTATTTAAAATCACTGTTTACTATTTGAATATGTTTGCAAGTTTAATTTATTCCTGTAACGGCAAAGCTGAATTTTCAGCATCATTACGCCAGTCTTGAGTGTCACATGTTTCTTTAGAAATCATTCTAATATGCTAATTTAGTGCTTAAGAAACATTTTGTGTTATTATCATCTATTCTGAAATGGATGTTTTGCTGCGACTGTACACTCGCATCACCACGCTATAGTGTATTACCAGATTTGTGTAAGAGAAAAATAAATAAAAGAAAGAAAGATATTAACATTGAATTGATCAAAATAAATGCTGTCCTTTTGAAAAGATTTCTGGAGGATCATGTGACACAGAAGACTAAGAGTAAAGTGCCTGCTGAAAATTCTGCTTTGCATCACAGGAATAAGTTTGATTTTAAAACCCATAGAAACAAATACAAATGGGGTTACTTTGAATTGTAACAATATTTCACATTACAGTTTTTTGCTGTATCATATAAATGTTGCCTTGGTGAAAATAAGAGACTTCCATATAACCTTGGTCCCAGTCTACAGGCTTGGAAAAGACCTAGAGTCTGCTTATAATGTCACTGTGTGACCAGCTGAAAAAGGCAGTGCAGTTGTCTGGGCAGACTGCCAGCATACCATCGAGTGCTCCAGCATGCAATGTTCTACCCTCAGCACCACAGTCTACATGCTGCTGCAGATGTCTTGTGAGACACCAAGGTCGCACTTGAGATTACACGGATGTCAGAGAGCATGTTTTCTCAGGAGGGATCACTGTCTCTTACTTTCGTTATTTTACATTTCCTGATTTAAGACCTTAGGACTGCGCTGTTTATCCTGTAAAACGGATGGAAGTGCCACAGGAAAGTAGAGAGTGACATTCGGAAGATACGAAGCAAAACCTGCAGCTGTGCATTCGATACATATTAATGTGAAACCCTTGAAAAATCTGACTTTCACCGGACTTAATTTGTTTCTTTTGACAGGAAGTGCTATGATATTTCAGTCTGTCTCAAGGGTAGCGAGAGTAATAGAAGTGCTCGCCGGATGTCAGGAGATTGGCAGAATGAATCACCCTGACTTGAATGAGGTCTATAAAATTGCTCCACATCCTTCTCACAACTTGCTGTGTGAGAAAAAAAACAGCCTCTGAAAGAAAAATCAAGCAATAGAGAGCCTGCGAGTGTGCCTCAAATTTGACAAGTGACACAGAGTCTTTTTTTCTCTGAATAAAGAGTGTGTTTTCAATGAGTCAGAAACGCTCTCTTTACTAGTAAAATTCAGCTCTTTGGGCACACGGATGATATCAGACAAGATTAAACCTTGGGACCATGCAACCCTTCTTTTTATTTTTCGAGAAAATAAGAAAATGTTAACAAACAGGCAGTGCTACAGCTGAGAAACAGCCTCACACAGCCACTATTGACAGGCAATGCATCAGTCTCCATGGTGACGACTGACAAACATTGCAGCTGACAAGCTTGGCCCATTACTTAGCTTAATATAACCCATTTGGAGACAATCTAGGCCTGCGTTTTGCAAAGACTCAGGCTTCCTCTGAAAAGGACTTTCTATAATAACAACAGGCTCACCACCCTGATTATCTTGCTGTTCACCTGCCTATTAACTCCATTAGAATTCAGCAATATTTAGAATGGCCAATTGACCCATTTAGTTACTCAGATGGCACAGTCGTCACAGGCCAAACAGCACTCAGCTATTAACTGGCAGAGTTCCTGTAAGTCAGTTAAATACAATTCCCCCCTCTCTGCTAAATGACAACACTGATCACACCCATGAGAATGACAGCAGAAAAAAAGAAAGGCAGACTTGAATTTAATGTTGAATGTCCTAGATCAGATTTCCAGTTGGCTGGACTGAGGCTGTCATTTATTTTATTGAACAGCAAAGCCCTGCTGAGGTGGTTATGAGACACTGGATCATGTCATCATGTAACAGAATTAGGAAAATGGAAGTGCTTTCTATTTCCTGTCGACATATACAGTGTGTTTCTTTCGTTCTTTGCTGTCCTTCTGAAAAGTGTGATCAGAGAATTTTGTTGTAATCTGTCTTTGACTCCCTGTAGGTTCTTTAAACAAAATTTCAAAAGCTATTTTATAACATTGAGTATAAATCAATGTAAGACTACCCTCTATTCACTAGGGAGAAAGCTAAAGACAGTTTTCCTGCATTTAGTACAAAGAGGTTAGGATGGAATAATCCGTCTTTACATTGCTTTGCAAACATAGTGTCAGGCTCAGTAATACAGCAAAAACAGAACTTAATGCAGGTTTATTTATAAATACTGTAAACAAACATGGAGGATTCCAACAGCGTGGGAAATATTGAAGGTAATAATGTCAGGTAAGTATGTCAGGTCAGTCTTTAAACGTACAGTTCCTGTAATTCAGGGAATCAACCCCCTATCGTGAGAAACAAACAACTGCAGTTTGGTAAGGATAAAGGTGATCAAAGTATACTCCGTCTTTAAACTTGAATTGACTCCTTCTGTGAACAAGGCCTCGGGCAGACAGGCAGGAGGAAGGTAAACTTGAGCGTAGAGACCTTGAACTCAGCCAAAGAGTGAGTGAAGGCGCTGCACTCTTCTAGTGAGCAGGTGATTGGCAACAGGTGTTCTATATTTGGATGATTGGGAGCGTGCAGCAGTGACTGATCCGGGATCTGTGGTAGGTGACTGTGACTGAGTAATGGGAACTGATCCAGGTTCAGCAAACTGTGACGGCGTGACTGATCTGGGTGCAGAGGGATGTAATGGTATGCGGATTGTGAGGAGAAACTGCTCTGGCCGTGATTCGGAATCGGGATTCAGAGATGGCTCTTCAGGCCATGATTCAGGTACTGGATTCTGCTCTTAAGGCCATGGTGGCAGAACATAGTCCGCGAGGAACTGGATTGGCACTCCTGGCCATGACAGGCTCGGAATCCGCTTGCATCGGCGCTTCGGACAGAGATGGGCAAACTGGACTAGAACTTTAAAGAAGTTTAAACAGTTTAGTTTTAAAGTTTCAAAGATTTAAGTTTAATGTTTTCAGTCTGAGAGAGTTGGAAACAGTCAGATTATAAAGTCAGATGATAGATTCCGTGAATAGGAGTCTATGGGATTTTTTTTATTTTTAATCTTCATTTTTATGAAAACCGATTTCAGTAAGTTGATCCAGATCCAGAAATGTAGCAAAAACATTGGTTAAAACAGTCCATGTGACATCAGTGGATCAACCTCAAGTTTTGCGATGCTATGAGAATACTTTTTTGCACAAATAAGTACAGTTGCGCAGTATGTATGTTCTTTAAATTGGCAGAAGACATTAGTCATAGGAAAAGAATTGTTGGGTATATGATGTCATTTTTTATTTCTTTGTATCTCGTATTAACGCAAAACTGAAGTTGATACACTGATGTCTATACACTGATGTCACATGGACTTTTTTACCAGTGTTTTTACTACGTTTCTGGATCTTGGACTATTTTAGTTGTGTTGCTGTCAATGCAGGGTCTGATAGCTCTCTGATATCATCATAAATATCTTAATTTGTCTTATGGGTTTGGAATGACATAAAGGCATGTAATTAATGATAGCGTTTTCATTTTTGGGTAAACTAACCCTTTAATGAGCAAATTTAGAATATGAAGAAAAATGAATAAGGGTTCCCTCATTAACAGATTATTGTCTTTTTCTGTAAAAACAAAGGCTGAGTACCAATGTGAGACACAAATGTGATGAATTTAATAAGAGCTTGACATTTCATCTCTTATAATAGACAGAATTTAGGACCGTAAGGACGTTTAAAATGTTTTTGCTTGAATAAGCATGAAACACTGAAAAAATGCTTATACTTAAATTTCTGTGTTTTAGATGTCTTTAATTCATCCCATCAGTGCTCAACCAGACATACCTTCAAACAAGCACAAACCTAAATCACACTAAAACACACACTGCCTACAGCTTCCCTCTGTTTATCAAACACACAGTAACCACATCTTAACTTTTATTAGGTTCCTTTCCTTGTCACAGTTAATCCCAGTGCACCCTCTCTCAGGAATATGTCTCAAATAGGAATTAAGCTGTTTGGCCAGCAGCAATAGACATCCCCAATCTCTCCTCTAGAATGTGTCTCTCCTCACTTCTCCCCGACAGAGTTTTTCTTTGGCATCCAGAGGGGAGAATCATTCACAATGCTTGTAAATGATCTCGTTGTCACAGATGAGAGTTTTTTTTCCCTTTTTTTCACTCCTGCTCACTCACACTTTAGGTTTCAATCTTGTGTATTTATAAATCTTTTGAATAAAAAAACCCCCATGGATTTAGAAACACTTTTGGCATACGAACCGGCATTAAAAACAAACAGTGAAACTGGTGTGGTTCACAAACCAATGATTTATTGTTTTATGAATAATTCAGAAAGACTTCATTTTAATGAACATGCTTTCAGTTTGTATGTATTGTTCCAAAATGTCATGTTGTATGATACTAAATATTAGTCTTTAAAATACTTAAATAAGACTAAATTAATATGTAAACCAGTTTGAAGCGATATCTTTGTTCTTTTATGTTGTGCAGTGCTTAGTGATTTCTCTTTGTGTAAAGGTGCCTTTTCACCTTCGAAGGTGGTGACTGATCCTGATTGATCCTGCTCATCTGATGCTGCAGGGAACATGGAATCGAAAACCGTCTTTGAATGTGTGCAATGAACCAGGTCAGAGTATCCAGAGGGGACTCTTGAATAACGTTCACTCAAAATGTTCAGTGAAGTCTTTGGTTAAAGGAAAATGTAAGAAAGAGAATATTTTATTGGGCATCACTTAGTTGTATCATAATTATATGTCTGATGTAATTACAATCCATGATTTTCATATCAAACCACCCAATTTTTCACATATTCTCCCTCTCAAGCATGCATCTCAAAATGTGCATTTATTTTTACATTTCCTCTCAGCCTATCATTCCTCACCTGTCCTTCTTTGCAGCAGCTCAGTGCTCTCTCAATCTCTGTCTGTCTGCTGCAGGTAGGGACATGTAAACACTACAGCTATAATCCCTGTAATGCAGAGATGTGACAAGCTCAGTGCTGGTGGCAGCTTTAATGGCATTACTGCTAATTCCAATCAAACAAAGACAGAGAGCCCGGGAAGCTCTGCTCGGAAGCTTTTAAGCAAAGACTCAGTCAAAGAGTAGGCTACTAGTGAGGGGTGAAGAACAGAAAGAAATCCATCGCAGGTCAAACAGAGGTAACATGAAAATGGCAAAATGTGCTTCCTAAAAGGTGTTATTCTTAGCTATATCGATAGAAAGAGCCAAAGAGAGAGTAGAGGATATTTCATTAGACACTGGCCTGCAGTGCCAATCATGTTTTCATTTGTGGCACAGGAAATATTTGGAGTTAATTATATATTTATGGGAAATAAGCTCAGAAGGGCTTAGGCTAAAAGTCTCAAGGCTAATTTGTGAATAAAAAGGGATAATGGTTCAATTTATTCAAATGAGATGAAGATTATTTCCCACTTGTGCCTTATTTGCAGGCTGGCTGGTTTGTTTTGAATTGCAGATATCTTCATTCTCTTTCTGAACAGCGTCTGTCGTCTCATTACATGAACACATGAGCTTCATCTCCAGAGCTGCTCTGCTCTGAGAATTTCACCATTTCATTTGATAAAAAAATATATAATCATATCATATACACACAAACAATAAAAGGTCATCATGATAACCTGTCAAAAAAACAAAAAACTTTAGTAATATAATACTACAACAACTACTACTATTATAATAATAATAGTAATACAATTTATTTAAACACACAGAAATGCAGAGGCCTTTATTATAACCTGCCAGTAAAAGTTTAGTCTAAATTCTGACAGGAATATATTGCTGTTGCACAAGAGAATATTTCTTCTTAATAATATTAAATCATAATAGAAATAATAAATTCATAATTTTTAACAAATATCACAACATTGTTTTCCATGTTTTAATTTAAACCATAAATATGTCAAATGAGATACAATTAAAAAGGAATTTAACTGAATTAAATGTATTTTTTTGTAATTTGCTCATTTATTACATTTTAAAAGGCTAATTAATTTTTTAACAAATTTGTATTCAATACTATAATGTTATTATATTCTGTGCTCCTGACAGTAAAATGAGCCACTATAAACATATAACGCTAAAGAAAAATACATTTAGTCACACCATCCAGCACCAATTATGGTAAATTTGGTTTAAAACAAGTAGCGGAGGGATCTTCTAAAAAGGTCAGAGAATGACACAGATGGCATGAGAAGCACAGTACTCGTGTTGTGACAGCAACATAAATGAAGCTGGATGGAAATGACCAGCAGCTTTGTGATATCAATAGCAGAAAACATCATTAACCCTGTGTTCCCCCGCGGGTCAGCCAGCAGCAGTGTGCAGTCACACAGAAGCTCGGCCTGTCACTGCTGATCAACGCAGGAAGTGAAAGACAAGCACGTCGCATCCTCTTTGTTTACAACCCCAATTACACAGCGCTCAGTCCCTACACATGCCTCTAATATGTGTGGGTGTGTTCCTATTGATTTATATGTGAGTGGATTAAACTTTTGGCTGCGATCGTGGGCTGCAAATTCTTTTCTCAGCATTATTATGGAAATTGCATTGTGAGTTGCAGCGCGCTGTCTGTCAGCAATCAAGATGCTTAGCACTTGATAGACACTTGCATCTTCTGCTCATGGCAACCACACTGAGCGAAAAGAGTGTGAGGAAGCCAAATCTAATATCTCTGTTTCTTGAGCTCTTACTGTTTATTATAAAAAATAACCATTTGTAAAATCTGGTGTATATAAACTTGTGAAATGAAAAGCTGCCATTATTAATGTGCTTCATGCAAGTTCAGAATCCCTATAATGCCTCCTGTAGTGAAAACGTTAATTCCCTGTTTTGTGTGATCTGTGAGTTTTGTGGTTTACTCGTAGATTATTGTAATATTTTTATCAGCTGTTTGGACTCTCATTCTGATGGACCTATTGGTGAGCCAGTGATGTAATGCTACATTTCTCCAAATTTGAATCAATGAAGAAACAAGCTTATTTACATCTTGGATGGTCTGAGAGTGAGTCGGTTTTTACATATTTTCTCTCATGGGTAAATCCTTTACACGCAGGAAAAATACATGACCGTAAAAAAATGACAAAATTGTAATTCATCACATCTATGTTTGAAATTAAATCAATGACATCAGTAAGTAATATTTAAAAGCAAAAAACTTTTGCACTGATCTAAAGACAAAGGGATTTTCAGAGTGTGCATAAGGCGATTTCTGGTGGACAGATTGAATGAGTGGATGAGTGGAGGAGTCTCTCCAGGAGATTATTGACCCAGAAGCTCATGAGAGGTGGAAGAGGAAGAGGAGGAGGAGCTTAGAACCAAACGGCTTGGAGATCATGATGAACTGGCATGGGACGACAGGAAATACAAGGAGGATCCCGTTTCCTCACTATGACTGCAGGACAGTGATAGGCGATGCAAACTAACAGCAGTGAGGTTGAGTACTGACATCTTGCATCCTTTCTGTCATTTTCTAGACACTAACTAAATGTGTGTTCCAGTGACTGATTCTTAAATTACTCTTATATTTGGCCTCCTTAAATATGAAAGTCTATTTGTGTCAAACTACATAAACATTGACTGCAATAAAAGTTGTCTCTATAGTATTTTCTTAACATAAACCTTGCCGTCCTAGTAGTTTAATCATATGGCCATGAATACCCCTGGACGTGGGTGTGGATTAGTTACACGCCAAGGGAAGGCACATGATGACAGAACAATATGAATGAACTGCTGAGGTGACACCTCAAAGGAATGCACTACAGATTTGTATCTCATTTTACTGAGCTCACGTACCTCCAGACCTCTGCCAGCTGAAGAACGTGCACGACGCTCTGGAAGAGCCACACGAAGGCTCTGCAGCAGCTCTCAGCGCTGCTCCGGGATCCGGTGACCGCAGCGGAGCGGCCAGCGCCCCGCTGATCGCTGTCCTTGGTACTGAAGTGGCTCTCCGCATTGGACGCCGCTACCATGGCAGCCGCAGCCGTGTCGCTCCCGTTGGCGTCGGAGTAATCGTACGCGAACCATCGGAAGCTGAGCACCTGCACCACCAAAGACGGAATGATGATAAAAACGAGTGTCAGCGCGAACCACCAGTAGTCCCGACTGAGATAGTAGTCGGCAGCCAGCCACAGGTCTGAAGCCCCGTCCGAGAAAAGGACCAAGAGGGCGCAGAGGGTCCAGCAGCAGTCCAGGAGCGAATACTCCTTCCCGACGGGACGGCACTGGGGAGAGCGCTTCTCCAGACCAGGGAGGCACGTCGGCGGAATGTCATTCTGCAAAGAAACGGCTGTACCGTCTGATTTCGCGGCCATGTTTGTTGTAGAAAAGAGAGTAGATGGGAAAGAGAGACGGGAGGGTGGGAAGGAGGGGGTCGTGTGTCTGTGTGGGAGGGAGAAAAGAGGGCTGGGACAAAAAACGCTTCTCGTTATTCCTGCTTGAACATCTAGCTCCTGATTTTCCACCTGAAAGCAATTTATCACGGCAGTCGCCGACAGAAGGCGAGCGGGCATGCGTGTAGCTTTTACTCAAAAGCCTATAATGTTATATAGAATTAATAATACAGAGGATATCCAATCTCATGGCCTGAGAAAAGGTGCCTCTGCAGTCCTGATTCAGATTCGATTTAGTGCCTGTATCTCCGTTGTCAGACACAAATTATGACCAAGCTTTTTCCCGCTCTTATTGAAACAAATGACCTTAGTAACATCATGTTAGCTACTGAAGTTTTTTAATAGTTACTTAATAAAATTGCAAAATCAGTTTATATATAGTTGGTTATATGTATGTGTGTGCGTGTGTGTGTGCATGTATTTATAGAGAGAGAGAGAAAGAGATTTCTATCAAAAATATATAATATTAAGTGTTTTTTTTTTTTATTTTGCTAATTAACATATGCAGATATACATAATATACAAAGCTATTGCGTTTAAAAGTGCTTCTGACTCTTCAGAGTCTCATTGCCTTGTAAACAGCGGCGCCTCATGGGTATAGTAGCTAAATGAAGTCATAATCTCCCCTTGAAGTGCAAATGCACTGATTTAAAACAGCTCTCACCACCACAGTCAGTACACATTAACATACAAAGTGGTGTTGAAAAGAATGTGAACAAAAATATAATGTCAAGTCTTAGATATTTGATCTTAGATATTAGACATTAGACATTATCGTAGACATTAATAACATTAGTCAAACGCTATTGTAATAAGAAAATAAAATTACAATGGGATTATAAATAATTTAAGCTCAAATTCATACTTTTTACAATAGGAAATAATGCATTTTACAGTGCTCCTCTCTTACCTCCTGAGGTCGAAGACAGTGACAGACTGACACTGTACAGTTACAAAAGCGTTTCTGTGCAAGTGCTGCCACCTACTGCTAATAACGCGGACACGAGATAAAGCGGGGTTCTTATAGTACTAGTTTGGCAGGGATCGACAGGCTCAAAAAAGAGAAAATAACATTAATGGTCACTTCACTGCAAACTGAGGCAAATGCATCAAACCAGTTCATATCTGGTTCTGCCAGGTTTTATAAATGAAACGGGCTGGTGTCCTTAACCATCTGTCCAACTATATAACGAGAAGGTTGAGATTTTTAAAAGCAGTTTGTAGTTGTTGTAGGAGTATCAATACACATGCAAATCAAAAGCATCCCCGCAATACAGCAGGTTCCTTATAAATTGGCAAAGATAAAACCTACATAATGATTTATAGTAGCGTGTTCTTTTTTGTTTTAAATGTTAATAATATTCTGAGTACATAAAATCTACATTAACGTCACAAAGTCCTTCACCGACCACAGAGGGGCAGTAAGGCAGTTTCATTTAGCTAAAATAATACAGAAATCCTTTTAAAAATGCACACTATTAGTAAAGTAGGGATCATGCACTTACAGACTCTGTAGTGAGAAAGGAAAACTGAGCATCATACACTAAACGACCGAGGGTCAAACCCTACTGGACTTTTAAGTTGTTCCGATCACAACAAACTGATGCAGAAATGTGCGCCTTATCGCTGGGAGACGCACGACAAATGAAAACAAATTGGGTTCTAAAATCAGCTGAAAATATCAAACATGTTTGATTTCCTCCGACTGAATAGAATTTATGTCTATGGAGTCTATGGCCATAACACTACAAGATTTTCTGTGGAATCTGTCAGCTTCAATCTGTAGACTGGCTCTGACTTTCCAGGTTTAAGTATTCCAGGCTTACGTCAAACACAGGTGCATTATCATTTTGCAGTGAATTTGTAGAAATACATGACCAAAATACTGTGGTTACGTTGTCAGAAAATACCAAGAGCCAGATGGTTACAAATATGTGGTTTATTATTGTTCATAAATAGTTTATCCATATTTTGACAAACAACCTCTAGAAAGCACAGGTTGCTTTTAATTATTTACAAACTTTAATGTTCGAGCCCACCAAATCAATAGTTTCCCATGGTTGGACATTATTTTTTAATGCTGAACAACATACGGTTTATGAACATAATTTCAAAATCTAAAAACCTTCTGACAATTCTATTAATAAAGTTGAATGCTTAGGTAGCTACTGAAAACACGTCTGGGTGTAGAGTAACATGATTCTGATTGTCAAATCATGACAAGCTCAGACACAGTAAATCATGGACAGAACATATTTCATTCAAGTTCTTCTGGTGGCCTTGTTTATAAAAAAAAATGTCCTTAACTAGCTAGTCAAAACTGATTAACAACAATATGGTTAATAAAATTGTAGGCTACAATTTTCTTTTTTAATGACAAAACTAAAATGTATCACTTTTATATTAAGTAGTATTTTTAATATCTAATAAATAGACCACTTTATAATTTATGACACATTTACATATATGCATCTGGCAGACACTTGTCCAAACAAGACTTATGTTGCATGTTGCATTCAAAGTCAGTATTTTGAGTCTGTTCATGCAGTCCCTGACACAAAAATAATAAAACAATATATTGTTCTGTATACATTGTAAAATGTAACATGCATTATTCCGCCTCAGCGTCTCTTTTTTTCATAACCAACCTATATAGAAGTACAAGAAGTTAATTTATGCATTCTTTATATTAATTGCATCCCTTCAGTCAAGAGTTTAATTAACATATAGTTTAATAGCTGAAGTGGGACGAGATGAAGCATGGCATAAGGAGCATATATCGAGAACACCATCTGGCAAGCCCTTCACACCACACAGACAAAAACAGATGTTTCTAAGATCCTTCACTCCAGCGTGTTCTTTGTAAGCTGCCCAACATCTAGGAAACATGCTCTAAATCCTATCACAAAACAAACTCAAATCAACAGTTTCTCAAATCCCCTCCCCTACCACCTGTCTGTACAACTTTTTACAGATGTCAAACAGATGTGATTTTGGTTAAAGTCTTGTCTTCTTTAGTACTTACTTGTCATTCTGAATCACTCTCAAAAATATTTAACTGAAAACACTTTTAAGCTTATTATTAGATACAGGCACATATACTGTAAGAACTTCATTCAGTACTGTCATTTCTCAGTCATTAAATATTAATTTCTTTAAATAGATACATTCTTTTAAGTATCTGTAATATATACTACAAACAAAGGTTTGGTGTCAGTAATTTATTTTTGTATTTTTTTTCAAAGAGATTGTCTTATGTTCACCAAGGCTGCATTTATTTAATAAAAAAAATTCAGTAAACCACTAATATTGTAAAATACTTTTGCAAATTAAAACTACTAATTTCTATTTATGTTATATTTAGTATAAAATGCCATTTATTCCAGTGATTGCAAAGCTACATTTCTTTTTGAACATTACTTATATTACTTATCCTAAAAACAGTTTTACTGTAATTTATATTCATATATGATTCACTATGACAAATAGAAAGCTCAAAAGAACAACATTTATTTATTGCATCCTCGCCAAATAAAAACTATATATATATATATATATATATTACTGACCCCAAACTTTTGAACGCTAGTGTATATTTGTACAAATACTATATATATACACTGTATATAGTAAATATACATGCAAACATTTTGTACAGCAGTTAAAAAAGAAATATTTTGCATATGCAATTCCAATATAGGCTACTTGTTTTATAAAAATGCAATTAAATTAATATAATCATTTAGAAACATTTATTAATAATATATATTATTAAATGTGTAATGTAATTATATAAGGACTATTGCACAAACAATGTGAAGATTGTATACTATACACTATAAAATTTTAAAAGAAAAAAAGCTCTTTTGTCCCATGTGAAACAATATGAATCATCACAAATAATCCGTCATTTAAAGATAAATTAAAAACCCTAAACCAAACAAAAGCAGCAATGTTTACATAACTTAACTCAACTGTTTCTTGGCATCCAAAGCTCTACTCCGCACACACTGGAATGGCACCTTCATCAATAACCACCTCTTTTTCTTCCTCCTCAGCACATTCTCTCTCCTGCCTCAATGACCTCTTGCGCTGCTCCTCTTGGAACAAACTGGAGTTGGCCGGGATACAGAACTCACGGAAACACCTCTTGAAGTTTTCATCCAAGAAGGCATAGAGGACAGGGTTTAAGCAACTGTTAGCATAACCCAGAGCAATGCAAAAATGCATGGCTGCCATCGAGGACTGGCTGGTACCAAGATCCACGTGTCCCAAAGCCTGGATCAAAGTTAAGACCTGCACCGGCATCCAGCACAACACAAAAGCAGCGACCACAGACAGTACCATGTAGGTGATTCTCCTCAGATTCCGGTCCTTCTCTCTAGAACCAGACAGGAGACGGACACTGCGCAGGCGTCGTACCATCAACCCATAGCAGACGCTTATGATCACCACAGGAATCAAGAAAGAGAAGAGGAACACACAAATCACAAATACAGGCCACCAGTGTTCTCTTAGTTTGGGCAACTTCAGTATGCACTCGGCACCTGCACAGAAATAAAGTCAGGGAATGAATTGATAAAACCGGTTTAAAGTAGTGCCATGATTTACAATCAATCATGAGCGCAATGCAAAGTCTTCCACAAGAGAATAGGGATGTCTTGGATACATATTTATGCACTTATTTGATCAAAGATGCAGTAAAAACAGTAATATTCTGAAATGTTGCTACAGGTATGTGTTTTTATATACAGTTGTTTTGATAAATAAATCTGTGAAGACATTTTCTGAATCATTGAAAAGTTTTATTTGAAATTAATTAAAAATTGCAGGTTGGTAAACTTAAACTTGGTTAATTTGTGCACCTTTAATATACAGTAAAACCACAAATATAATAATTTTGAGTACTAATACTGGCTAATAAAAGGATGGGACATCAACATGACAACATCAAAATAGCGATGACAGATTCACATTTTCGTGACTTAATGAACAAACATGCTTCGGATTGACAGGTTGACACAGGATAATGAGAAAAGAGAGTACCATAAACATCCTTCTCCTCCTCCACCTGGCCCATGATCATAACAGGCAGTCCTATGGCTGACGCCAGCACCCACACAGCCACGTTGATCAGCTTGGCCCGGAGCGGGGTACGAACTGTCAGGGAGCGCACAGGGTGACAGACGGCTATGTAGCGGTCCACACTCATTGTGGTTAGGGTGAAAACACTTGTGAACATGTTGTAATAGTCGATGGCAACCACAGCTTTGCACAGAGCCAGACCGAAGGGCCAGAAACCAAGGATGACATCAGTGCCTTGGAAAGGAAGAGTCGCCAGGACAAGTGCATCAGCCAAGGCCAGGTTAAAGATGTAAATGTTGGTGGCCGTTTTCATCTTTGTGTACCTGAAGCAGGTACAAATATCACTTTCCAATAACACTTTAATAACACATTTGACTTAATTTATATGAATATATATTTCATAATATACTAGTAAAAAGTATTGTATCGAACAAAAAATATGCACTCTAGATTAAATTACAAATCCTACATAGTTTTTCTATCATTATTATTATTATTACATCTTTCTTGACCTTAGCATTGTTAGTCTCATGCTCAACTATTTGTGCTTCAGGAATGCTATTTATACATTTTATAAATAAAGGGGTGATATTTAAAGTACAGAATTAAAAAAAAAAATCATCATCAGAAAATCCTTTGGTGGAAACCAAACTTCAAGTGAATTTCTGTTCACAACTTAATATTATATTTAATGGGAAATATTTTATCTTTGCATTTTCTTACTCTTGGAGGACATTCATGCATTCAAAACACAGTATTATCATATGTGAAAGTATTATCACATATTGATTGTCTGCCATAGTTTGCAATGCCCTGCTAAATGACATGACCTATTGACGAAGAGAAAAACAAGCAAAAGCATCATTTAAAAAGCAAATAACTACAGCAAGATCAGTAACTGCTTAAAACAGCACAATAATCCACACCACTCCAGTCTATTAACTAATGTCTTGTGAAGTAAAAAGCTGCATCCATCAAGACATTTTCACCTTAATTCATTGCTTCTAACTTAAATAGAGGGGTTTAAATATTATTGTTTTTTCTGGGGAAAATTAATCTTGTCTGGAAGAGGAGAGAACTACGTACAGCCCAAACCAGTACAGCAAATATGTTGGTGGATTCTGATATAATATGATTTCAAATCTGTTCTGATGAGGAAACAAACTCATCTACATCTTTAATGACAAGCGGGCAAATACACTTTTAGCAAATTAAAATGTTACACCTTTGATGAATATTAAATCTAAATTATAAAGCAGCCGTGCTTATCTTCAAATATTATCAAATTTAAGCATAGACTGTTTCTTTCTTGATATGAAAGAAAGACTATGCCGATGATGATGTTTGACTGTGTGTGAAAACATTGTTAAAATACTCAAGGGGTAGACTGACACTTTTCTTTCCAAATTCAGTAAAGCTCAGAGACAGGCTGTGATCTTGGAAGGTAAAGAAATTTCAGGCGGTGCTTGGTAACCAGCCTAGCAACAGGTTTAAAATAGGCCCAAAGGACTATATATCAGAACGTCTGAGTAATGACCATATAAGTGCATGCATAACCACACACGTTATAACACTAAATACAAAGACTAAGCATATACAACTACAAGGAGGTTTTCCCTTCAAAAACATGAGGTGATGGAGCAAATCTATTTTCTGACTTCTAATTACAAGGCAGTTTTCCTTGTACATGATCAGCATGGAATTCCTTCATAATTATACCTTCGACAAAATACAAGCATGAGAGGACGAGACAAAATGACTACATGGTCGTACTTGTCATGTTAAAGCGAACAACCAGGCGAAGAGTGCAAGATTGTAAACATTTTGCATTGTCTCCCCACAATCAAACCTGAATCCCTCTTTCTCTGAATGGCTGAGACTATGTTTAATGATTATAAAGCTCGTTGTGTATTCTGCTAATACATAATATAACTCTTGCTGTGCTGATCGAAAAGCTGTGTCTTGGCCCCCGTCTACAGCTGTTTCACGACATGGAGGTTTGGACTAGAACCAAATGTTTATTTAGCGATGTAATGAACAAGCAGGCTTGTGACACCAAGCTGGCAGAACAAGCGCTACAATAGATTAGCTAGCACCAGAAAAGAGAAAATGCTGTTGCTTCAAGCTAATATTTCACTGTGTTAATGTACAGTTCCTACTACAGGATAAAAACATGTCAAGTGCTGGTGGCTAACAACCCAAAAATGAATTACAGGTCTATTCTGGTGATGGCAAAGCCATAAAATCAGTTCACATATTAAAAGAAATAGTAATTAAACGAAAACTATTACTATTTAGGAAAAAACACTTCTCAAATCTTATGTTGCGTCCATTTTTTTTAGATTTTAAATTAAGCAAATGCGTGTTTTAAGTGCATTTTTGTTTATAATAACCAAAATGTGTTCTGTGTGAGCAGGAAATCAATGCTGAAACAAATGCAGCTGAGAACTAATGAACTGTGAACATTCAGGATTTAATTGGTTCTCCTGAAATAGGATCCAAATAGGATCCATACATTAACTTTTGGAAAATGCTTTGTTTTTATTGAAGACGTAAATCACAAGAAGCCTTTCAAAAAACAACCCCAATTAATAAAATCATTGCAGCAAAATCAACCTATATAACAATGCTTTTTTTTTAAACCCTACAAAGCCCGTCAGATTAATTTCTAATGCCTTTAGTTGATTATCCATACATTACTAGAAAAAGCATGTTAAAAATGTAAGCATCAGAAATAATACAACAAGCTTCTCAGTCAATAATCACTGTATAAGATTGCATTATATGCTTTGCTCCTCACAATTAAAACTAAAGAGCTTTGATCATAAACTATATATGCTTTTAAATGTCATTTTGCAACAACGTATTATTGGAAGACAAAATAACTGACTTTTTATGTGCATTATATACAACAAAAATCTGACTGATTTACATTTCAAGCAATAAGAATTTCATCTTACTATTAGGCCATGTAAATACCAACATCAGCAATGCTGAAATTGTTTGGGTGTTTAAATAAAATGTAGCTGTTTTTCTCCTCCTTGAGTGTAAGCTTCAATGGGCCAAAGCCTGATGTATCAAATATGACATATGTTCCATTTAAAAAAATATATCTATGTTTTTCTGACTATTATTTTATGGCAGGTAACAGGTTTAGCTTTGAAACCACACATGCATTGATTTGGTTGACCTCCTCTATTCATCTCTATATTGAGCTCCTCCTCAAGCATACACACTTATAATGCTGACCCCCAACACTTATTCTCACCTGATAATCACAAACATGACCAGGCAGTTCCCCACGAGCCCCACCACGCACACTATCAAGTAGACGACAACGACGGTGATCTTTGCGCCCTTGGGTAAAGGCTCGTCTACAACATCTAGCTCACTCAAATTGCTCTGAAAAAGCGAGTCGTTAAACATCTGTTGGACGTCGGACAACTCGAGCAACTCCATGATGAAGAAAGCACCCAAAACTGTTGAGAAGATAAGAAAGTAACAAACACGTATGTATGTATCACAACAAGCTATTTTAAAGAAGCAGTGAATAGGGTTTAAATGACGCCTACACCCTTTCATATCTTTATATCCTCTCTGAGGGAGCGGTATAGTGAAGTACTTACATCACTAAAGTGCAGATCAGGCTTGAAGTGCGTGACGCTCTTCGGTAAAACTGAAGAGAGATGGATCCATCTCAAACTAAGAAAAAAGAGACACTTCGCCGCTTAAAATGTCATGTTCAGCGACACGAATCTCATCACCGTAGAGTCCGTTCACTTCTCGCACATCGTTACAGTAATCAAATATTGCGCGTGCGCGTGAAAGTGTGCGTGTGTGTGTGTGTGCAAGTTTAGCTCCAGGGTTGGTTGATACATTTTTCATTCGTTGTTGAATATCTCTGGACGAACAAACATTGACATAACCTAGGCAGATACAAAAGAAACCTAAAAAAACGAGCAAATTTAATTCCATAAATATAGCCTAATTGTCTTAACAATATTCACAATATTTGAAAAAACTGTAAAAATAAATAAATAAATAAATGAACTAAATAATAATAACAATACAATACAAAAAAGGAAATTAAAAATAACAGTAATTTATTTTTAAAAAATGGCTAAATTCCTACTAGAAAGACTTCAGATGTTATTTAAAAACAATATATATAGCAGTGTCAATATTGGACAGTTATGTCTGCAGTGTTTGAAATAAGCTCAAACCTATCAATGGAGAAACTGAGGCACCCAGCCAAAAGTGCATTACTATAATTAAATCTTAAAGTTATGAAAGGATGACCTAACTTTTCAGTGTCTGGAATAGGTAGAAAATTCCCATATGGATTTATCAAAAGTAAATGACCTGACGTAGTCTTTAATGCCCTTGATGTAATCTGCCATCTTAGAAAACCATGAAATTTCATCTGGTCTAGAGGAAATATAGAGCTGCATGTCTTCTGCGACAATGAGAGTTAAAATCCTGGCTAAAGGAATATTTGCAAACAGTGTACATTGCTTTATACAAAGGGAAAAAGCCCTCTGCTGAAGGACGTTGCTCAAGATTTGAAGTTTTTAGATGCAGCACTGACTGAGAAAGAGATATTCTAATGAGAATTATGTGGACCATAATCCATTTTAAGGCCATTAAGCCAACCATGTGTCCTCCGACGAGACTAGTTAGTTAGTACAATTAAAATGTACAGAAATATAACGAGGATTTGAACATCATAATGCATGGTAGCTTTACAATTTAAAATGCTTTCCTTACCCTACACGTTGCATAACGCACAGAGCTAGATAAAATACTCACATTTAACCTTGAGAGGAAAATTTACAATGCCTTTGCCAGTGCCATCTTATTTACAGTGAAAGCCTTTACTCACGGCTGTTGGTGGTGATGCAGTATGACAGAAAGAGAGAGAGAGAGAAGTGAAGCTGGAGAATATTTATAGTGATGTTGTGCTGTGGGCTACAAAGTGTTTATAAGGCAGCACACACGGCTAGCACTACTGCGGTTCGTGGTGGAGATAAATGAGGGGATATTTTGTATCCCAGTGGAGAACACTCACTGAAATGTGAGGCAATCAATTTTCAACCTGCACTCACAAAACAGCAGCTCTGAAAAGCAGAGGTTGGGAAACTCAGAGCGGTGCCAGGGAGAAAATGAGCCAATGAGCTGGAGAGGAAACAGAGATGATAGCGGTGACAGGCAAGAGACAACGTGGTGACAGGTGGGGGGAGACAAAAGGTATAAAAACAAGTAATGTGAAATGGACAGTGGGGATTGTTCATTTGAAATGCTCTTCCTTACCCAGCTCATGTGAGCTATATATAGCTATACGTGCCTCAAAGCATGTGTGTTTAAGCAGAAAAAGGCATGCCATATAAATTTCTCTCTCTCTCAAAAGAGACTTTGTATATACAATTAGACAAACACAAAATTACCCTGTGGATGAGAGTCACCATTACACAATTAAATGCCCTCCAGTGCTATTCAATGAGGACTAATAGCTAATAGAAACGCTTAGAAAGTCAGAGATAATGAAATTCACAATGCCAGTGACCTGAAAGCTCAATAAAACCACGTTCTTAAGAGTTCCGCATGGAATGCAGCAATCATTACAGATTTAAGAAGAGGAGAATGGGGAAATTGTATCACGCTCAATAACTCAAATGAGAAGTAATGATTAAACTTAATCAGCACATCGCGCACATTAAGGCACCCTATCTGTCAGAGAAAAAATGGATATTTCACACAAGTGTCTTTAAGATCACTAAAATTAGTTTTTAATCTACTTTTTTTTATTCTACTGAGGTTAACCTGAATGAGACCAATGAGTTTATGGCTAGGTGGAAATCCTGATGTAAGGTGTGGCTTTTGCAAGCAGAGGCCGGAGACTGCTGTTCATTTGTTTTGGCACTGCCAAAACAATGTTTTTCAACTTTTTTCAAAGTTTTTTATATTCCCCCTAGCATTTGAAAGTGATTGAAATTTATATTTGATGTATTTGAATATTATTGTATGAATGAATAATAGTGATAAAGATTTATACTTATATACATTCTTTTGTAAATGTCGTCAACACTGTCATTATTATAATGGCCCTTTTACCATAAAATAAATCAATATGATTAATTAATAAATACTGCGACTAATTTATTATATTTGCAGAGCTTTTAAAATGACACCGGTATCTTTCTGATTATGTTAACGTCACGAAAAAGTTTCAATTACAACGTGATGTCATCCTGCCCTCTTCTGGGGGTATTAGGTATTACGGAACAGCAGTTTATAATGATCTTTTCGGTCGCTGGTCCACTTTTTTATTTAACTAATTATTGTCTTACATTCAGTTTGAAGCATTTTCATTTCAACTTAATTCACACGAAAAAGCATACGCTAATTATGGAAAATAAACGTAGCCTAACGGTGCTTCATGCATAGGTTATTTATTAATTATGAACATTGAACACAAGCAGCAGCATTTCATGCCACAGGAGGCGACAGAGTTTCACTTATTAAGCTTTTAAGCTTAGCCTCCTCTCCCAAACCACATAGCAGAAGACATAAATATAGTAATATATTTACATATTTGTACTCATGTTTTGTACATAAATAATTATTTACATTTTAAAACAAGATTTAGTTTCACTTTATTTTAAGGTGTCCTTATCACAGTGTAATTATACATTGAAGTACTGAGTGATATTAATTAAATACATGTAATTACTATATGTTCAGGGTTAAGAATTGGGTTGGGGTTATTTGCATGTAATTTTGCGTCATTCATTGTAAGTAGCCTACATGTTACGTGTAACAAAGACACATTAAAATAAAGCGTTAAACAAAATGTATAAAACTGTTAATTAATGAGTATGACATTCGTAGCACACCGGAGATACATTCATTTGGCAACATCTAAAATTGAAATACTGATGAGGAAAATCAATCATGAGTCAGTGCGTAAAATTAGGTAATTGATGAGTCGAGTTGATTTTAAAGTGAATTTAAAGTGGGTTATGTCTTTTTGAGTTCAAAACAACACTTTTATGATTTGATGCTGTTGAACTTGAACCTCATTGGTTGATTCGTAAGGGGACAAACCCGGTTCAGCACTCCAGCATTTTCTTAAACGCCTTCCTGAAACTATCGTCAAAGAACGCGTAAAGAAACGGATTGAGACACGAATTGGCATAACTCAGTCCCGTGATAAAATAAGAAATACCTATAACCAGAGGAGTGGTGGGCAAGTCTGAGGTGAGGACGACCACAGTACTCAGGTGGAAGGGTGTCCAACAAAACAAGCAAACGGCAAGCACGACGAAGACCATCATTGTGACTCGTTTCTTTGCTTTGTCCAGAGCCTTTCCGTTTGAGTTGAGGCGGGTGCGTCTCAACTTGTAGAGCATCACGCTATAGAGGATGCAAATGGTTGAAACCGGAAAGACAAAACCGAGGACGAGCGTGTAGATCCGACTGGCTTTGAACCAGAAACTCTCAGGGCTTGGGAAACTCAAAACGCAGCTCATCCGGCTCTCCGCGTCGTCGGGACTCACGTAGACACCGGCGAAAACGGTAAAGGGCATCACGATGAGAATGACCAGAGCCCAAACGCTCAGGCTGACCGTTTTGGCTAACCTGTAGGTCCGGTGGGTCATTCGTTTGGAGCGCAACGTGGACACCACGACCAGATAGCGGTCCACACTCATCACAGTTAAGAAAAAGATGCTGGAGAAGATGTTGTAGTGGTCAATGGACAGAATCACTTTACATAAAATCTCTCCAAACGGCCAGTAGTTTAACAGGTGCTCGGCTATATTGATGGGCAACACCAACGTGAAAAGGTCGTCGGCTATGGCCAAATTCAAAATGAATAAGTTGGTGACGGTTTTCATTTTAGGCGCCTTTAAAATCACGTAAATAACAGCGGTGTTGCCCGTGAGTCCCACAGCGCAGATCACCGAGTAAATAACCGGGAGCCAGATGTAGAAGTCAGGGTAGAGCATCCACGCTGGAGACGTGCAGTTGGTTTGGTTAAAATCCGGACTGGTCAGGTTGCATGAAGATTGCATTGTTTTATTCTCCATTGTGCCTTTGAAGTCTATTAAAAGCAGAACAGTTAAAAGAGTAGAGTAAGTAAAAGTTTATTACAGAAGCAAAACGGCATGCAATTGTTGCATTGCTTTTTGTAGGAGGAATTTGTTACCGTTTCAGTGATTGCTTACTACATAAATTAATACATTTTAGCTAATATGTTTTACATATGTTCTTAGTTATTCTAGTTTACCTTTTTAGTTTACATTAAAACATGTTAGTTATGCTTTTAAACGTTTAAAACGTTATAGAGTTTTGAAATATAATAGTATTTTATTTGCACGAAGTATTAATTCATAGTCAGCATAAAGGTTGAGATTTAGCCATCTTACCTGACACATCCGGATATACAGGATCTTCTGCTGATCTGTTGGTATTCGGTGGACACTTTGTGGTAAATGGCAAAGCGCAGCGCTTTTACGCGCTCTATTTCACGAACGTATGATGTAAGACAGACACTCCACCAGTCTCTCATACCATCTTTTGTTGTCCAACGGGAAACACAGTAAGTCTCAAAAGTCCAATTTATCCACGTAGACTATGAAATAAAATTACTGTAGTGTAGCAGAATGAATATTGTTCTTCTTAGGAGTCAAAAAAGACACCAGTCAGAACCAAAAAGCAAATAAATATAATACATGAAAATGGTAATATAAGTGAATAAAATAATACACAAAAATACCATGCATAAAGTGGATTTAATCTTCATGCAAAAGCAAAAAAAAAAAAAAAAGTACTGACCTTTGCGATTTTGATATATCTGAGTGCATAAGTTAAGAGAAGTATAGTGATGTAAATTGGTACTTAGTACCCTGCAGCCTTGTTCCTTCAGGGGCTGAAATGTCAGCATGTTCAGGTCTTATTTTAAGGCTATTTTTAACATAGTTGTTGCCATAGCGATTTACTAGACAACTTTCATTCCCTCTTACAACCCTCGTATGCAGATGATTACACACTTCAAGAATTCATTTAAATTTATTGTTCTTTAACATCAGCATGTTGCTCTGCTGGAGCTCTAATCATCAGGATATTATGTATGCAAACACCTCCTTATATAATGTATATGGACATAATTCAATTTTTCATTATTTAAATTTGTTTTATTTAATTATTTTTTTAATGCTATGCTATTTTTAATTTGAGATGATGCATTAGTCTCATTTTCTGCATTAGACTTCCTAAAATGAGATTAGAAGAATACTACAGTCTATTTAAAGCAAGATAAGAACCATGTATTGTCTATGCAAAACATATCCGCAGTTGTCAAGGTGAAGTGTCAGTATGTGAAAAATAATATGTTTTTCCAGTATTCACATACGGAGCTTTTAGAAATCACTTATGTTTTATGTATAGCAGACCACATATATAGTGTCAGTTTCAAGTTCATTCCATAAAATTAAGTAAAAGCACTTACGATGTGTGATTTAAAGTAGCTTTCACACCATAAATCAGTGGCCATAATGTTCTCCCTGAGTGAATGCATATATGTTCTGATTTAGCCGTGACAAATTATCAGTCAAGGTAACACATAAAAAAAAAGAAAAGAAAAGTGCTATTAGTAATGTGATAGCAACACATGTCTCAGAATGTCTCTACCCTGAATCTCAAATAAATAAATTCATTTAAAATTAATAGGTGTAAACAGGAGTAAAACAGATGCTGGACACAGTGAGCACTTTGAATTTTTATGGTAAGGCCAAAAGAAAGAAATGGATTCTGGGATGATCGATGGACAGGGAAAGACTGCCAATGTGGAAAACAGAAGAAGATTGAACTGGAAGATTGATTTGACTTAGAATTGGGTGTTGGTGAAGTTACAAAGGTATATGGGGGAAGGTTAATTGATAACCATTTAAAGGTTTAAGTTATTACTTCCCTTAATCAAACTATGGAAATTGACTATGGCTATTTTTTATTTAGCGGTAGTGCATCAATTGTAGGTTTTTTGTTTATAACAGAAAATTATTTTACATTAAAACAGATGAACTGTAACACACAATTTGTCCAATGTGCAATTAAGGGACAAAAGCATTGAAAAATCGTATCCGATAAATGGAGGAAATTTCCTCTTTCTCCAGATTCTGAATCTAATAATTAAAACCAAGCATCCTGATACAGTAATCAAGACACAACAAACCTAATAAAATATTAATTGCTAATGCAATGTCATCTGACACTAATTACCTATTTGCAACACCAAAATAATATCACAAATGCGGGTCTAGACCATTACACTACCTTTTTTACCTTTGGCTCATTTTCACACCATTTCAACCAATTAAATCTCATGAGTGCAAAGTGATCCATCACATTTAAAACATTACAGTGATCCCATGTTGCACTGTGCACTGTGCATTACGTGCATTGATTAGCCAATTCAATATTTTGTTAGAGTGGCACAGCCCCTGCAATATTGCTTACACTTTGTGTACCAAAACCATTTTGAACAGTAGCATCTAACACTAAAAAGCCGTTTGCTTTCAAATGTGACATATGTACTTTTTAGACCATGTAGACAAACTTCAAAACATTGAATTTGCTTGATTTGTATAGATTTGACAGCAGTTGTGCTTTAATATATCCCGCCTTGGTGTTCATTTATATTAAACATGAATCAAACCAGAATAAACAAGCAATAAGCAAATTACTAACGGAGCATCAGGAACACAGTATTAGAACAAAACACACCTCTCCTTCTCTCCTAAGTCAGGTAAACAGAAATGTTTGTAATGACTGTGCTCTTTATAGATGTGTTATTCTCTGTGGTGTCACTCAGAAGAGCTTTGATCTGTGTTAAATATTCCCTCACTCCCTCTGCACATTTCTATATGGTGTCTGATTTGAATTCTTCTTATGTCCTATTGAATTACAGAGTGTGGTTTGAGATCTCATCATGCCAGCTGATGCTATTCAGGTACTTTTATGTTGAGATAAGATGGAAGCGGTTTCTTTTTTTCAGTCAAGGAGTTCAAGTTAAATGCAAAAGAATAATTCATCTAAAAATATGAATATTTTGTCATCATTTACTCACCCTCATGTCGTTTCAAACCTGGATGACTTTCTTCTTTGGAACAAAAAAAATATATATATTTTGAAAACAAACAAACAAAACAAAAAGAAGAACGAAAAACAACAAGAGACTGAGTACATGATCATTTTATTGCATTTTCATTTTTTTCTTTTTTAAGAATTTCTAAATTACAGCTTTAAAATGTCCTTTAAAAACATTTACAAACCAGATTCCAAAAAAGTTGGGACACTTAACAAATTGTGAATAAAAACTGAATGCAATGATGTGGAGATGGCAAATGTCAA
>JAUCMU010000048.1:7411729-7440006 GCA_032275025.1 Enteromius treurensis | reverse complement strand
TCCCAACTTTTTTGGGATTTGTTGACACCGTGAAATTTTGAATCAACATATTTTTCCTTTAAAATGATACATTTTCTTGGATTAAACTTTTGATCTGTCATCTACGTTCTATTACAAATAAAATATTGACATTTGCCATCTCCACATCATTGCAATCAGTTTTTATTCACAATTTGTTTAGTGTCCCAACCCTTTTGGAAATCCGGTTTGTATTTCTAATGTTGTTTTATTTATACAACAAAAAGAGTAAAAACGTTTAAGTAAATAATCAAAATGTGTGAAATAAACATGTGGCCCAGCAGGATGACCAAAGAGCCTGCATGATTTAATTTATGCACATGCATTATTCTGTGACTATGCATACATGCTTAAAAATAAAGGTCCTTTATTGGGATCAAGAACCTTGAACATCCACGGAACCTTTGAAATGCAAAAAAGCTTCTTTATAGTCAAAAAAGGTTCATTAGGTTTTTAAAATATTCTTTAAAATGGTTCTTCGGCTCAAAAACCCCCATTTGGAACCTCGAAGTTTCAACACTTTGAGTGGTAAAAAGCAAATTCCTTCAGATGTACTTGCAAAAGGAGACAGTGTCTGTTTCAAGGACAAAGGAAAACCACAAAACAAAAGAAATGTAGGTTGAGTGATGCAGGGCCAGACACCTCCACCATATGCTCCATGATGGAATTTGAGGACGCCTGGTTGAAGTAAACCATCAAAGTGTGTCTCATCACATGATGAATTCCCACACCAGTCGTATGAGTGAGGATCTGTGTATTTATAACCACAGCTAAAAATGAATGTTTTATCAGTCTCTATTGACATTAGAAGCATTAGAAGCAAGATTATAATGCAGATTCAAACCAATTTGGTCACTCAAAAACAACAAGTGAAGGCAAAGGGATAAATAAATTAAATGCGTACTACGTTGTCATAAAAAATAGAATATCTGCAATTTCAGCATGATTAAATATCTTTATGCCTCTCAAGAACTGTAACCCTAAGACTCAAGCAGCTTTTAATTTTTCTCCAGCCCTGGTCACTGGCCCCTAATGTCCCAAGTTTTTTTTTTTTTTTTTACAAATCTTTATTCAAGATTCCTTCTCTTATTTCAGGGATGATTTATCAAATAAGGCTCTTTAAGGGTTTTTTCTTAGATTTTCATTTTTGCTAAACTCATCTTTCCACATTGTGGGCTTTGAAATCATTTCCAATAGAAAACAGAGTGTTAGGACCTCTTTGCTAATGCATAAATGAGTGGTGCTGAGCCAATTTTCAGTAATGGCGGGAAGTGAAAGCATTAAAAGGTTCTCACTCTTATTTTATCCTTATTTCTTTAACAGCGGCAGTCTGTACTCTCGCTCTATAAACAGGCCCCGTGGATTAGCAACTTTGGTACCTCAATTACCACATTTATTATGTGCAGATGTTTTCCAGCAGGCTGTAGGGTTCACTCATGTATTGTGAGTGTCTGGGCATTATTATGTGGACATTTTAGTTTTACACTTGGGTGCCTGTGTGTTTGTGGTTTAGGACATTATGGTTTAAAGATGGAGGATTTTTCACATTTTGAGTGTTATTACAGAGTTCACAGGACCAGAACTTGCCTTTCAGGACACATAAAATGAGTTTGGTTTAGAGGTTCTCATGTCCAAACGATACAGACTACCAATCTCAAATCATAGGGCCTTCTATACTTATAAAATCTTCCTGATTAACTGTCCTTTCTGATTTATGCAGTTGATGTGTACAAACAACTTATTTTCCTTTAATTGACTGCCTGCAGTGCATCTAAAATCTAAAAATAACAATAAACATAACAATTTTCGGATTATAGGTCCCATAAACATAAACTGCATTCATAATATTTTAGAAAGAAACACCACTGTTGAAAACAATCTAATTCTAACTGCTGATATTACTGATTAATCACATAAAAATGTATTATCAATCTCTGCATGACTAAAAAAAATCATTAAAAAAAACATTGTGCTGTCAAGCAATTAATTGCATCAACAAATTACATTAATTTAATTGTTTACACATGTGTGCTGTGTATATTTATTATGTATATATAAATACACACGTATATATTTAAGAAAAAAAATAGGTTTATATATTAAATATATTTATTATATTAATTATATATATATATATATATATATATATATATATATTGGTACTGTAGTACTTTAACATGATACTGTATTTAAATATAGATCAAATAAAAAGCAGATAAAACTAAAGGGAGATTAGACTAACTGAGCAATTTGCCAAATGTTCTCTTATGACGTAAGATGTCATTGCATATGCATTTTCTTTGTAAAGACCCTCTATCGCATGATTTGTCAGTGAGCTAGAAAGTCCGGATGATACAAGCTAAGTGACGGCTGGATGCAAATGCTTTCACACAAACAGAATGATGAACAATTTTCTGAAGGAGGATGATATTCAAAATTGGGAGCGATATAGCAATAAGATCTCTGTGTTGAATTTAAAGTTGCTTATGATGTTTGTATGCATGAATGAAGTTGTTAATCATCTCTGTGGCATTAAGCCTCCAAAAACAGATTCAGAGTGGTTGCGGTCACAGGGTCCTGCTCTGCCCTGGAATTCACAACCAAATGAACACAATTGAAGCCATTAATTTTCCTAGATGAAAGGCAGTGTTTAGCATGTTCTTTGCATAATGAATGTGATCTTGAAAAGTTCTTGGCCTCTGAACTAATGAAGAAAAATACTGCCATAAAGTCTGTTGCCTGGGGAACAAGCTTAACTCACACCATTCTTATTGATGACCAGTAACAAAGAACAAACAATCCCTGATGCTATTGTTTGTCCGCTTAGCTTTTTCTCAGCAAAATGTAGAAGAGTTCTGTCCACAAGGATCAAAACCGTTGTTCTACCTTGTTGTTTGTATTCTGTTGCTGTATATTTCAGGCTGGCAGAAGCAATAGTCTGGTCTGCCAGGATTCAGGGAACAAAGGAAGCAGAGATACCTCTAAACAGAATGTGAACAATGGCCGAGGATGACACTAGACAAATCATTGGACAAATAACGCAGACACACAGTCTGTCACAGAATTGCAGGCCGCCGATAAGATGAAAGGCGTCGCGCAGAAGATGAAATAAATATGAGAGAGACAGGGGAATAAAAGTTCAGTTTAATGAGAACTGAGTGTTTCTCCCTTTCTCAAAATTGAAAGGATTTAAAAGATGAGACGCTCATGCCAAACTGAGGTTGCTCAGGTCAGTGCATATAAGAGACCGGCTTTCACCAAAGCGCATGGCAGAACATGAGGGAAATTCAAACAAACCTATATTTACGTACTCAAGTTGAAACATGATTTGCAGCCCACTAACAGACTTTTTGTGACCGTCTCATTTCTCCAGCAGGGGGCAGGATATTATTAAAGCGGAGCCTCGGCTTATCAAGAGGTGGCGCTAGAGAGCCGTGTTCAGCTTCACTCTGCGTAAACTAAGGTTGCTAACACAATTTGTATTATTAAGACATTGTGGATCAACCTGAACCTTTTTATTTCTTTTACGTCGAAACGTTTCTATTTTTTTTTACTTTGAATTTAATTTACCTATTTACAAGTTTTAGATATTAGATTCCACTGTACACGTCTCAAATGAAAGCTATAAAGCAAGTAAAAGGCTAGCTACTAGTTTTATTGATATTTTGATTAGTCTTTTTTTTTTATTTTAGATTAGCTTTTATTCCAGTTTTGAATAATTGTAATACTTTTCTAAAATAAAAAAGATTTAAAATCTTGCCATGGTCATAACACATCTTTATATTTGTTAATAAACAGACAAATTGTTGATAATGGTCATGCTTATAAGCATATAATTGGTCCCCATATCAAAGAGTTACAGTACCATTCTTTTTAATGGGGTTAATTTTAGTAAACAAACCCTGCTTTTGAACACACTTTGTAGAGAAATGCAAAAAGTGCATAAATTTGGAACAATGAGAGGAGCCTCTTTCTGTTTTCATTTGAAATAATCATTCAAATGCACAGCTGACACTACATTGTTTGTATCATTATAAGCCATTTTTATGCAATTTACATTAAATAGAGATACAACTATAAAAACTATCCATAAAAAGATGCAAATTAGAAAGCACAAAGTACAGTAGAACTAAATGACTTGCAGTCTAGATAATGTGATTCAGTGATGTCACTGAAGCATTACTCAGCTGGACCAAACACTCATTAACCTTCTGAGAAAGGGACAGAGCTCACAGCTTTTATTGAGCTGATACACATGACCTCAGCAAACTGTGTCTGCAGGTTAAAGGAATGTCAGCTCACAGAGGAATCTTACATCAAGAGGTCGCATGCCACATAAATCAAAGTCTTCACATCAACTGTAAAGATAATAATAATAACAATTGTGTGTTGTGTGCTTTAATATATGTAATTAGGATTATTACAGTTAAACCTACATTTGAAACAATAAACTTGTGCTACTTGAACTTTCTCTAAAATAAAAAAAAAAGTTGAACTTATTTTATTTAAGATAATAGATGTTTGTACCTTGTATTTATCACATTATGAGGACCAATTGTCCCCATAAGTATAGTACCAGTAAATTTTTACCTTGTTAGGTCCCCATGAAGAAGCAAAAAACTTTTTTTTGTGAGACTCTAAAAATGCACAATGTTTTCTGTGAGGGGTAGGGTTAGGTGTAGGGTTGCACAGTATAAAATGATTACGTCTATGGAATATCCCCATAAAACATAACGTGTGTGTGAAGATTATATGTCTATATACATGCATATGCATATATGTTTAGCCTATATTTCTAATGTTTGCATTATACAGTTCAGTCAATGTATTTTGCATGTTGCCTGGCAACAGTCTGGTCAGGTATGATTAGTACAAGCAGCGAGAGATATGTAGCATGGTTGTCTTCACAATTACTCTTTTTTTTATCAAACACACACATACAGAGTCACATAATTGTGTATTTAGCACAATTTGATACTACCTTCTAGTTCTACCTTGATTATTGTGAATTGTAAAAAAAAAAAAAGGTTTTGATCATTATATGCATGTAGATGGGTGAAGCACCGAGAATTATGCCTGGCTCATCCACGCATCAAGGATTCCGCTGGGTTCGTACTGAGAGAGGTTATCTGATGTCACAAAGGACTATAGGACAGAGAGTTTCTCGCAAATGTATCAAGCCTCATTCGGTTTTCAATATTTAATCTTCTTTCGTTTAATCAGTGAGGAATGTCAACGTAAAATAAAGCATGCATTATCACCGCTCCTCCCTATGGAGTCCGCTATGACTGTCATCCCAGCATCCATTGTACAGACAAAAGAAAGGATGACCACAGACCGATGCGTTGCTTATCTCAGTTTGGCGGTACAGTTGATAGGCTTTCAGGTCCTTTTGTGCTGCCTTTATGGCACAGGAGTCATTCACAGGCCCTGCTGTCTACACGCCTGAGGCAGTTCCTCTTCACTCTCTTCTTTTCCTACTTTTTTACCTTCTCCCTCACTCCCGATTCCAGGAGCATATGTCACTTGGAAGTGCTCTGCTAATTAGAGGGCTCTTTTGTCTGTGGGTTTCTCTTTTCTCTGCTCTTGTTGTTGATGGTATTGTCACTGGAGTATCTGTGGGAGTCCTGCCGTCCCGACAGAAGGTTTTTATTGGACCCTTAATGAGTTTACCTCGGGTGGTCTCCTCTGCAAATCTGCACCTCTCATTCTGTGCCCAGAGTGAGCAGAGCCAGATTTCAGCCATCAGGGCCTCTTATCTCTTCGATTCAGGGTGTTAAAATGCATGTATCTGTGTGTGTGTGTCCTGTGCAGGGACACAGGGAAGCGCTTTATCTCAGGAATATGAGTTTTGTACAAGCTAAACCTGATTGTTTTGACAGTGCAGCACTCTACAGAGCACACAAATATGAGCGTGAGGAGAATCGTCAACAGCGCCGAAATGATTTCTCATTCTCTTGGGAAAGTGGCACGTGTGCCGTGTCACAACTAGTAAATAAGAGCTGACCCTCACTGACCCTGTCCTGGCATTCTCTAGGGTCATCTCTCCTACAGCACCTGCTCTCTGAAATAAAGAGATCAACAAAGGTCACAGCCCCTCTGTATAAAACACCTCTGTGGGTCAGAGGTCAAGCATTGACCGGTGTGGTTGTCCCAAAGTGACTCAGATTCACTGCGTCCAATCGTAATGCAACCCGGAAGCATTCAGTTCCCTGGTGGGCTGACAGGACATGTCAGAGGTTCTAGTTATTGTTTTTGGGACTTTTGCTATTAAACTGTGCCTCTGAGAAAATTCAAAAAACAAATTTGTCATGTCATTACAGAAATTAATTTGTGAAGGAAATTTAGTACATGTACAGTACTTCTATCATTATTATTAAATTGTTTTTTTGAA
Organism: Enteromius treurensis; assembly: GCA_032275025.1. Lineage (NCBI taxonomy): Eukaryota > Metazoa > Chordata > Actinopteri > Cypriniformes > Cyprinidae > Enteromius > Enteromius treurensis. The sequence goes on along the minus strand of JAUCMU010000048.1, from coordinate 7,433,594 downwards.
CAATTTTGGGGTTGTTGTTTTTTGCATTTGCATTAAATTGACCAGAAATTATGGTAAATACAATTATAATGTTACAAATTTGGTTTACAGATTACAGATTTCTATTTCAAATTAATTATATTCAAACTCTATGCATCAAAGAATTATGAAAAAATTATTAGTTAAAGAAAAGGGAAAAAAATACTTTTGAAAATATGTTAAAATATAAAACGAAAGGTACATGACAATATAAAACATGCATAACATGCACTATAAAAACAATTTGCACTCACATTTAACAGTAAGATTAAAATAAATATGAAACTCAGAAAAGAGAAATAAAAAACTAAAAATAAAAAAAAATCAAAATATGCATAATAAAATATGTAAAATAATTTACAAATATAAAGTAAAATATAAATCATATTAAAAAAAAAAAAACACAAGTTGAAAAATTTAAATGTTTAATAGCATCTTAGCAACCTTTTGTGATTATCCTACCCAGTGATTACTTTGAATCATTATTATCTGAAAAGTTGCAGATGGCGACTGAGTATGGATATTTGAATAGGAATTTCCAAGCCAGCCAGTCAGCTGTGCATGCTCACAATATCCACCAATTTAGTCTTTGTAGTGCTGGGGAAATCAGTCTCACCCCCTCTTCTGATGTATGTACTTTCTATACTATTTAGTTTATTTGCATACAGATGTCTAGTCAGCCCCACTTTGGGCCTGAAAGGGTGGGAGGGAAGAAGGGCTGCAGTCCTGGCAACAAGGCAAGAGTTGCTGACTGGCCCATAATTTTCAAGCATACTTTATAGCATCATGGCTACTGTGTTTCGATCACTGGGCACAGGTGGCATCTTAATTACCATGGATATTTTTGTGAGAAAGGGTGAGGGCCATTTGTATTGGATCACTAATTGAGCAGACCCTCTCAAAATACCATTAGCACCACTTGGATCATTAAATTTAAGGGCCTGATGACACAGAATTACATAATGGCCTAGCCAACATTTAAATAGAGCAACTTTAGGGGACTTCTGCGCTCAGATATGAGGGTATCCATCATATATATGAGTCAAGATCACCAATCTAGACTTTTGTGTCCAGAATGTGAATAATTAGTGAGGGGAATGGTGGGGCATGGGAACAGGTGGAGCAGAGACTCTGGATGAGATTGTCTCAGTAGAGAGAGAGAACGAGAGAGAGGGAGAAAGCAGGAGGGATGGTGTGAAAAGAGTCTGTCTCCTGTTCTTTCAGCTACGTTTGTCTTATTCTCTCACTAAGACAAGAAAAACTATACTTTAGGACAGCTGCTAAGCTGATTTTCCCAGAGATTAGCTGCATATCTGTTGTCAAAGAACTGAACACATAACGCAGGCCATTGTCTTTGAGGTGTTAGTAGTCAGCAAAGTTTGCCAAAACCTAAAAGTTCTTATTGAACTTTTGAGGTTTTAGTTCACAGGCAATCGAGACCTTTGTCTTTTCACAAAACAACAATATTGCACAGCCAGACAAAACAGACTTACAATATAAGCTTACATTTTGCAAGTTAGGACAAGTAATATATAGGTTTAATTTTTTAATTTTATGTTTTAAAATGACTTTATGCTGTGTTTATAAGTATATTTATGTTTATTCACATTTAGCTTCATTTATTTAGCTTTTTTAGTTCATATTTGTATTCATATCATTATATAATAAAATATACCACATACTTTTAATTTAAAACATATTTTTTGTTTTTTTAGAGAATTATTTGGATAGTTAGATAAATATAGAGAGGATATTTAATTTACAAGAAAAGTTGCAAAAGATTTTCAAACACACGGTCATAAAAATTAAGAAAGTAAAAGGCTTAATTTAACATTTGTTTTGTTGATTTATGCTATGCAGAGTATAACATCTCTCATTGTTCAGTCATAATTTGGTTGCTGTTATCTCATCTAAACTTTAGCTGTTTCTTTTCTCAGTCCCTTCCCCCATTTTTTTCTCACAAGATTCTTGAAAAAGCAAACTAGCTGGGCTTGCCTGATATCACCCTCCAGGGTGACAGCTGTGCCAAAAAGCCCTTCACCACACACACACACACACACACACACACAAAGCTCATTTAGGGAGCCTGGCTCAGTGGCCTGGAAATCACACTCTAAGCTCCGCCCTGAAGTGTGGTTAGCCATTGTTATTGTAATTGGGCCATGTGCATGTGTATAAAGAAGTGAGTGTGTTTAGACTTCTTTCATCCCTGTAGACATATTGCACATACAACTACGCAAGTTTTCCGGAGTTTTCATTCAGGTTGAAGACTAAGACTACTAAAGCATCTACAACATGCCATATAATAATAAACAGAGCCAAGGGTGTAAATAATTTATCAACACCAAAACACACACCATAAAATCCTTTCTCATCAATATTCACTAACATGAGACAATCTGCAGTTAAACATATAAAAGCCACTGCCGACAGACTCCAGCTCATATGGTCATAGGAGTCCTTTCAAATAAACCTCTGAAAGCTTTTCACACTTTCTACTAGCCTGGTGTCCACTAAGTGTAAATGCCTTAATAAGCACCCCAGGTCCCCGCTACACGTCCCATGGTCCCCCTCCTTACTCACCATGGCAACAGCAAGTTGGTGGAGGGGGGGTTGTTCTCAGCATCATTATCAGCAGGCCCATCTGTCATGGGGGGTAAGACTTCAGATCATGTAAAGAGGCCTACGTGGGCTCCAGCAGCAACCCAGCACATATGCCTTCTCACTGGCCTGACAAGGGAAAGGGTGGGGGAGAAGAGAGGGATGAGAGGTACAGCAGTGAGTGCACAGATTGAGTTTGGGAAAGAATGAGAAGGCCTGATCTGAGGGCATGAGTTTTTATTGATTGATTGATTAACTTTTTTCTAGATTTTACAGAGCCTAAAAGTCTTGAAAAATAATAGATTTACTTAACATGTATGATAAGAACATTTCTAAATATATGAAAGAAAATATAAGAAAAGTTTTTAAATATACATATTTTGTAAAATGTATTTTCCCTTTTCTTGACCTAAAAGGCCCTCCCCTATAATACACACACAAATATATATATAAAGTCTCTCTGCGTGTGATATTGTTATTATTGGGGTGAACATAAGTTAAGTTAAAAAGAAATAACAGGGATAAAATATAAAATAAACAATAAACAATATAATCTGCTTTTTAATTTAGGATCACATAAACTTTGCATATCTGCATGTCTAAAATACTATCAATGTCATAGCCAACCAGTTTGAGACACACCGCATAAAGTAGTGGCAAACAATGAGCAAAAACTCTGTCTCTTTTGTCTTTTTAGAAAACGTGTTTCTAAACAAGAAACCATAGTTTGAGTTTGTTCTCTCTTAACTTGATCAAAAGTGTGTACGTATGTATTTTTTGGAGGTGATTAAAAAAAAAATTACTAAGTAAAAAGTTTTATAGAGAGCCTTTAAAGTCCTGACACATGATTCGAGGCGTACAAGACATGCTTTTGTTTTCAGTTTTAGAGGTCATTGTGTGGGGAAGCAGGCAGTGAGGCGTGCCCTCATTGGCTTGTTGAGATGAACAAAAACTACCCCAGCCGTCGCTGATTGGCGGAAGCAAACTTCTACCAAATAAGACCGCCCACCTCAGTGTGTAAGTTTTCTTTAAAGTAACTTTCTCTGTAATGAAGTTGAGTAGTTTTGCGGTGTCAAAGGCGAAGAAATCACCGCAAAGATGAAGTTGTGTAAAACTTTTCTAGGTGAGTACTGGACTTCTTACTTTTATTTCACTGAAATCTTTTGGTCGCGTCGGACTTTGATTTAGTCTGGTGCGCGGTGGTTTTCTTGATAGCCGGTGCTTTGGCTTTGGTGAATTTTTTGTTAACAATAACTATATACAATACGTTCATTGTTGTGATTAAAACACGAGTTATATAGTTATACCGACTGATTATGCTGATTATACACCTACAGCCAACCGACAGAAACAGTTGTTGTTTACTTCTTTGTTTACTTTCATTTTAGGTATTAATATACAATGTTGACTGAATAGACTTGGAAAATGTTTTTACATCAAATCCTATTTCCATACACACAGTAGTGACCCAGACATCTGATTTTTTTTTTTTTTGTATCATTTAAAAGTTAAAATCCCCATTCAGACCGTTTTTAAACAAAGGCAACTTTTGTTTCCCAGAGGGTGTTGTGCTTTAAACTCAGAGGCCGTCGGACTTCTTCTGGCGTATTAAAACTTTTGTGTTCGGGAGGGATCAGTCCATCTGGCTGTGGGGGATTCCGGGTGTTGTGCTTCTCATTCGCTCAGCTGGCATCCTATGTAATATTTATACACAGTGTCTGGCCAGTGGGAACAGACTGTGGCTTTAATTGTATGCTGGGCTACCCATCTGTATACGAAACTTTAGGATCAGGGGTGAGCAAAGTTCCAGCTGGTAACCGAAGAACTTCGGTGTCATTAAATATGCAAAACTCTCAAAGGCTTTTGCAAGCTTCATATATGATAAGAAACTTTTTTTTTGAAGTTAGGAAAGAGTCCCCCCCTCCCCCTATTATAGAGAAAATGCATTTTTTCTTTGAAAATTAGGCTACACCTCTTTCTGCAAAAATAAAATGTGACCCATAATAACTTATTATAATATGTTTTGAAATTGTTTTCCCTACTTCCGAACTTTGCAACTGCACTGTGTTTGGTTGGATTATTACATTGTGGAATGATTTCAGTAATAATATGAACAATTGTTTTTTATTTAGATAAAATGTACTTATTTTAGATGTTCATTGCTCGGGTAGAAAGGTGTTTTTTTTTTTTTTTTCAATTAAATTAATATCACTTTGACATCATAAAATTAATATAAGCTTAATTTTGTTTCATTTTTACAGTCTGGCAACCTCGGCAGAAATCATAGTAATTTAACATTTTACTTCTTCGACAGATGAAGTTAATTCGACCATTTCCCACAAAACTAGGTCACGTTGTCATAGGCTTCTAGAAGGAAAGTAGTTCAACGCGTTTGAAGCAAGGCAAATGTGTCATTGCGTAAAAAAAAAAAAAAAAATTGAAAAAAAAAAAAAATCAATATCAAATATCAAAAAAATAAACAATGTGTTTGACCAGTTGCTACATTTATGATTCTCTTTCTTGTCAATACCGAATAGTATCTTGTCTGGCACAATATCAGACAATAGGCATTTTTAAACATAAAACAAATGCTTTTTGATGGTTAAATGACTCTAAAAACTATTTGTGAAATGTAAAGCCAGTTGTATTCATCGCCGAACTGCTATATGGTCGTTAAAAAGAGCGTTTTATTAGTTGACACCTGGCACGGAAAGCGCTCTTGTCCATGGTACTGAAACAGCGCTGTTCTGGGTGCTGATCTTCAGCCGTGCTCCTGCTTCAAAATGTAGACATATTCTCCACAATAACCGAGTAAATGAGCTTATATTGTAAGTTAAACGTCAAAGTTGCGTGTGAGTATTTTCGTTCGTGTGGGTGGGGGTCAGTAGCGGCCCACTCTCCATCTTGTGTTATACATGGTTTACTATGATGATGATGTCACGGCGCAGGGTAGAGGAGGAGTGGACAATGGGCCTGTGAGCGAAAGGTAAGTCGGAATCGTTCGACAAAGCATGAGGAGAAATGGTTTTGCCAGCATTTGTGCTCACATTACCTGTCGATGAATGGATATATGCGTCTTGCTTACAACATGAAGAGGTTTTGGACCGGTCCTGAGCGATTTATTAGAGGTTTTTAGCGGTAGCGGCACAAGACTCATTCAGAAGGGGAGGTGTACAACACTGAAGTTAACACACAGAGCCTACAAAGAGGAAGAGGCCTCTCGCATCTCCTTGAAAAAACGCCGTTTGCTTGTGGTATTTTTTTATTTTTTATTTACTAATTCAGATGCTGATGTGGGGAAAAAAATGCAATGTTTGGAAAGGTTTGCTGGTTTGGATTTACGATACTATTGAAGCCAAATGGACGCCGGACTTGTAATCTCTTAAAGAAGAAGTGCCACCCGTGTTTACATTTCTTGCACATTTTGTCTTGTTTTCGCTTGCGCACTATACGCCACAATTACGCGATGTAAAAAAAAAAACGATCCTACAATGGTTTGTAGGTAATTGTGTTTGCAGTTATATCGCTGATTTCCCCCTCCAAGAAACCCAAGTACTTAAAAGGGCCTCTATTGCATCTTTAACACAAGATCCAGGCTCTCATATTACATTTTTAGTTTTGAGATTGTTTTAAAACAATATTTATAGCCGAATCGGAAATGTGGAAGTTTAAAGCCAAACGGAGTATTCATTAGAAGTTTCTGGATTCACACTAAGTCAGAGATACATCATGTACAAATGCAATGTTTTTTATGGGAGTGGACAAATAGTCATTAGAAACCCTTAAGCAACGCAAAAGCAGCATATGTTTCGTCTTGTGTGCGTGCGTTATTTAGGATAAGCAAAACAATGCGAATGAGCCATCTGTTTACTTCGGGCTAGGCCTACGTAATACACTATTCATTTATTAGATCATCGCTTTTCTTTCAGTTGGACATTTTAATAGTTTTTTTATTTATCGCTTATTATTGTTTTATGAGCTCTGTAGATTTGGCTTTAACGTTATTGCTCTAATAATACAGTCGCAGGCCTTGTAAACATATCCTGCTGTAGTTATTGTTTCTCCTCCAGGAAAGTGACAGTGTTTTAAAGGCGGCGGAGGGTTTGGCTGATAGTAATTGAAAGGCGTGGCGTGCTAGAAGGGGTTATGCGCAGCAGCATCATGGTGCTTTTTCGAAGTCAAAGCGCCTGATGCGACAAAATAAATACTAATATTAGTCTATACTAAAACGTAATAGCAATAAGTGGTAACATGCACTCCTATTGGTTCATTTTAGGCATTGGGTCTACTATGTAGGAGTCAAATAATGTTTTTGTATGCTGGGAGACACAGCCATTTAAGAGAATGGGCCCTATTTTTTAAAAAATACTTTAAAAAGGGGATGACTGAAACTATTTTGGTCAAGTGACCTAAAGTGATCTAGAAATAACATGTCAGCATGTAAACGTTCCTTATCTTTTACATGCGTTGTCTTTGGAAGCGTCTTTAAAGCAATATTTTGAAGAATTTGTGTATTACTTGATTCTTAATGTGTTGGACAATATGAAACATTAGTTTTAAAGATATTATGTTCCTCCCTTTAGTATTTCTTTTACTTTAATAGGAAGTTTTCAATAAAATCTGTTTATTGATTTATTTCCCATGTGAACAGACACGGGACGCTGAGTTCTAAGAAAGGTTTGCATTGCATATTGCATCATATGTGGCAAGTGCCACAATTGTTGCGGTTCTCAAGGGAATTCCCTCCCCTGTTACGTGTGTGACGTGACTGAGCACCAGGTGCTACTTAAAACGTAATCAGACCACATGTAATGACGCTCTAATAAAAACAGCTGGGTCACGGCCGGATCTCTCGTCACCCAGGAGGAATAATCAACACCAGAGCCATGAAGGCACGCAGATCATGATTGACTACTGAAAACCCTTTCAGTGCATGGATCCTCTAGGGGCTTTTTAATGTTTGTTTCTTGATTAGGTCATCCTGTGGAAAATGACATCACAATAGTGCAAATCACCATTACTGGCATAAATTTGCTTACTTTCTGTTCTTAGAGGCTCGAGTGCTTGTAAGGAATATGTGTGTTTTCTTGGTATTTTAGTTTAATTTCATATTTCAAACTATTGTTGCTCCTAAAGATATAATAAATATATAATATACAGTTTAACTAATTACCCAAAATAAAAATGTGAATCCACTGTTAAGACCTGCTTTAGTGTCACTTTTTAATATATTGATGTTTGTTTGTTTTTTTGTTTTAAATACATAAGTATGCGCCTTTTAATATTTGAACATGTCAGACTGAAATTGTTGTCTTATCCTTCCTGTCCAACAGAGAATGAGTTCAGAGGGCAGCTGCTGAGCCAGAGGTGGACACGAGGGGACAGAGTCAGCAGCTGTGAGAACAAGAGGAGTAGGAGACTAAAAGTGAGACATTTTATGTGTTTGTGTATGTCAGAGTATAGCTTAATGTTCGCTGGTTATCTCTCGTCTTGTACCACAAAAATGGAAGGGATGTTACTTTGAAAGAACTTATTGGATGTTTATTATTGATTGAGCTCTTTACAAGCATTTAAGAGGATTGGGGGCTACTCTGGTGTCTGTGAAATCAGACCTGCTCAGATCTGAAGAGGAAAATCATAGGGTGAAGGTACAAGAGCCGGAGAAGGGCGATATTGTAGTTCCTAAATATGATTTTAGAGACACATTATAGCAAAGGAGAGTGTAGATATCTAAAGACATTAATAAATACTTATCACAGTCTCATAACCACTGATGTTTTTGTGTTCCAGATGAGCCAAGACGCAGATGAGAAGCGGACGAGGACACGCTCAAAAGGAATCAGAGGTGAGAGCCTCTTAAAATCTTAAAAAATAATGTTTTGTTCATTTCGGTGAATTTAATTGAATGACAGAGCTTTCATTTCGTTTCTTATATCAGTTCCTCTTGAGCTCGTTGGACAAGAGTACAGGTGAGAGCTTTTATGCTATTGTAGTGTTGCTCATGGTGTTTTTAAAGACCAGAGTTTAATAGGTAAATGAATATGACTAATCAAAACCCCTGTTTTGCAGCTGCCCTACACCAGGATGTGATGGCTTAGGCCATGTCAGTGGGAAGTATGCACGACACAGAAGGTAGGTAGGAAAAATTCAGTCTTTTGTAGCTGCCACAAGAAAAAAAGACAAAAAGTGAGTTTTTATCAAACCTTATCATCCATTCTAGTGCATTGGGCTGCCCGTTGGCTAAGAAAAGAAAACTCCAGGAGGCAGAGGAGAATCAGCCAGCCCCCAAAAAGAAGCCCAACCCTCTAAAGTTGGCCATGGATGATGGGTTCAATGCAGATAGTGACACAAACAGTGAAACCGAAACAAAGGATGAGGGAGTGGAGTCAGAAGAGGACATTGCTGAAAAAGAGATGGAAATTAGAGAAAAAACACCTACATCAGAAGGAGTGACAGGTGAGTTAATAATCTATTAACTACAAAAAAGTTTATTAATTTTAAAGTTAATGCAGTGCATATCTCCCAAACATCAAAAATCATTTACTTCATGATTGCCCTTTCGTCATTCCCTTAGAAGAAATTCCACAAGTGGATTCAGAAGAGAAAAAAACACCTCTCAGAGAAACATCAAGTCCAGTGCCAGAGAGCGAAATCGAGGAGGAAAAAGCCAATATCGAGGCTACAACCATCCAACAAATCACCATGGATGCTGAGGCGGAGGAAGAGTTACAGGTTGCCGAAGAGATTCAGGCTCGAGAGGAAGAGGTAGAAGAGGAAGCAGAAGAGATTACAGAGGAGGAGAGAGTGACCCAGCAGCTGAAAGAGATCGACGAGCCTGTGACAACAGTCGAGGAAGAAGAGGAGGAGGAAGAGGGGGAAGAGGAGACACAATGTTTGAGCCAGAAGAACAACTCAGACCACCAGTACTTCAGTGGAGACTTTGGCAAAATCCAGACCAAAGAGACTGGGGAGACAGAGAAGGACAGTGAAGATGATGATGATGAGGAAGAAGAAGATGAGGAGGAGATCCCATCCCAGGTAGATCCTTCCTCTCTAACTTCCTCTATAACCGCTGCTTCAGCTCAGGAATTAGACATGATGACGCACAGCAACATCAATCTAAACCACCCTCTTGGTGAAGAGGAGGAGGAGGAGGATGAAGAAGAAAGAGAGGATGCTTCGGATAAAGGCTCGCCCACTGTAGTCATCGAGCTGGGTTCAGAGGGAGAGGAAGAGGAAGAAGAGGAAGAGGAAGATGACGGAGAAGAAGAGGAGGCCGATGAAGTGGACGATGACGAGTTGGACAGCATGTCACAGAGGTCAGAGGTCACAGATGACTCAGAGACGTATGACATGACACGGGGGAACCTGGGACTTCTAGAACAGGCCATTGCACTGAAAGCCAAACAAACCGGCTGTAGTTCTGAAGAGAGCTGCTCTCCTGAGCAGCAGTGCTACCACAGCTCAGAGGAGAGGATGAGTACGACCATGGACATCGCAGCTCGTAGAGCATACTATGGGAAAGGTGACAGGAAATTGCCTCAGTTTAATTTAGATAGCATTTTTATGCAGGTACTGTGTGTGCGTGGAGCTAAAATTTGTTTTTGCCTCCTCACTCCTGATCACAGAAGGTTCTAGATCAGAGAAGAAGGAGGTAAAGTGCCCTACTCCAGGATGTGATGGGACAGGTCATGTGACTGGATTATACCCACACCACCGCAGCCTTTCTGGGTGCCCACACAAGGACAGAATCCCTCCTGAGAGTGAGAACTATTATTATAATATGTGACACACACACGTAATATATATTAATACAAATGTAAAACACATTTACATTTATATACATTTATTTGTAAAAATGTTATTAAACATTACAAAATGTGTACATATTTTATATGAAATGTAAAAATGTATGTGCATTACTTACTTTTAGTTTTATTTTCATTTGATAAAAAATACACAGTAAAACACATTTAATCACAATATAAATTACTGCTTTCTATTTTAGATGTTTTTAAAAAAATATTATTTATCCTTGTGATGGCAAAGCTGAATTTTCAGCAGTTTTTAGTGTCACATGCTACAGAAAATACTAATCTGGTGCTTAAAAAAAAAGTATTATTATAATCAATGTTAAAGAGAGCTTGTGCTACTTCATATTTTTGTGTAAACCATGATTTTTTTCAATATTTTCGAACAGTAGCAGGTTCAAATGAGCATTTATTAAATGAAAAATCTATTATAAATGTCTTTACTGCCTCTTTTCATCATATGGTCCTGTATTCACTTTTTAGATATAAGTGTTAATTTCTGTAAAACAAGACAACATTATTTGTACAGCAGTAGTCTGTAAGCTAATGTATTTTTTTTGGCACTAGTCTTGGCAATGCATGAGAACGTACTCAAGTGTCCAACACCTGGATGCACTGGGCAGGGACATGTGAACAGCAACCGCAACACACATCGCAGGTACTGCTCCTGAACTACATTAAACTTTTCAGGCATCAATTTCTGTTCAGGTTTCCCTAAACCCATGTTTGTTTGTTTTTACATTGTACACTTTTAGTCTCTCTGGCTGCCCCATTGCTGCTGCAGGGAAACACAAAAGCCATGAAAAGCAGTCCCAACCGCAGACCTCTGTCAGTGATCCTGTCAGCGGAGGCTCAAACTCTGACAGAGTTCTCAGGTGAGTGTTTTCCTCCTCCTCTCAACATTCCCGGCTAGATCTGTAACAGACAACAGTGCCTGACAGGGAAACATTGTGATTAAACACTATTTCCTCTACAGGCCGATGTGTTTTGTGAAACAGCTGGACATCCCTCAGTACGGTAGCTACAGGCCCAATGCCACGCCAGCCACTCCTCGTGCCAACCTGGCTAAAGAGCTGGAGAAATATTCTAAGGTGTCCTTCGACTATGCAAGCTTCGATGTACAGGTGTTCGGCAAGCGCATGCTTGCACCCAAGATGCCCACCAGCGAAACCTCACCTAAAGCCTTCAATTGTAAGCACCTCCTCATTCCCTTTAAAACATCTGCCTAAAATACAACATACATAGATAATGGATAATTGATAGCATACTGAAACTAATGTATATTATTATTGCTATAATAATGAACCACCAAACCATTCCCCAAAGCCCCGTCCCCCAGCCACAGCCTATCAGGAGGCTACACCAAAAGCAGCTCCTCTTCCACCTCAAGTGGGTACGATTACACCCATGATGCCGAAGCCGCACACATGGCTGCCACTGCTATTCTCAACCTGTCCACCCGCTGCTGGGAGAGGCCTGAAAACCTCAGCACCAGACAGCCAGATCAGGCCAGCAAAGTGAGTTCCTCTCTGTCTGGAATCTATTCCATAACACTCACGTTATATATGCTATATTCCAATTAATGTTTTCTGCAATCTAGGACATGGACATTGAGGTAGATGAGAATGGCACACTGGACCTGAGCATGAAGAAACCCAAGGGGGAAGGAGTCAGGTCACCGGACCCATCTTCGTCCTCGTCATCATCTTCTCAACACCATGGCGTCACCTCACCCCATTCCAGCCACACTTACAAACAAGAGGAATGGGAGGGGCCTCTGGACTACACCAAATCAAACCGACAGAAAGAGGAGGAGCCAGAGGAGGTACAATATGATATATATTCATAGATTCTCACTTCACAGTTAAATCGTGGTTTAACGATCTTGCACCCGTTTGACTGTTTGTTTGTTTGTTGTGTCCAGGTTGAGTACACCACACACTCATACGCCTCCTCTGATGGAGAAGATGATGATGCCACTCAGGAGAGCATGGAGGACAGGAAATACCCTGGTGAGGTCACAACCTCCAGCTTCAAAGTCAAATTCCAGCCCAAGGACAGCAAGAAAGAGGTCTTGCTGTAAGTATCTGCTACAACAACAGCAACAGCCTTATTTAAACACAAAACACATCTGGCTAAGCCAATAAAAGAAGTCTGTAAATTTAGTGTCCTGCAAAGGTTAATAAATTACCCGAATGATTCCACAGGATTTAATACTCTCTTTATCTCCCTCCAGATGTCCCACCCCAGGCTGTGATGGCAGTGGGCATATAACTGGGAACTATGCATCACACCGCAGGTATGCCAGAAGCTGAAAAAATATTTCAACTCTAAACACAAGCCCTTATTGTGTTTTCTTTTTTCATTATCTGTTTCCCCCACTGTTGAACTCTAACAGCTTCAGCTCTCTATAGCACATTTTATAGCATAAAATATAGCATGACTGTCTCTTTAATGCATTCGGCAACTCATTTACTCATGTCTCTTTGTATGTATATATTTGCTAAAATACATACATAGAAATAAACAAAACATATCTTTTCCACCTTCAATTAAATCTTCCTTCCTCTATTCTTTCTTCCTGGTGTTTTTCTACTGTTCTTCAGTCTCTCTGGTTGTCCCCTTGCTGATAAAAGTCTTCGGACCCTCATGGCTGCCCACACTGCTGAACTCAAGTATGTCTGTGCTCTATTTTTTTCTCTATTGAATCCTTTACCGACTGCTTTTACTTGACTCTACTGAATACTTCTGTTACTGCAAAGCACTGTTTGCTGTCCCCTTTGCTGGCTATTCTTATACTCTTGAACCAGTAATCGCTTTATATTTTCCATGGCCAAAGATATAATTTTCTTGGACCATGTCCTAGAGATGCATCAAACCATCTGAGGCACATTAAGCATCCAGACTGAAGCCCAAATGTTTATTTAGATTTCCAGTATGCTTGTACGTGTGATGTTTGAATTGTATCTTTCTAAACAATGCTATGCTAACCTGTCTTTCTCTTTGTGACCTCCAGATGCCCTACCCCAGGTTGTGATGGATCAGGACACATCACTGGAAACTATGCTTCCCATAGAAGGTATGTTAATTAGGAGATATTAAATTGACTTCTTTTAAGATGCACTTTTGGATTAGTCAAGAATATTAAATGGTGGATGTAAAGAAAAAAACATTGCATTTTCTCTTTTGCAGTCTGTCTGGATGTCCTCGTGCCAAGAAGGGAGGAATCAAAACCACCCCGACTAAGGATGATAAGGAAGATTCTGAGCTCCTAAAGTAGGTTTTTCTTTTTTACAAAACAATCTCAAGTTTTGGATTTATTGAGCACAGCTTGAATCTTTAGAGAGTGCCAAACCTAACTGCCAGTTCATCACTAACCTCTCTATAGGTGCCCGGTGCCAGGTTGTGACAGTCTGGGGCATATCAGTGGGAAATATGCCACCCACCGCAGTGCCTATGGGTGCCCACTGGCAGCACGCCGGCAGAAGGAGGGCATGTTAAATGGCACACCATTCTCCTGGAAGGCCTTCAAAACTGAAGGGCCGACCTGCCCTACGCCAGGATGTGATGGATCAGGACATGCCAACGGCAGCTTCCTCACTCATCGCAGGTACTGATGAGACCTGGAAAAATGTACAGATAAATATCACTATTATGTATTAAATAGTGCTGATAAATGGAATGCTGTGAGTGAATTAATACTGCTTTATATGCTATATATATATATATATATATATATATTTTAAAACTAAGGGCACATCTCGATCAGCTCCCTAACTCCCGAGCTTGTGAATCAGTAGATCGTGTACATGAGTTCAGTCACTTGTAAGGTCCCTGACTCAATGCACATTAAGACAGGGATCAGTCGAATTCCAGTGATGTGATTACGTGCAGCATCAACGAACAACATAGTAGAAAATGGAATCACTGGAATTAATAAACAACATGCAGGACCATTGGCTCTTTAATCACATCGTTCTTCTACATATTCCTACAACATTTCAGCTGAGTATTAATTCAAAAGGATAATTAAGTGTACAATACCAATTCCAACATTGTGTGTTTATGTTGAAATTTTCCACAAAAAACGATCTTGTGTGTCGTTATATTTATCGCGTTCATTTGTGTGATTTATGTTTCACGCTTCAGAAATGTGATGTTATTTGCGGTAAGGGAGCATAGTAAGCGCATAGATGCTGCCTAGTTTTTGCAGTGCATTGTGGGATTTTTCAGGGAGCGAATGTTCCAGTATACTGAAAGGATATCGCGATTGAGAGATCCCTTAAAATGGCAGACTCCCTGATCAGTGCCCTTACTACTGAACAAGGGAGCTGATTGAGACGCACCCTAATTGTCTCGGAAATGCCTATGATTTGAATTATTCGAAATGTATGTTTTTGGCTTTCTGGGGTTACCGAAGGATGGCGTAATAAAAACAACAAATCTAAGAATTTTTTTTTGCTCATAATCCTAATGTGTTTCTACAGTCTATCGGGTTGCCCTAGAGCTTCAGCTAACAAGAAGAGAGCCAGGTTCCCAGGAGATGATTATATCAGCAAGAAATTCAGGGCAAGTGATGGTAAGATCAAATATAATTTGCTTGACTTCTTTCGTCCTCATTATGTTCATTTTGGGCTCTTCATTAACATATGCATTGTTTTTCTATCTCCTCAGTTCTTGACAATGATGAAGACATAAAACAGCTGAACAAAGAGATCAATGAACTGAATGAGTCGAACTCTGAGATGGAAGCAGACATGGCCAACCTCCATACACAGGTCTGCTTTTATTAAATGCATATATACACTATTATTCAAAAGTTTGAGGTTGGTACGTTTAGTTTTTTTGTCTTTAAAAGAAGCAACCAAAACTGTATATATTTGATCAAGCATATTTTCATCATACAACAAAAACAGTAATATTGTGAAATATTTTTGTATTTTAAAATAACTGTTTTATATATATTTTTTTAATTTTTTTAATGGTAATTTATTCCTGTGATCACAAAGCTGAATTTCTAGCAGGCTTTACTACATTATAATTTTTTCAGGATTATTTGATTAGTAGAAAGCTCAAAAGAACAGCATTTTTTTTTTTTTTTAATAATGTAAAATTAAATGGTGCATCCTTGGCAAGAATTTATTTCTCCAAAAAGTTTGTTTTTCCTCAAGCTTTTTGAGGCTCTCATGGTTCATCATTGAAAATCCAATTTTTGGTGATTTCTTTACATAAAAAATATAATGAAAATACTTACAGTACTTTAAATACAATATTACAAATGAAAGTATTTTCACAAAGAGAGAATACACAGCTTGAACTTGCACCTGCTGTTTATTCATGCAATTCTATCCATTAATAGATCTCATCCATGGAGAAGAACCTCAAGAGCATGGAGGAAGAGAATAAAATCATAGAGGAGAAGAATGAGGCTCTGTTCATGGAACTGTCAGGCCTGAGCCAGGCTCTTATCCGCAGCCTTGCCAACATCCGTCTACCACAGATGGTCAGTCCATTTGCCATCTACCTTTTATGACTACGCCCAACAAGCATCTCCCATATACTTTTATGTTGCTTGCTTTTAACAAAGTGCTATCTGTTGTTTACCACAGCAAGAGCCCATCACTGAGCAGAATTTCGACACCTACGTGGACACCCTGACCCACATGTTCACCGATAAGGAGTGTTATCAGAACCCAGAGAACCGAGCCCTACTCGAGTCGATCAACCAGGCTGTCAAAGGCATTGAGGTGTGAGCAGAGGAGCGGCAGCTGCAAAACACTGTGGCTTAAATAACCAGACTAACAACATAAAAATACTGTTTAAGGACATTCAGGTTTTGTGTGTGGCGCCCCCCGTAAACGCGGAACGTCAGGAGACCAGTGGAAGTCAGAGAAAAGGACCAAATTCCAATTCCAAATTATGCTGCTTAGCAATTTTGATGAGATACAAGATCCTTTGCCTCTTAAACCAAGCTGGCTCTTCTTGTTTTGGGGTATCTTTTGGGGCAAACCATTTGTTACTGTTTTCTAGAGCAACTCTCACCGACACTGATCTGCCTTTTTACTTCCCTCAGTGCATGGAGGTTGCCGTGAACAATAAGTCGTGAGATTGTTGTGTGTTTGTGGAGGAGAGTCTATGTGTGTATGAGTGTTTTATGTGTAACGTCCGAAGGTGAATTCACAATTAATGACCTCCCTTGACAAAATATGATTAGTATGCAGCACTGCTACATTTGATCCCTGTATGATAATGTTGTCTCATATTTGGTGCAAATGCTCTCCTGTTCCATTCAGTAATATTTATCGTATTTGAGAACATAGATATTGCACTTCCATGAATAGTTTGTAGTTCCATTGTCATGTTATTATTGTAATTATTGTAATTATTATTATTATGGCTATTTAAATTGGGTCCTTGAAATGTACGTTTAATTTATTATTTATTCATGTTAAGGGTTATGTTGTTTATTTATTAATCAGTGTCTATTTATGGACTTAATTTATTTCACAAAGCAAAACTCTATACAACGCTTTTAAACAGTTATTAAGAGGAGAGACGTTGCCCTCTGCATTGTGAAAGAGGCAATATTTTAAGAATATCGACAGCAAATTGTTTTATAAACCTTCCTATTTATTTTAAAGCCAGAGATTTATAATCTCTTTTTTAAGTGCAAATATTTTCTACCTAACAATTTTTATATTGTTTTTTAATATTCGTCTTTATTTAATGAGTTCTGTTTTCCATAAAAGTATTTTGACACCCTCCAGAGTGAAGTGGGTTGAACAGATATTATGTATTTATTGTTATTTATTTAGTATTTAAGAACAAATTGAATGGAGATCTTGTTGCATATTTATTTTGTAAATGTCTCTGTGTTAGTGGTTGCTGCATATGGATAGTCTTTGCCCATGTTGTTGATAAATAAATGGGAATTCTATCACCTACAACACAAGAGTATGTCATATTTAATGCTGATGGTTTCTGTTGAGTTATTATGACTGCATATTTATGCAAGCTTGTATTTGCCTTTGATCCAACAGTGAAGTTTTGTGAGACATTGGTCAGGTCCAATAACTTTGGATTCTCTGACATTTACTAAAGCAAAGATAAAATAGGAAGCAAACACTCTCTCAGTAGTACACTTGGCTGACATCTGCTGGATACAAAATTATTCAGTCACGATTTCTGTTCAGCTGATTAAGTGGTATATGAAAACATAAGGGATGTATTTGTTTTTTGTCAAGATTAATATTAAGACCAAAATGTATACAATTGATAATAAACCCACTTTTTTTAATAATAAGATTATTTCCTGTAGAGTTCAAATGGTCTAATTTTAAGAACTTCATTTAAAAGTTATATATTTATTTTACTGTCTATATGTCACTGAAAAACAATAATAGGCTATTTAACGCAAGGCTCCTCTGTGACAACTTACCCCGTATGGTGTGAAATAACTCCATGCTACTGGTCAATAATCTTTTCTTTTGTGCAGTAACGGTGAAAATGTTCAATCTAGGCCCTGCATATCTAAAATATATGTGCCCATACAATAATTAAATAAAATTAATCACCTTAAGAACTACTCACAAGTAAAAATGTGTTGTTTCCGTTTTTTCCTGTCATTATCAACACCAGTGACTACTGTGTTTATCAATCTGTCATAAAATATTGTAGTGTAGGACCCATGTGCTCCCTGGCCCATATTTTGTGTTTGTGTGCGTGACGTCACAGAGTCAGCTGGCCAATGTTTACATCCAGCGCTGCTCGCCGTGAACGTTTATGGGAAGAAACCGAGAGAAAGAAACAACGGGAGATAGTTAACCGAATGGACAGACTCAACAGACCATAATCAGGTTGTTTTAGTGTGTCAGACGATTCAGCTCGGTAGACTGTGGAGTCGTCGGGGTGTTTCCCGTGACGAGTTTCTATCCAAAAAAACCTCCATCCCGATATTTCCCGTCATTGTCTTCATTTGCGTCTACTTTTTGCAGGTAAGCGCATTATTTGAATCGTGTTCGTTGCTATCTAGTACAATTTGGGCGTGATAACAGAATGATAAACTCTTAGTTAGTACATTTTCACTGAGACAAACCAGCGGTTTAGCGTGCAGAATGAACGGCATGTCGTGATGACTAAAAATAAAGGGTTGATGTATGTTATTCCATATTTAACTGTGTTTGAGTAACTACCCGGATGTTCAACAAAACACTGCACAATATGCGTTTGTTAGCGAATGGCGCAGCTGCATTTGAGCGCGCAGTGATTGGTGGGAACATTCCTCACATCTGCAGTTTCTACACAGCGTCTCTGGGGAAGCTTTAACTTTCCAACAGCGCAGCCCAGCGCCACCATCCGTTAACTGGACAAAAATGCTGTTTTGTGAGGCCCAAAACATGTGCAAATTATTTGGACTCTTAAAAACATACTAGTGTCATTGCATTAGATAGGAAAATTAGAAATACAGTGGCATTTTAAGGAATAGAACTCTAGCACACTTAAGCAAAATGCTCCTTAAAACAGAGCTTATGAACTCGTGAACTACATTTTCAGATTGATTACAGAATGCATTCTGCTTGGCCAAAGGTAAAAAACCATATGCATAAGCAGAAATGTAATCCTTCATCTTTTAGAGAAGTGGTTCTCAACAGGTGGACCACAATCTGAAGTGTTGTCTGGGACAGCAATGCATAATAGATTATGTGCATTTTATAATTTTTTTTTTTTTTTTTTTTCACAGATTATTATATATTAACCTCAGTTTAACTTGTATGTTTAATTACTGGCTACCAAGAGCCAAGAACAACCAAAATTCAGTAGAAATTCAACCAAACATTTGTGGGCTGTAAGTTGTATTTAAATAATAATGATAATTAAATATTTTTATTATATATATATGTAGTATATATGTATGTATTTATTTTATATATATATATATATATATATATATATATATATATATATATATTGTATACACACACACACACATATATATTTTATAATGTTTTCATTTTACTTTAACATACATATAAATATACATAAAAGTAAACATATAATTATAAAACAAAGGAACAAACAAGCTCTAATTTTGCCAAATTATGCAAAGAAATATTAATGTTACATAAAACAAATTAGCAAGACAAAAGAATCAAATATTTTATACCAGAACTATTTCAACCACTAAAATATGGTAGAAATGACATCGTGCTGGAAAATATTTAAAAGGGCCAAAAGCTGGAGCAACACCCTTGTCATCAGTCAGCGTGTAGATTGATAACCCAGTTTAGCTGCTTTCCTCAGTCCAAAATACATTCAACGTTTACCATGTCATTTCCTCTGGCTGTTTGCCTCTAGACTCTCAGCAACAAACAGAAGAAGTGGGTATGAATGAGCTCAGTGTCTCAGTGGGTGCCGCAGAAGGAAGCAGCACAGACGAGGTGGAGGGCCAACAGCAGGGTGGAGCTGCTCCGGAGCCCCTCTAGACTCTTGCTGCTGAGCTCACGAGGTGTTTCTGGACAGTGACAACAGGCTGGAGTTCATGCATGAACATATCCATAAGCAATCATTTAGATGAAGCCTGTTGCCAGGCTGCAATGTCGTCTCAGGGCAGAGAGTGCCAGGGCTAGGTTATGGTTTTTAGCTGCGGTGACCCGGCTCCCAGAGTTAAATTACCCCTTCTGGATATTAACAATTGCTTTTCTCCTCCATTTTACAGGGGTTATGTTCTCAGGTTTCTTGAGCTTTAATAAATATATCTTTCTCAAGGTTAGTGCATTTTGTATTTTATTCATGCGGCTCCAACCTGTGACCTCCGTATTCAACGTCTCTCAAAGGACCAATGAAAAACTGAACTCTGTTTTGAAGCAATGAAGAAGACCATTAAAGAAAGTTCTATTCCTAAAAGATTTGGAAAGTTAGAAAGTTCATTTCAGAACCATCATTCGCACTTTAGTATAGTAGTCTGGGTGAAAAGTCATTTGTTAAACATATGAATAGGAACAGACGGAGGACATATCTCTGCGTGACGATAATAAAAACACCCAGTAGGGTTTCGAATCGGTGTTATGAGCTGCCACAGGTCTTAAGGCCGATATCTCCCTCTGAATGAAGCCCATTTTTTATTACAGTGTAGAGCTTTGACATTAAATCAATTCCTAGTTGACACTGTAAAGTATAATATAAGACAGAATAGGTAAATATTCTCAGTTAAGTTCTGTCATTTTTTAAAGGGATGGTTGACTAAAAAAAAAATGTATTATGTCATCATTTACTCACCCTCATGTTAAACCTGTATGATGTTTTATTTGAAAAATGCTGATAAATTAACCCTTTTGTTGTGTTTGAGAATACTTTTTCTTTTTGTAACTGACATATTCTGAGGTGTCATTAATTAATTTTTGAATTAGGTTTTTGATAATATAGTGTATGATAAGTCATATAGACCACTTTTTCCATATTTATTTTTTTGCAGGTGTTTTACCTCTATTCTAAATTTTACATTGCATTGCCTGAGTGAATGGACATGTCTGTAAAATTAACAAATAATGTCCTGTAGTAGTAGATTTTTTTTTTTTTTTTTACAGTGTAGCCCAAGTTCCATTACTTTCTTTTTTTTTTTAAAGGCCAGTAAGTATTGGTTTGTGAGAAAATTATGACAGAATTTTCCTTTTTTGGTAAACTATTTCTGGCCAAACTAGATACTCAAGCTACATTCTTTCTTCCAGAAGGCTTGTTTGTCCTGCTGGCTAGCTGTCTTCATGTCACAAAAGCATCCACCAAGCAGCCAGACTGAGATGCCCATGCTTTATCAAACTGACAGGATGAGATGGAACTCGGCTCCAAAAGTTTGGCACGGGAGGGAAGCACAACCCAAAACCCTTCAGCCTGATATACAGACCTTATATCCAGTTTCTGCACTCCCATCACAAGCATCTGATTACTTCTATTCTTTACAAGGTCACAGAAACCCTCTTCCTCCTTGAGGAGAGCAGGAGACTGTAAGTCCTCATTATATTCTCTGTTTCTTCTTAAAACTCTCCACGTGTGGTCTAATCATATTACCCAACTCCTTATTACCGGTGGTATTAGACAGAACATCAGTTCTGATGTAGGGCTTAGAGCTTAGCTCTGTTCCTCAGCATTAGTGCTGAATAACAGGGGGTCTCCTCAACACATTATAGTTGATATGCTTCTCAGTTATGTGCTGTTTTTGTATTACACTTCAGGTAACCCAGTAGGACTTCAGTTCTTAAGTCACAGTTCTTTTTCTGTGTCTTACACAACCTTTTAACACAGCTGTACTCGTGTCATTTTTTAAGAGCAATAAACAGGTGCTGTGAAACACACACACACAGAAACTAAAAAAAACGTCTAGGTTACTATCGTAACCCACGTTCCCTGAAGGAGGGAACGGAGACGTTACATATGGGAACTCG
>JAUCMU010000048.1:7382641-7411629 GCA_032275025.1 Enteromius treurensis | reverse complement strand
CCTACATCTTGGATGCCCTGGGGGTAAGCAAATAAACATCAAATTTTCATTTTTGGGTGAACTATCCCTTTAAGCCCAAAAGGTGCGTTTGACTTCATGCGGCGCTGCAAGAAATCGGCTGCCGCCTTACAAAACAATGCATTCTGGTAAGATCATTTGTCCGACTTTGATCGGCGCTGCACATGTGCCATCAAAGTACCGTAAGAGCAAAACGAGAGCAGTCGCAGAGGTCAGGTGCTGCAGTTGCTCAAAATCGGCTGCGAAAGCTTTGATGACAACATACTTTATTCTCATTGGTCAAATTATGTGACGACAAGCACGATGTGTGCTCCATGTTTTTTCTTTAAAAAGTTCCTGTATGAAATCAATCTTCATATCGAATATCTGATATTCAAACAAAACATTAATGATGAAAATGAAGATTAGGCGATATGGTTAATATATATTCTTATTGTATAAGAGTTAATGACGTTGATTTAGCACACTACGGTAACCTATAAGTGTCCGACCTAAAAAAAAACAAAAAATAAATAAGTGTCTGACCTGACAGGCGTCTCTTTACTCTTCTCCCAACTGCAAGGGGCTGCTCCTGCCAGCCGGTGGCAGGCTAGTGTAGTGCATCTCGAACGCGTACCTAAAGACTCGAAACGGGTGAACTAATTCCAGTAAGGACATTTTGCAATGCGCATGCACGACTGAACGAATCACTCCCTGAGATGACTTGTTCTTCCCAAGTCACATTAAAGATTTGTTCAAAATGAACGAATTGTTCAAGAACGACCCATTTTTTTAGAACGTTTTATTGAACACATTTTCTATTGATATCGATCATGTGCCTAGCGCAA
The DNA here is from genome assembly GCA_032275025.1 of Enteromius treurensis. Taxonomy (NCBI): domain Eukaryota; kingdom Metazoa; phylum Chordata; class Actinopteri; order Cypriniformes; family Cyprinidae; genus Enteromius; species Enteromius treurensis. The sequence goes on along the minus strand of JAUCMU010000048.1, from coordinate 7,410,784 downwards.
TACATATCGTTATCGTTTTATCGCCCAGCCTTATTAAAACTCACTTTGTTTACAGGTCCCTGGAGGTGATTATTATCATTGAGTGATCTTTTTGTGGTCTGTTTGTCACTCAAATCTTCCATATGGTTTCAAAAGGCGTGACATTTAGCACATTATGCACTGTAACTGGAAGAAACAGAGCGACTAGTCCATTGTTCATTTTTCACATTGTGTTGTTCAGAAGAAAGAAATTCATAGTTTAGAATGACACGAGGGTGAGTAAATGATGACAAAATTTTCATATTTGGATGAACTAATCCTTTAAGACATTACTTACTCTCAAAAGAACTGAATTAAATCAGCTAAAATCACCAGTGTTTCTTTTGGTCTATTCTAGCACGTGACCTTTTTCACAAGTTTTTTTAAACCTGAAATCTGTTTTGATGAATGAAGTAATTATTCAGATGGGGAAGCATGCCTCCATGCTTCTTAATCACCTTACATACAGATTTTCTTGCTGAAATCTAATTAGACTATGAATGCTCCTTCCGTTTGAATGAGCCGAATTTTGGATGCGAACACACAGCCCCCGTAGCCAGAGGTACACAGTTGCAGCGTGTATAAGTTATTGTGTGTAGCAGTCCTGAACACAGGACCTTCTTCACATTTAAACAAATCGAAAAGTGACCCACTCAACCAGGAAATAGCTCTGATTTGTAAATGCTTAGCTGTGAGTTTGAGGCCTCTGGATTTCTGTTTGTGTTTCACTTTCACCTCGGACCATGTGATAGATGTGTATCTCAGATTGCATTTCTGTCATGTCTCATGTCTGTCTGAGAAAATTACACAAATTGGTAATCCAACATTGCTGGGACTAAGGGACACTCTGTATCATTGGCGAGATTCACAAGCACATGCTCTGCCTCCGAAGCCAGAAAGGTTGATGTGTCGACGGAGTGTGTTCAGGTAGTTCATTAAAACGTGCCCTCTTCTAACCCCTTTTCTCCTTGCAGCCTGTCCTTTAGCGAAACCTTGAGGTTCCATTGAAATTCCGCCGAGCTTTCCTCTTTTGAAATATCTGTTGATGAGGTAATGCAGGGCTGCGATAGCTCTCTGCTCCCTCTGCTGCTGAACATTTCTCTAAGTCATGTTTACATAATTAGCGAGCTCTCAGAGAGCCTTGGCAATTTTAAAAAAATGAAAGGAGCTAGTTAGTAGTCCACTCGGTGTGTCTCCCTTTCCAGGACCACTGTGCTGAAGATACACAGATATGCATACATTCAAAAAGCACAGTAACACACAAAAACCAGCTCTTTTCTCTTCGCTTGCATATTTTTCACATACATTTTATTGCCAACGTGTTGTATGCTATGCCGTGGGATTAAGTATTTTGTGTTTTTGTACGCATGAGCTTGTAGCTTACATAATGAGCTTGCAGTGTTTTTCCTAAAATAAATGACTGAGGCATACTGTTAATTATTGTAAATTGATTTTTTACTTATCAAGCCTGTCCAGCATTCCTCTGTGCTGCTATCAGCCTCTGAAATGCTATTGTTTCATTTACAGCTTCTCTTACAGTAATTAGATGTTTCAAGTCGGTGAGGAAACATAATTAGTGGCCATTCATTTATGAGGGCCCACACTGTTGTTCACGACAGAGATGTGTGTATTAAAGTTATTTTTGTCCCATGGCTATGTAGAGACATTATGTGAATAATCATTTTATTACAGCCCAGATTGGCAATGGACAGTGTGATGTTGTTAAGTCTCACTTTGCCCCCTCTTTGACCGTATCACTGCATCTAATTATGTAACCAACTTCAGAAGTGTGACACTGTTATATTAGCCTAGTTAGATGACTAGATGAGTGAATTACCTTTTTAGTTAGGACTTTTGTCAAATGTTAATTTGTACAGTGCAAGTTACCAAAAAAACAGATTATGCCTGCTTAGGAGAGCTTTTTCACCACACAATAAAAAAAAAAACACGCTTTAATTACAAATGTGATGAGGGCTGTAAATCTCTCTCCCTCTCCTTTGGTGTTGTCTTGAGAGATGAATCAGCTAAAGCACGCCGGCATCCACACACAAATCTTCATTAGATGTGGTTGATAAACCATTAATCCATTCTTTCACTCTTCTTTTTCTGTGTTCTGTGTTTTTTTTTTTTGTTTTTTTTTGGCCAACTCACATTCTGAGTTTGAACTGAAAGACCGCAAACCACAAAAGATAGAAAGAGACCGTATTCAATTCAGCACAGATGAAAGATAGACTGTGAGTGATAGGTGTACAGTTTTTGAAAATAGGCTGCCCCTACTTTAGAGTTTGTTGTTTGCTAAATACTGAAAATAAATCTTTCCGGAAGAAATGCGCTCCAGGATCTTAAAGAGCTAAGGTGAAAATGAAAATCCTATTCACCCTCATGTCACTTACGCACTTTATTGAAATAGAATTCTGAACAATGTCAAGGTCCCAAACGACTGACTGAGTAACTAATGAATTCCAGTCAATCTGTCTGCCTACAATCAATTTAACTAGATTTAATCTACCATTAACTAACTACAATAACTAACTTTACAAGACTTTTAAAAGACTTTTAAAATTTGTAGAATGCACTGACCACTTTTTTCATATAATTGAAAAAGCATGTGATACGACTTTGGAATGATTTGAGTGTAAGTCAATGATGAAAAGTCAATGATGGGTGAACTATTGTACCAGCTCTTATTCTAGTCTTTACCCATCATTTCAGCATTCGTAGACAGAACTTTGATCTCTAGTCTGCATGTAGATAAGCGTGTCTGTCGCTACTCGAGTTTGTATTCTCTGAAATTGTAGTAATGATCAGCTTTCCAAAAACGAGAGATTTAAATATAGTGTAATGAATGCTATATTTGATAAACAGCATGCAACTCAGATCACAGAAGGCTGTAATTTGCACTATTTGTAGATCTCTGTATCCGTGCCTCTTGCATAAGGGTCAGTGTTTCATTTGTCCCACTGATTGCTTGTTACGTTTTCTCTGAGTCGCATGAATAATGTAAAATCAGACCATTTTCTGCCCTAGAACCAGTTTGTGCTGCAAGTTTATTTTCCTGTCAAGTGGCTGGAAATATTCCTCCCTCTGTTTGCAGCTCCAGCAGTTTGTGAATTAGATTAACCAAATTGCAGAAATTTCTCAAACATTTCCAGAAAATTGTCACAGATAGAGACACCGGGAGATGAAAACCGCCTGTGTGTGACCTTGCGAGAGGCAATCAATGGCCTTTATCTTGACCAGCACATTATAAATCCTACCACCGGTGTGGTCAACAGGTCCTTGTAATATATTGACCTGTGGTGCAGCAATTTATCAGTTTGTCTCTGAGGTTAAATAATTTAGTTTTTCAGCTCAGCCCATACTTTCTCTTTGTTCCTCTTCATTCCCAGAGTTCCCCTCATCAAAGCTGGCCATGAGCTTTGGCTGATTTTGATGGATTGAAGTTGCAGATGTGGCATGAATAACAGAAACTCTTTTCTAATCGTAGATCTCATCTGGAGAGGAAAAAAAACATTGCTGCCTTTGTGTTTACCTCTGTAATTCTGCTCTTCCTGTGCTGCTGTCTGTGGACATGGGCCCTGGAGTTATAACCTCTTGAATCAACACAAGAGATCAGCGCATGCATAGTCGGCAAAAGAAATTGTTTTCATTTACTGGAGCAAACTATGGATTTTTTTTTCTTTTTTTGTTCTGGCTCTCCTAAAAGTAAAAACTAGCACCTGAAGGCTTCCTTTTGCTTTTTAAATTGGAGTAATTGAATGTAAAAAATACCACAGTGATTCTGTTCTCTTTTTTATTTATTTTTTGACAGGGCTTGATTTATTGTTAGAGTATGTATACTGTAATAATAAACTAGAGCCTGTGGCCTTCACTTGAGATATTTTTTTAAGTTGTGATGTGCATGACATGCTTAGGAAAACATTCCCAATGTTTTTCCTCACCTACTTTAAATCAGCCCTTGTTTGGGAGCAGTTGTAAATTCCAGGAAATTCAGAGATGCTCTTTACAAGTGTTATGTCCCTTATTTCTGTTTGTCTCTTTCATTATCACTTCTTGAGCATGACGGTTGCATCCAATAGTTCTTCAAGCAAGATATATGCAGAGGGGAATTAACAGGAGATTGATGTAGTAGATACCAAATACCCGACATGAGAGGATTGAGTGGGCTTGAATAAGAAATATACAGCTAGGACGTGCCAAGGTCTGGGCTAAACCTTGAGCCAAAATTCCCCCTCAACTAAACTCTGCTCTCTGAGATGAAAGACAGAATTGTTCTGATATTCTGATCAAAGCCGGCTATCTCCAAACTCCAAAGGAACACCTGGAAATCTGCAGAAATATGAGATTGCACAAAAGAACATTGTTATGCAGAATGTATCTTAAGTGCTGTTTAGATAATTCAGTTTTATTCATTGATTGCCTGCCTCCACATTTAGTACATTTAGAAGACTTTTAATCTAAAGCTGTTTGATGTGTCTTCTTACAAGTTTTTATACACTGTTCTGGATCCGTGAGTACTCAACATTTAACGATTTTTAAAAATATTTTTATTTACAGAAGCAACTTCTGTATTTAAAGGTTTCTTTCAAAGGCAATTTTATTTATATAGACCTTTTTATAATTGGGCTTTTTGCCCTTATTTTATAGGACTGAAGGAAGCAGACAGGAAAATAAGTTGAGAAAGGGAGCGTGATTGGGAAATGACCCAAGACAGACTTTTTTTTATTTTTATACAAAAGTCTATTACACAGTGATTTGTTATTTGAGTGACCAGTACTGTTATTTGATTGACAGTCATGAATAATTATTCTATAAAGGCTTTCATTTTGTTGACCTGTGTAATTGTGTACCGGGACTTCACAGTGAAGTGAGCCACGAAGAACACAATGTTCTAGTTTCTCCACAACCTGTTAACACGTCATGTTTGCCCGCTGCCTGTTTGACATGCTGACTTTTTGAATGAGTGAGCCAAGCTGCCAATACTGTGTAGATTAGAACAAGCTCACAGAAGAGGCAGAACTCCATACCTCGATAAATGTCACCATCACACTCCTATTAAATGGGCCCGGTGCTACTAAAAGCCGACGTAATTGCTGCGCTTTTTTCAAATGGTCTGGCAAAGCTTATAGATTAGTCTGTGTAACACATAGGCACAAATGATGTGTGAACTGATGTTTGATTGTGTGGATGGAGTGAGGTGTTGTTGTCGGAGGTGCTTATCAACACATTTGCTGTGAGGTCTCTGAGTCTCTCCGTAAATATTACTGCTTTTTAATACCTGGCCTTTGACTCCAGTGAAGCGTACATTGCTATTAATCCTGCGAGTAAGCTTAATGTCTCCGTAATTAGAGGAAGGCAAAAGATGCTAATGCAACAAGTGAATGTTCCTTAGGTTTTTTTTTTCTGTTTTTGGAAGAACGCACTGTTATAAATGGTGGGCTGTCGAACCACAGGATATTATGTCTGGAAATAAGTCCTGCATTATTGTTTGAAATTTCTCTCCACTTACATACAAGTGCTGCACTTCAGAGAGAAAATGTCCTTAGGGTTTCCTGTTACAAATGTTGTTGCTTGAAACAGCTTTCAAAGGCATTTGCTTGTTTGTTGACAAACAACGGTCTGGAAAAACGACTCCCTCAGGCGTTACGGCAGCAAACCTCTGATTTAAACTGCAAATATCCTTTCTCGGCTGTTAAGGATGATAATCTGTTATATAGGGAGGGGATGCGAATTTCAGCTCCATGTCCTCCCTGAGCCAGCCAGGCATGTTATCTGATATGGATGCTCTCCGATAGACTGGAAATTTTGGCTATTTGTGTACCTCCCTCACAGGGTGGACTACCATGTAAATAATAGATACCCTTGGGTGTGAATCACACACAAGATAACCTTCAAGACAGTCATGGATCAGCAGCTTCACATTAGTTGATAGGATTAAGGAAAAAATATCTACAGGAGTCTCTTAATAGAAAAGACAATCACTGTCTGAGAGACGAATCGAGACGTGTGTTTGGAGAGAAACAGGAATGACAACGAGCTGGCCTGGTAATACCGTGTTCAGTTTTGGATCATGTGTCTTTGTTCTCCAACACTGGATTGAAATTAGTTCACACTATTATTTTATTTTATTTATATAAAAGTATTAGGAGACTACAAAACTGTTTTGCTGTCCTCCCATCTGTCCATAGAGAGAACTCGTACTCTAAATAAGCTGTGCTTCTGTCCTCTGAAAACTGGAACCTTGCTGTGCCACACAGCTATGCTTCTCCATTTTTCCCTTTTTGTAGGCTAGATTAGCACAACAAATGTTTTAGAGTTTTGATGGCAACATCACAGCACTTTTTTGTGTCTAAATAAATATGACAGAAATAACAAAGCTGCTGTATATAGCATCCTTGGAATAATGTTGATTTTTTTTTGCTGGAGTTCATAAAAGTTTTTTTTTTTTTTTTTTTATCAGATTTTTCTCAAACCGATGTTATAAAGAGTTGCAAAAATGCATCTAAACTTCACAACATTTGGCACTCCCCTGATTTTGCAGAAAAAGGATAATTGTAATAGCAAAACTTTACAAGGTTCCACTCAGCTTGTTTTTACTAAATATTATTATGAAAGTGCTTTCTACCAATAATAGCATAATACCTTTGAACTTCTTTTACTTTTTTCAATCCACAGAATTCCTCAAATGAAAGTGTGTCTACAGATTGTGTTTGGGCTTGGTTTAAACAAGGAATCGATTGGTGTAGTGTTGTCACACTGTAATATTCGACTAGTGCTGATTTCATTAATAATTAAAAATTATCATCTGATGTTGATGCAGTGTCTAGAATGTTCGTAAGCTTTGACCTGCTCAAATATAATATGTTTATCTAATGGTAATTTGCTGAAGTTAAAATCACCCTGTTCCCCATAAAAAAGACAAATCTACGAATAAAATACCCATGTTGCAAGCAACGGAGGAAGTGATTGCCGCAGACGAGTGATTACAATGAGCATGAAAGTCTTGCTCTCATTACTCAGTCGTATATGAGATATACTCAGGGCAGCATTACCGTGACTTTGGAAGAGGAATTAGAGAGTAATAACTCATAAAACAGTGCAATTAGTACAAGCAGCTGTAACACAGTGACCCCCATTCATCAAAGCAATTGGTCTTGCGTATTTAAATTGTGAAGCAAATTTATTTTTTATTTTGGTAATACAGCAGTCTTGACGGCTTGATTTCAGAAGATAGTTCAGAGAACAAGCATGACGATGGGGGCCACGGAGTTCTTGTAAACACCTGGGTTGGAGCTCATCCAGGTGGAGCCTCTTTGCTTCTGGGCTCCTCTGAAGGACAAGAAGACTGCAGGCGGTTTGCCACTCAGAGGCTAATCCAGGATCTGTAGGAAGCTTTATTAAAGGAAGTGTAATTAGCCACCAAGGAAGGTGGGCTAAAGGGGAGACCTGCAGTAATTGAAGTCTCTAGAATATGTTGTATGTGTAACCTGGTGTCCTGTGGTCTTGTAGCATTACCTATCTTAAGGTCACCCAGCCTGGAGGGCAGAGGAGCAAAAGGTTCAAGTGTAGTTTTAATGTTCCTTCTCTGGCAGTAACAAACCTCTCCTGAGATTTCCAGTTAACAGAGCTCAACCCATATATAATGTTATATAGTATACTCAATTTTTTTACTGCTATTATTATTTGTGTGTGTATATCTGCACTATATGGACCACATGTAGTATTAGCATCAGTGTCAGCTGTTGAAAAACTGCTCTTTCTGTAGTGACACAGAGGCATCGGATGTTTCTTGCAAGACCTCTTTTTATACTCTCAGCAGCCTTATTGCAGGAAATACCCAGAGTGCCACTAAATTCAGAAATGAAGACTCTGAGCTATGAAACAAAGGCCTGATTTGCCTTAATCATCATTTGCTCTGGAATGGAAAATCAATGGCCTTTGATGAGAGTGTTTTGCAGTGTGACAATGTGAAATGTGAGATTGGATGTTTAAAACGGCTCCTGTCTTTGTTGTTTTGGAACTCTATTCTTTTAATGTGTGGGAAGTGTTCCATCTATTATGGAGCGCTTGTCTGTCAAGGAAATTAGTTTCCTGGAACTTTGAACAGGGGGAAAAAAAATCTAGAAACCTAGAAAGATTTTTTTTTTATTCTTTGGTGGAATTGGGCTTTGCACAGGAAGCTTGGCTTGCATAACAGACGGGATAAATGTGTCACTCACTGTCAGTGACAGTCCTCTGAAGTAATATTTGATTAAACCTTCTTTGCCAGTCTGGAGCCCAAATGGAGACAAACTGCTCTGGATGTTTCTGGATCTTATCAGGGCTTAAATTTTAAGAAATATTGATGTGCTAGTTTGACTATATATATTTAAGGTTAGTTCTTGACTGTTTTTCTTTTAATTATGATTAAATAAAAAAAAATATAATATGCTCAGATCTTTTATTCAGTAAAATGTGGTCAGGCTTAGAGTATAGACAGTTTAACAGAAATTACTTTGTAGACTACATTGATTTCTGCATTGGTGTTTCTGTATCACAGGATTCTCACAGCCATAGAAAAAGTGGAAATGTCAAGGAATTTTAAAATTGTGTTTTCAATTCATGAATTTTTGTAGTGAATATACATTTTTCTGTGTTATACATTTTGTTATATTTTTTTTCATCTGTTTAGGTTTGGGGACCTTGTGCTGCATTAAAATCTCAAAGTTCATACTGAAGACATTTGTATAATTAAAGTGTAATCATTTATATCTATAAATTACTTATCAGGAATGACTGGGAAAAATAATATAAATTCATTGGTCACTAGAGGTAGGAACCTGCAGTATATTAACAATGTATGCAACATTGTATGCAACAGATTAGTCTTAATTTGATCTGGCAAAAAATAATAATGGTGGTTCTACACATGTATGTTTCATGTCTTTTAGATGTTGTTTTAGGGCATACTTTTAGTAACAAAAGTAAGCTGCTGTGAGATAAAAGCTAGTATTTCTGTATTTATGATTCACAAAGCTGTAGTTTGTTCTAATGATACCAAGCCTGACAGAAATCCCTCTCTTTAAATGTAGTGGTTTACTACAGCAGGAGGTCTTTCTTCAAGATGAAGTTTAAAATTGCTCTTTTGCTTTTTCTACTTGTCTTTCTTTGTGTTTGGATAAGAGATTATAGATGAATTAGTAGCAGTTTTATTATGGCAGTTCATCTCCTGACTCCAACAAACAGAGAACCTCAGACTTCTCAAGGTCAGTCAGGCATCTTATTAAAGCCGCCTATTTTTCTTATTCTCGTCACATCGCTTGGTATTAAGGTAAAAACAAACAATGAATTAAAAGTAAATTTGTGTCTCTCTCTCCTCTCCCAGACACTACATGCCCTTGTCCTCTGCTTGTTGATGCCACTTTATTTATTTATATATTTTGGAATATAAAAGTGTAATTTTGAGAGAATTACATATAATAACCCATATGGCGGTGAGAAGAATTGTGTCAGTTGCAGTTCTTGAGAGTGAAGCAGTGGCTTATCTCTGATGGAATGGGCCCATCAATCATTGCACAATGATTTTTCTTTCATTTTTACCTGTAATGGGCCGGTTTCCTCCAATGCCTTCTGGATAGCATTTAGTGATGGAACACTTAAGTGCAATAGACCCAACACTGTGTACACAGACAGGGTGGCTAGATTGAAAAGTTACGTTAAAACCTGGTCACCTCAGACCACATCTTCCGCTCTTGAATGTAAACAAACACACATATATACACATTTATCTTGTCTTGCTTCAAGAGTGAGACAACAACTTTGAATATGAATAACATTATTAATGCTCTGAAGAGGATGTGTAATTAATACATCTGATGTGATTGAGATACTGTACATAATTATGAAGGGTGTTGAAGCATGTAGCCTTTTGGAGCTCTTGTACATTGATTAACAAGCCAGTATATTATCTATTGAGCTGCCTACAGTATCTAGACAGCAGGTCTAAGGTGCCTGCTAACTAGGTTATGAAACAGTCCCAGTGTTATTTTCTCCACATGTGGAAATGGGCGGTTTTTGCCTAATGTACAACCAATGTCCAATTATTAAAATGTATTAATCCATAATAAAATATCCTCTGCTAAGTAGGCTGTTTTGATCCTACCGCTCACCCTAATTTCAAAATAACATCACTGACTGAAAACTAGGTTTTACCTTACTTTGACCTCTTTACTTTGAAAAACTTTTACTTGGCTTGAAAGGTACAGAAAAATCTAAAATTTAAATTTTGTTAATAGTGGCATATATTTAATTCAACTAAAGTGATGTATTGAGGCTATATTTGGATTCCAGCAGTGTTTAGAGGTTCAGCGCAAGGCTGTGTGTAATTTTACATTGATAGATAAACTGGCTCTCTGAGGCTGTTCTCCAGTGCTGAAGTGCTCACAGTGTGGCTCCAGAATAAGAGAAAGTGGGAATGGCTGATGTGTGCATGGCAGGTGCACGCCATCTATGACAGCTCGTACCACGGGCACTCATACTGTGCAGCGATGCCCTGCTCCATCTGGACGGTACACAAACACACACACACAAACATTTGCTCACATATTCATGTGCACATGCAAATATCCACCTACACGCACATAAATAAGAGCAGCCCACTCGCATCATCTTCACACAAAACAGGGTTACCCAGCTAAATTACAGTGAGTGTAGATTGAAGCTTTCAAGCTTCAAAAAGGCATAACTAACTTACAAGTAGACTATATAGCTTTTGTGCCAAGTCATACGATATTTGCCAAAATGCAAAAATAAAGTCATGATATCCGCACTAATTCTCCTTGACCTATTCATGAAAGAAATGGTAATGTTTCTAAACAATAAACAGTTAATTTTGCATATTTCATCCTATTTGGTTGACTGCATTTGTAAATCTCCAAATGTTCTGTGATTACTAACTTAAACCTTTATGTTGCTTCCCATTCATGAAAACGAGTGTAAGTTTAGCTTATTATTATTAAAATCATACACATTTGAAATTTTACATTTTTGGTTGAACTGTTCCTTTAAAACAAATTTTTGGGACTTTTTGGCATGTTTTTGTGAGATGAATGTTTCAGAGTCATCGCCAAGATGTCATTGATTGTTTTTTTGTGTTTTGTGGTTGTTCTGTCTGTTGACATTAGACAGGGCACTGGATGGTGGGATGTATTTGTATCCGCAAAGGAAATATTGGTTTGCGTTTATACATCTTGTAGCACCTTATATTTTGGCATCCGTACACTGATACAGTCTCTTTTTCCTTTTTACACATGACAAGGCAAGCGCTTGCAAGTTGCTGAATTAAATGCAGGTTTTAGACATATTGTCAGGGGAGAGAATAGAAGAAGTGCTGTTTTATCAGAGTTAGTCCTTGGCTGTTTATGCCCCTCTCTGAATGTTACATATGATTCAGTGAGAGCAGGATTTGCCAATCAACTGTGCCCTAAAGGCAAATGGAAGGTTAAGGTGTGTTTAATTTACGGTATACATAGGGTAGGATATACTGTAGAAAATTCTTGTTTATTTACTCCCTTTTGCTTTCTTTATAATCTTAACACGTCTTATAGTCAACAGATTTAATTTATTTTCTTGACATGATGAATAATGATTATTATTTTGAGGCTTTCAAGTTGACTTTGGTCTCCAAGTCATTAGCGTGGTAAGAGGGAGGTTGACAGTTTCTTACTCTGAGGTTGTGGATTCAAGACAGATGCAAATTGGTGCGTTTGGAGGATGTGAAGGGATTGTAAATGCGCATGTTCTCTCCAGCTCAAGTGGTGAACTATTGCCTGACTGGTTTTGTGTATATTGTTAAATTGTGCACTTGTAATTTGGTCAGTGTTTCACCTAAGAGATAGTAACAATGCATGACTGTGCAGACATCTAATAAAACAATGGTAAACATAACTAATCTTTATTATTCAAGCTAGAGTAAATCAAGGGACCGAAATATCATAGGCTTCATACTGCACACAAATCAGATTTGGCTTTTAAATCCAGTCTTTAGGACTGCCTATTCCACACTGTCATTTTGCAAAATGATGAAATCTGAAATCAATTGTTCAGGCAATATAGTCAATATTCAATGTATCTGTAGAAGTAATGTAAGCGTCAGCATGATGCCAGGAGACTTTCTCACGCAGCAACTCAGAGTAGCTGTCAGTTTGAAAAGAGAGGATGGGAAATGGGAAGTTTTGCCTGTGCTCAGGTCTATCATGACATCTTGCAGCCGTTGTGAGAGGTGTTTTATGCATTCATGCATATACTGTGTTCAAAACTGCTGACTTCTTCGATAGCTCAATTATTCACTACATTGTAAACTTTACATAAATTGCTGTATGAGAAGAAGAGTGTATTTTGGACACAACAGCAGACACTATGTTGCATAATTAGTATAAAACGTTTTACTAAAGGGACAGATTGATTTTATACAGATTATAAGCCAAATGGTGTTTTCTTTGTAGGCTGCATTGTTTTGTTTCCAAATAGAATCAAATAAAGTCTTTAAAACAAGCAGATTGACTTCTCTCTAGCTCCTGGGTCACCCTGGAGATCAGGCTGTGGTTTGTTTTAGGGCACTGTGACGAAAGGATGAGATTAAGTCTACTAATTTATGATAGGTCCCCATAGAAGTGTGTAAAAAGTACACACTCAAATTGAGTGTAAAAGAGTACAAAAAAGTGTGAAGACCCTGTGTCTGTGGCCAGAATGGCATTACTGCCTCCATTATGATCCCGGCCTTAATGCTGGGATTGGGTTAGTAACAGCCTCATCTCTTGCCCTGATCTGATTCTGAGACATCTGCTGGCCAGGGTCAACAAGCAGAGATTACGTTTCAGGTCTTTCTGATTTCTTTTGTTGGAAGTCTGAATATTGTTCCTGCTAGATGAGATGGAATCAGATAAATTATTGCCATGATGGTTTCAGAGAGGCTATTGTAGTCTGATATAAGCTAGTGTAAGATCACATGGTTCATTAACAGCACAAAACAATTATAAGAACCGTGCAATGCTGGCTGTAAATGACCAAGAAGAATACAATTTTGTTCACTCTGAGTTTTTGTAGGGGGCAGTTTAATTTGTTTGGGACCAATTACAAATTTTCCAAGACACATGATCAATAGTTTGAATGTGGTGTTGTATCTGTCAGATTTGGACATCTGTAGATGCAGGCTTTCTTGAGAAAACACTCTAATTTTGTCCCTGCTAATGTCCAGATAAAGCCAATTTAAATCGTTGCGGCATCTCATTTATTTTCATTCCTGCTCAGATGTTTTCCCACAATGGTTATGCAAATCGCAGAAAGAAATTCCAGCCTTCTTTTGAACAGACATAATAGAGGCATCACAAACTTTTTGATGGAACAATAGTCCATTTTAAACCCTTAATAGAAATGCATCCATGTCTACAGATAGACAAGCCCTGACAAGAGACTAACTCTAATAATTACAGTTTTGTGAAAGAGGCAGAAAACAATGAAGGGACAACTGAAGCCAAGTCTGGGCTTTTTAGTGAACAACACCGATATCGTTGAAACCAACTGCCAAAGCATTCCCTGCTGAGCGGTGCATTTAGCTCCATATAAAGTGATGTATCCAGGGTATTTAAGACCTGCTTTGGTAAGAGACTCTGCACATTAACTCTCATCCATGTCCTTTGATGAGACCCTCTGTGAAGACATTGCTCATCTTCTTGTGCAATGCTTGTATTCCCACTCTAGGCTGTTTGCATGAGGGCAAAAACAATATAAATTACGCTGCCTCTGAAGGATGGTGCACTCCACACGAGGACCGTGATAGGGTATTGATTCTCACTACATTGCTAAAATTGCCTGTCTGCCTCCCAGCTCCAAACACACATGTGACAGCTCCAATAAAGGCTAGGAACTATGCTCTATGAAAGGCCCTTACTGGGGTCCCCTCTGTTCCTGAGGCTGCACTGGGCTATCAAAACATCTATGAGAAAAACTCACTTATGTTAACTTTTTTTTTTTTTTTTGCTGCAACATATTGTTAGGATCTGTATCATCATAAATTGTTATTATTATTATGTTACATTTGCATATTGCATTGAAAATTAAAGGTAACAAAATGAGTGCAAAACATACTGGGTGTTAATGGGGATATTTTAGTATAAGCTGGTGAAGCACTCTTTCGAACTGTAATATTTATATAACTAACTGAACATAAAAAGCATGTGGAACTGTAAATCATGCAGATTTTAAAGGAGGAGAACACAAGGCTTTGCTGGTGCTTGTACACACAAAAGACTCAATATCAAGAATGTTAAATTATCAAGGACACCAACACCAAATAGATTTTATGCATAAAGAACTGTTTCTGTACAAATTTAATAAGTGATAATCAGCCTCCAGCCTTCAGGTTGAAACTTTATGAGCACGTTGTTATGCAGGCGTTTCAGCTGCTGAATGAGAATTTGAATTCACCTGCCTTCTTTTGACATATAGTAATGAAAATCTTGTTTCAAATACCTCTATGTGATAGATGGCTTTGCGTGTCAAAAGCTGAGCTTCAGAATGCAGACCTCTTTGATACCTTTCTCTGACCTTTCCAAACATGGCTGGATGGAAGCTCCTCTAGTCATCTTCACAGGAACATTCAGATTGAGTGATTTAAAGCGGTGTAGTAATATGATACACCTGGCCTTTGATTTAAAAGCAGCAAATGCCCAAAGAGATCGATAGAACCCACAAAGGCGCATGGGAACCCTTGCGAGGCCCAGTGGGAAGCAGAAGGGGGTGGGGCTGTTTTTGCGTGAAAATCTCAACCACTTAATAAGGATTACTTGAAAGCAAGTCTGACAATATCTGCATGCTGTTCTCCCTTGATAAGCCCCATCATGTTTTTAGGGGATTGAGGCTGTGTGTGGTGATGGTAGTGGATGGCGGAGAGGGATCAAATAACTTTTAGGTTATATGTTTTCATCTAAGGAATATTAAATCTATCAGCTTGACCTCAAATGGTAAATAATAACTCTTAAGTGGATGAAATATCATGTGGAAAACTGGCGTCTGACTGATGTTATAGACTGAACGCTGCTTTTAAGTACAAGGATGTAAGGGTAAGCGTGTCTCCGTGTCGAAGGTGAGCCATCAGTCGCGTCTCTCGAGGTGCTGTGCCAACATTGCTGTTTTCCCCTAGAGTTCTGACCTTCACTAAACTCTTATTCTCTCTAATTTGTTCTCCTATCACCACACTTGCAATTTTGTGCAATATCCTTTTCCTCACGGCACATATAGTGTCACTTCTGTTATTGATAGACTGGGAATGAGCGCAGGAATGTGCATTTCATTGCATCTCTCTCTTTTTCTCTGTATCTGTGTCGCTTTATCTCTTTCATGCTCTCGCTCTCTTACTCTCTAAAGACAATATTCGTGGGCACACTTTGTTTGAATCTAATAGTTTTGATCCCTGCGGAACATCCTCTGAATAAATATTTTGGGCAAAGGAAAGGAATTGAACCCGCTATTCTATGTGTATCGATCAGCTCTTTAGTGAGTCCCTATAGAATGGGTAATTGTGTCGGCGTGCTTCTCCATTTTAAACTAACTGCATTTCATCTGATGGGGAGAATAATCCATCGAAGAAGAAATAGATTGCAGGCGAAGGTACGTGTCATGGCTGATGTGCAGAAAGCCCAGTAATACAATCCGAGAGGCTTGTGCCACTGTCTGGAAACTAGGTTTGAAAGTAGACTCCTTCCATTTGAAGTTAACAAATATAATTGTGCATATCTTTTGATGACTTGCATCTCATTTGGAATTTACATATCCCACTGAAGTGTAATTTGTCTTTGATGATTAGCTCATGTTTAATGGGGCTGGAATTGCTTTGTCTCTGCTGCACACTCACATCCTCTCCTGTGCTCCAGTTTCTTTGGGCCGGATCACATTTCAGCTGTCTGTAGTCTTTGACCGTTGAAGCAATGACGGAGCAGTACTGTGAACCTGACCCAAATGAAGCAGTGTAAAAGAAAAAAGACTTCAGACTGAGTTATCCCCCTCTTTCAACCAGTGATAGACGAGAGAGAGTGGAAAGGTCTGTGATTCGGTTGACCCATGCTGGATAAAGCTGAATCTTCAGATTTAGAATTTTTGTTCTATACTCTAGAGAAAAAATTTTAGATGCATAGTGCTACTGAGATGATTTAATGCTTTTTAGCTTTTCTTCTTTGAAACCATGCCCATCATGATACTGAAATTCATCCTCACCGCCTACAAGGTCCACTATGTCCACTATGACCTGATAAGGTTTCACGTTTTAGTTTTAATGTTCAGTTTTTCATCTGAAATATAGATTATTTACTTTAGCACGGCTTGGATTTTTGTGGGTTCTAAAATTCCATTAGGAGAGGATCAGAACAAATACACAATGACAATGAGAGTGAGATGATGGTGATGAGGGAAAATGATTTTTTCATGTCAATATAAATTTGATAGAGGTGATGTTTCTATCGTTGAATCACATGGTTTTCAAAGGCATCTCATCATTACAGTTTACAAGTAGGGATTTTTGTGTCTTACCTATTTTCCACTATTAAAATGGGTAACTTTTAAAATTTAACATGTAGCTTGCCTCATGCTATTTGTACTAAGGAAATAAAATGTGTTTGAAATTGTGCAGATTGTTGAGAAGAGATATCTGGAGACCAGAATATCATAGAGACTTTGATTCTTTTGATAGAGCTGAATGATATATTGAATATTAATGTATTTCCCTGTGACGTAAATATAATTTATTCATACAGATAGGCTTATACTGTTTTTAATTGGTTACATTTAACAGAGACTGTGTCATCTGTTAAACAAACCCCTTTTTTGAGTATGATTATGTTCAGTTGATTTTGTGAAACTTTCCAGTTAAATAAAAATGATTGAATTCATAACTTAATGTTTATTATACACATTATTTATTGGATTATTAATTAATGCTGGAGAATATTGCTGTTTTGGTGCATATGAATGAAAAAGAGAATTAAATTTAAATATTATTTGTATTTAGTGAAAACAGTACAGGAAACATGCCATTTTAATTAGATGTTTCTTGTGTTTCACTTGTTGTATTAACCATTATGTAAATGACTGTAAGGTTAAAATGATGCTTCCTTTTATTTAAAATCAATCAAGAGCTATAATCTTAGCCTTTTAAATATTAAGGTGCAGCATATGTTGAATATCATTTAAAGACTGAGAATTATGAAGATCCATTTTAGCCCAAATAATTGATTAAATTTTTTGCAGAAAGCCTTGTAGAAACTAGCCAGAAATCCTTGAATAGCAATACTCAAGTAAACATCCACAACACTCTCACATCATCTTCGACACTTTTTGAACATGACCAAGTGTAATTTTAAGACTGCAAAAATGTAAAAATCTAGCGTAGTAATTGACTTTCTTCTTGCATTGTAATACCTTGTTCTGGAGATGTTCTTAATACCGTTTTAAAGTGTTTGTTGTCTCTGTAGGGAAAGACAGAATGTACCATTCTTTTCATATCAACATGCATCCACCACCTATTTCAGAGAAGTGCATACTCTTTTCATTACTGCTGGCATGAAATTAGGGGTGGGCGATATCTCGATATTTTAAATATATCTCGATATTTTTTAAACTCGATATGAATTTTGACATATCGTATATATCGATATAATGTTTAGATTTAATTTTTCGCCACTTTGCTTGCTTGCCTTTCTCTGTGCTGTGCTCGTCCCGCCTCCTTGCTTTTGTTCCCCCTCCTCTCGCCTGTCGTCTCATTCAACATTGCGGTGCCCGCGACCAGTCTGGAGGCCGGTACCTAAGTAACCGGTATGTACCAAAAAGAAACAAAACGTGGATTTCGGTGCGAGCACACCACTGATGGTGGCGCGCGCGGTAAATCATTTCCGCCAGAGGAAAACGGATCTACATGCGAAGAAACAGTAGCCCGCAAGCTCATTTCAAACCCTGAGCGCACATGATAAGTCAAACGCGCAGGTGTCATTGGTTATTCCCCTTTTCTAGAAGTAAGTACTGGATGCCTGTTATAAGATGATTCATTCACTTGACTTGAGACAAGGCATTGGACCATATGTTTGTTATTGTTTCATAAGCTTATTTTATTAATTCATTTTTTATTGGTTTGTCTTTAATGTAATTTAATGTATTGTTCTTAGAGTAAATCTTTTTCACATACTTTATTAAAAGACTTTTTTTAACTTTTTTAAACCTGTCATGCAATTTCATGATAAAGCATTCAAGTGAACAGTTGCACAGTTTCAAATTAATTTGCATATTGTATTATTGAATGTGAATTAAGAATGTATTTTTTCTTCCTTTATTGTTTTACAATATGTATACAGGGATTTTTTTTTAAAAATCGCAGAAGCACTTTGATCTGAACTGCCTTCCTCTGACTTTCAAAAAAAAAGACTTGTTTTTGGGGGGTTATTTATCCTGTTAAGATATCAAGATATATATCGTATATCGAGATATAGCAAAAATATATAGAGATATAGTTTTTGGTCCATATCGCCCAGCCCTACATGAAATGTCACCTTGGAGATGTTCTTGGTGGTTTGTTTGTGCCAGACAACTGAGTGTGTGTTTATAAGATGTTTTAGCACAGCCCTCTTATATGGTTTAATTCACCTAATCATGTTATTTATGACTCTTCCCTTTAGTAAAGGGTGAGAAAAGGATGCTGTCTACATTTTGGAATACTTTATTCACATTCTTTACATTCTCACAGTCTTCATTTATTAAAAGCACAGACAACTATGAAAAAAATGACAAGGAGTTTGTTGTCCTACCGAAGCTTCTCTTACACTATTTTGAGGGATAAAAACAGGATGCACAGTGCACTTTAGGGATAAGAGAAGCGCACTTGATCCTGTGGTAAACAGAAAACATTCTGTTTGGTTTATTCTGCCGTTTGAGTCTTTGGAATACTTGGTCATTCGCTTTGAGTTATTTTCTGGTTCATTCACTGATTTATTATTATATTTATTTCCACAGACACATCAATGCGGCCGCCATGTTTTCCAGTTTTCCTGTTTATGTTGACCTTGACCCCTGACCTCCTGCATACTCTTGGTAACCATATCATTTTTATTTTAACGCACCTTTCTGTTTCTTTCACCATTTTCCATTTTTCTACCAATGATGTGTAACACCACAATGCTGTCCTTATGCTGTCTACACTGGAATCATTGAAGCTTCACCTTAGAATGTTCACTTAACACGAACCAATCAGCTGAAAGCTCAAGGCTACACTGGGTATCACCGACTACCTCACAAAATGATACACATCGCAATGCATTGCGATATCATAATTGGATCACGATTGAAACTGTGGCAAATGTGTGAGAGAGAGACTTGGCATGTCAAGGAGAGAGAGAGTGATTCTACAGTATCACTTTCAATCTCTTCAGCGGTTTGCTTCACCGTTGTCCATTAGGTACCTCATAGAAGTGTCTGACTGCACAGATTTTCAGTTTCGGCACGCTTTTTAGGCTGCCTCCTTGTTTAATAATTGGCCTGTAGAAAATAGTGAAAAAGCACATCATTTAAAAATAAATGCAATATTTTATTTGTTAAAATCAATTGTGATATACACTACAGTTTAAAAGTTTGTTATTTAGAATGTTTTTGAAAGAAGACTGCATTACAATATATTGTTGTGAAATATTAATTAATTTAATTTAAACATGTAATTTATTCCTGTGATGGCACAGTCAAATCTTCAGCTGTCATAACTCCAGTCTTCAGTTTCACACGATCTTTCAGAAATCATTCTAATATGCTAATGTGGTGCTCAAGGAAGCTTTATTATTATTATCAATGTTGAGAACAGCTTAATATTTTTCTGGAAACTGTGATACAGCTTTTTTTCAGGATTCTTTGATGAATAAAATGTTCAGAAGAGCATTTCTTATCTTATCACCCAAACATTATGAATGCTACTGTATGGATATTATTTCACTAAAATTTGATAATAAAATGTTTCATTTGACAGATTTTCTGTGGGAATCCAAATAGGCAAATTTCTTTACACTGTTAGCTTGCTGGCTTTTAAAAAACAATCAGCACGTAAAACAGTACGTGCATAAACTTTCCAGTGCCGAGATTGTACTTCATTGTACTGATGAAATTGATTTAGTTTGCACCATCGCATCTGCTCCCAGTGTATGCATAATCAGCATTACATCATTATCTATATATTATTTAAACCTTACATTTTCTGTTACTAAATTGCCAATTATGTTTTCCATTTTTTATTGGATTCATATTGTTTGATGACACACATGCTCATGTACATTCTTCCCCTACAATGATCAATTATGTATCCTTTCTCTCCTGTTTTGTTTTTCCTGTGTGTGTTTCTTTGAGCTCTCAATATGTGTGTGTGTTTATGTGAGGGAGAGAAAGAGAGAGAGAGATGGGTGGAAGAATAATGTGTGCTGCTGTGAGATGTGTGAATTCAGCATATTGGCCTGTTTGTTTCTTGTGTCTCTCTCTAACTCTCCAGTCTTCCACAACAGGCAGTGCCTAAATCTATAAGTTGACGTAAATAGAAGGCTGGATAATTCATTTATAGCTGCTCGAGGACAATCAGTAGCCAGTAATTACACCATTACATGGCTCATATCAACAACTCCAGCATGTTCTGGTTATCTTGTAGTAATTCTGTAATTAAAATTTGATGTATGGTAACTCCCTCCAGACAAACCCTGAGGCTTCGACTGTATGTTTGCAGCGCATATACACACATTGAGAGTGTGTGAGGGCCCAGTTTAGACATAAGGCAAGTTGGCAGCCTGAGTGAGAGGCCAGTTTGAAGGTTGCCACCCTGTTCTATAGTCTTGCTTGTCTAAGCAAAGAGAACGTCACCTCTCGTCTGCGCTCTGTAATAGATAACAGACAGGGACGTGCACGGCAACACTATAAGCACTGTCATGCAAGCTTTATTTATTCCCGTTTTTATCTCTCCCCTCTTTCAAAAACGAGAGAGAAACATCACCTCCTCCCCCGTCCTGTACGGCAGTCAGTGGTCCAAGTGTGTCGACAGATGCCCTCCAGGGTGCGCTAACAAGTGCCCATCAAGCTGACCCTGAACGTGTTCCTCTATCTCTGTCTGCCTGTCTGCCTGCCTTGATGAGCCGGGTCCTCTTGCATGTAGTGGTTGCCGCCCGTTCGTGCAGCCGACGCGTGAAGTGTCCAGGGTCAAGCGTATCCTCGCTCTGCCTTATCAGGGCTTCTCTCTCCCCCGCTGTATGAAGCTTCACCTTCACAGCATGCTGAACTGTCACACACACACATGCTGTGCAAGGAAACCGGTCTGTGTTGATGGGATTTCTCTTTTTGACCCTCATTTGTTTGGCTGAATACTGAGTGCTGTCTGCTCTGCTTGTCAGCCAATGTTCTGGGAAAGGAAGTGTAGAGACCGGGCACGAGGTCGCTCTCAGCAGACAGGAAATTCCCATCATAATGTGTCATCATCGCAATGATGTCACCCATTGATTCTAGATATACTTTGACTTGTGGTGGAACACAGAAAAGGTAGCAGCACCACAATTAGCGTTAAAGTGAAATCTGTGTTTAGACGCGCACCCAAATAATCTGTTTGGAATTTGATTGATGGCTCAATCGGATTGAAAAGTCTTTATATAAACTCTTTAATCGATCTGATTGAGCTTGATCTGAATGAAATGTCGATCAGCTTAGAAGGGTTGGTGTATACCTGAAATAATCCAATCAGCTATGCATTTAAATGTTTGAATGTGACTTTCTTCTCCATCATATTAAAAAAATATCTTGCATACATGTGCAGTGCTGTGATCTGTATGTTTACAAGAACCTTTTAATCAAAATCGATATAATGAGAGTTTTACTTCTAATGAACATCCATATGTTAATTTTACAGACTGATCAGTGAAGGAGACCATATTTGCCAAATATGTGTTTAAAAACCGTCTTGTTACATTTGTCTGCTTTCCATTTTTTAATAGGTATGACATCAAGGCAAAAGTGACTTTTCAAAGTCACATATCCTGTACTGATTGTTGGGAAAAATCTACACAGTTAAGCTGGAAAGTTATGTTTTGAGACTTGATCAAATTATCCTGCATATTAAATGAATTTGCCAGGGCCGGGGACTGTGTAGAGCTTTGTGTAGGATGAGCATTTAAACTGGAAATCTGCAGACTATTGAAGGGATCGATCACCTGACAATTTGAATTCTGTTGTTGTTTACTCACCCACAGCATTCCAAACCGGTTAGACATTGTTTCTTTCACACACACACACTAAAAAACAAAAAACTGAAGGAAACATTTAGCAGAATCTTTAAGCTGCTTTTGATGTGATTCGTTGTAAGTGAATGATATATGCTTTTTGAGCTCAAACCCAAAACAAAACAAAAAAATATTCAAAACGTATCCATATAATGGTGTAGTTAAATTTTTCTGAAGCCATGTAATAGCTTTGTGTGATAAAAGGACTAAGATATAATTTGTTTGTAGCTAAAAATGTGGACGCGTTGTGCTGTGATGATTTGCTTCCAAATTTTGTTGTTGTGCTATTCTTAACCAATCATGTGGATTTAAATTTGAAAATTTAGTGGTTCATGGTGAATAATGACTTATTTTAGTCTGTTCATCACACAAAGCTATTAGATAGCTATTAAAGTGCTGTCAAACTATAAACTTTTTCTCTAATATATAACTAAAAAAAAATTTTCTCACTAGCTGAGAATGCAAGCACATTTCCTTGTAAGATGGCACCAATTAGCTCCTTCTCTGCCATCTTCGGATTGGACATGAACTGCAGCCAAACTGGAGGCTGTATTAAAAATAATGCCCTATATAAGATCCAATCTGCCCCGTATCTGTGCGTCAAGTTGGTGCGTGCAGAGCGGCTTTTAAAATCTCATTTATTTTTTGCTGTGCAGATGACACTCGTGTACAAAGGTCATCCGCTTTGTTTTTACGCGCAGGGGGGAACATCCCCAGAATGTATTGATGGGGCCGGACCAACGCAAGCATAGAAGAAAGAAAAGATGAAGAAAGGGAGTGGGTTATAGGAGCGCAGATTACGTGATGGTCCACGGAGGTTCGGAATACAAATAAGCGCAGGAAAAATGGAGATTTGGGGTGAGGGGAGATGTTACCCTGTGGTCATGCCTCAGGGCCAGATAAACCGATTGATTCCCTGCATGGGACTTCATGGATGCCCAACAGGAGACACACTCAGTGTGTCATTTTTTTATTTTGCATATGACAAAGAGATGAATTGTGCACAAAGCTTTTTCTTATGGGTCATGCTGTAATCTCTTTGTTTGAAAGCATGCTCTCTTCACATTCATCTCTGAAGTTTTACGGTATCACATTTGAGCAACATTTGAGCAACATTGAGCAACGTTTTTTTTGGGCCCATCAGCAGGCATACTACTTTGAACCACATCCTAAATGCCAGTCCTAGCGTTGGATGGCTTGCAGGCCCTTTTCCCTCGCTGGCCTGCTTTGTTAGCTTCGGTGTTGTATTTCAAGGCCTGATTAGATGTCACTCAATTAAAAGCACATTTGGGCTAGCAGAGAGTGTTGCCATGGCTGCTATGTGGAAGGTGGAGAGCCCCATGGTGCTTACCCAGAGTGCTCTAATTAAAACCGCTCACAGTGCCTGGAGAGGAACTGTGCCTCACGCTGCACAGCGCAGCCAGAGAAGTTTCACACCAAATCAATGACAGCCACAGACGCCTCTCAGATGAAATTAAAAAGGATATGCATTGCGAAGAAGGGGAAAAAAAAGAAAGGGAGGACTCACAAAGGACTCCTCCTGATTTGAAGCTAGATTTGAGACAGGCTAGGATTAATACAGCTCTTATGATATGGCGCAGATTGGTGCTCCCCTGGTGGCACAGATCAGGTAAGGCCCAGTAAAGCACACATCACTTTCTAAATGCTTCATTATTTTACTCTCTGAATCCCCAGTCTGGCATTGATTTAATAAGCTCAAATATATATGGCTTTTTGAATGAATCGTGCATTTTATATTGAAGCATCTTTGTCACCATTTCTGTCTTCGAGTTTCATTTAAATACATTTGCCCACTGGAAAACAATAGGCTGCATTCTAGTGATTAATATACTGTTTGATAGACCTTCTACCTTAATTTCTATCATGAACCCCCAATGAAAATCCTGGAACAACCTGTTTTTGCTTTCAACAGATCCTTTGGTATTAATATGCCAAATTAAATGCTGCCATGGTGCACAAACGAGTCCTTAAAGTATTTGAGGGTGCATGTTTTCACTCGTTCCATGCTTGTAATGCAATTTATGAGTCTCTATCCATTTAACAAAAAACTAGATTAACTATCTCCATCGATAGCCCCCATTGAACCAAATTTCTGTTGACTTTATTGCCGTCTTTTAATATGACACTGGCTTGTGGGAGGGGCAATGTTGCACCTGTAGCATATGAGGAATGACTTACTCTCCTTTTTCTGGTTTTTAGACTCTGTGCTGCTTACTAAATGGCACAGTGTTGTCACATTGACCTATGGATTGATGGATGGTTTGGGATACCTCAAACCGCGAAACACAGAATGCAGCTGAGTAGAAATGGGCTTTATGGGTCATGTTTGCCTTTCAGCATGAACAGATATGTGAGCGCTTAATCGCAAGGAGGGAAGCTGGAAGGACGTCTGAATCGCTGTTCTGCTTCACTCGGCCCGCTGATGCCACATTTGAGTGCCACATTCACACTTGAATAATGCAGAGATGATAAATGGTAAGGCGTTGTGACCTTTTAAACCTTGCAGGGAAACGCCTGGATGCCCTTCTTGTCCCACTGTGAAAGAAACACAAGCTCCATTACTAGTGTCTTGGCGAACTCAGGGTGTGGTGTAGTTCAGCCACAAGGTTTAATCAGGGCTGTAAACACTTTCTTTGGACAATTTTTTTGAATTCGTTTTTTGTAGATATTGAATGATGTATGATTTGGTACATTGATATTAAGTTCAGTACATGAAGCGTCTTGCTTTGTGTAAGTCAAATTCAAAACTAGTTGGTTTGAGTTTGCTTTGCCTAGTTATGGCAACTTTTATTTTGAGGTAGTTTTTGAGAATATTCAGCAGCAATGTAAACCTGTGATTTACTAATGTCTAAATGTCTTTTATTTATGTAGCCTGGGATAAACCATCAGTTACTGTTTATCCAATAAAGTCTCTTTGTTTCTTTGCCTGAGGTTTAGTATCCTTGCAATATATTTTAGCGGAGGCACCTGGTGTAGCTATCAGGCATATTTTATGTAAAACAGTCAGGTATTATTGCATTATGAATTCATTCCAAATGTCAGTTAGTGACTGGGCTTATAGAGGTCTTGTAGAAAGTCACATTTCCATAATATATCCTTGCATTACACATAGTGTACTGAGACTGATCTCCCAGCATGTATTTTTGACATGAATTCTTCTTGCTCTCCAAATATAGTCCATCCATCTCCTTGCTCTTGTTCACACCAGCTAAATAATGGAGTTTCTGAATGGCTGATGATGTTTTGGAGTGATATGCTCAGCTGGGCCACCTGTCTGTGCATGAGAGGCCCTCAAGGACCAGCGAGTCTAGTCAAATAAATGGCAGCCTAAAGCGAACAGCGTGGGTTAAAATAGAAAAGAGAGAAGAGCCAGCAGTTCTGCTCAGTGCAGTCGGATCAATATGAAACCTCATTACGGGAGTGTCATAGAACATTTGTGCACTTTCTGCTCCATCTAGCAGCAATTTTGCTGGATAAGCACCGCTCTCATTTGCCCATTTTAAGCATTTCGTTAAAGAACAACCCACAAACACGAACATATCACTTTCAGCCTCAGGGCCTTGGCAAGGGGAGCATCCCCCCACTTCTGTCTTTGCTGGACCGGACTGCCTTCCTGAGATCGTGAGGCCAGCCAGCCGGAGAGCAGATCACGGTGTGTGTGTGTGTGTGTGAAAGAGAGAGAGAGACATGGCGTTTCACACTGACTGGGCTTTGACACCCACTGTTAACCCTGTAATTAATCCCTTAATAACCTAGTTAGCATGCTGCTGTGCAAACCTCTTTGTGTATGTCAGGTTCATCTGTAAATCCCTTTCTACTCTACTGCAAACTACATTTTTCTACAGCAAACACGTGTATTGGATTGACAGAAATGTGACAAATTTCTAAATGAGTTTTTATTCATTTATTTATTTTAAAATGATATTTTTGGTAATTTTTCCTTTTATTTTGACAGGACAATTTTGAAGAGAGACATGAAGGGAAAAGAGCAGATAGATTAATATGAGAAACCAAGTTAAATGCAGTTCTCCCAAAACGTTGCCCAAAGGGCTGTTGCTCTTTTTTCTTTTGAATTTGTGCTACCTTTTCCAATTCTTTTTTCCTTCCTCGCTCTCACACTTTTATTGATAAGGGTAGTAGTAAAGGCACAAATGAATTAAGGCACGTGTGCTAAAGTCCAGACCACAACATGGCTTTGACTTTTTTAGTAATACAAAAGTTTACATTTTCTGATTACAGAATAGAATGTATGAAATTGAAGAAAAAACAATAATAATTAGACATTTCGATTATATTTTTGCCCCCCGCATTGTCAGTACTCCACAGACAGAGAGCTCAGACATGCAAAAGTGGGAAGGTTTTTTTATGTGGTGAGCAGGCTGCACATAACAAAGTACTTGAATAATACATGATCTGATTATAGCCAAATGAGCAAAAAATCCAGAAAGGTCAGTAAGACTCGCAGATGTGATTACAGATTGAAAATCGGCCAACACCTCACTAATGAAACCACAAACAAATACCCCTTTCAATTCGCCCATTGGCCCTCATATTAATCATGGAGCAGAGTGTCAGGAAGAGGCTGTCTGGTCAAACCCCTATCCCCTCATGAGCGGTGTTGTTGTCATTGTGTTGCTCAGAAATGGCTTGATATCAAATTGGAATGACAAATGAAATGTTGGCTGGGAATGAAGGTTGAGTGGTTGGCTGGTGATGATGAGGGTGTCTAATTAAACTACAAGGCTTTTTTTGAGGCTTGGTCAAGAAGGATACCACTGTTTGTTTATGTGTGCAATGGTCTCCAGTCTGTCTGCAGGCTTTATCATGTTGTTTAGCCTCCGGCAGCACGTCACAGGCTTCTTGAAAAAAAACAGACACTGATAATCTGAAATTCGGGACTTGTAGACAAATATGTGTGAAGCATGATGAAAGCAACGATCAGTAGTATTGCTTATGATGTGTCACTGATAAAATTTCATATGTCTGATGATTTCTGCCTTCTATTAGACACACTTTTGCTTAATAATGAAACATCTTTGAGACAGTTGAGACCTGCCCTCCACCACCGCTTGCAGGAGTGTGAGCTTGGCAAAAGGATTGATTGGTTGGGCTGTGAAGGAATCATATCGCATGGTATGTGTTTTTCTCCCTCCTCTGGCTTCAGCGCACTTGACAGCCAGCCATCAGGGAGAGTGTTTTACAGATCCCAAAGAGCCCACAGACTAACTGCACATGACCTCCAGCATTGAATGATGAATGGCAAAAGAAGCTCCTCTCATCCATCGCGGCCTCAACCTCTCCACCGCTTGCTCTCATTCCGTCTGAAACGCCATGAAAGGGCCCACTGGAGACTCTAGCATACGGGCAGCTTGGAATAACTCAGACACTGGCCGTTTCATCTACTTTTGCATGTGCGGTTTACTGATATGAATGAATCTTGATACATTTTAAATCACAGGCAGACGTTGGTAACAAAGATGGTGTTTCCAAGAACACACAGCTCAGCAGATATGTTTAGTCCTACTGTGGGTGTCTCCTGGGCCAAACTCTGTATGAATGTACATACCTGGGCTTGAAGAAAGGAACATGCAGCAAAAAATCAAGAGTAGAGCATATGTATGTTGAACAACTCAGCCAGTGCTGCCTATGGATTAGGGCTGCACGATTTTGAGAAAAAACCTAATTGCGTTTTTTCTGACAAATATTGCGATTGCAATGTGATTTTCGATTTTTGCGTTTGATACTTCGATAAGTGCATAAAACCTAAAATTATCAATAAAATATGTTGTTACTTTTA
>JAUCMU010000048.1:7360015-7373792 GCA_032275025.1 Enteromius treurensis | reverse complement strand
AATTAAACTTTATTTATCAAATGCAGAGACGGTCTCTGTAGTCAAGATGACGGTAATCCCTGGAAATCAGGTGTCCCGAACTAAGCAAGCCAGAGGCGACACTTAGCTGCAGCATGGCTCTGGAGAAGGTCATTGTAGCGTTTCTTCATGAGGGACTCTTGCATGCAGCCCAGTGTACTGAAGGGAGCTGTGAGCCTCTGCGCTCTGTGTGGGGGGTGTATGCTGTCTTCACACCTAACTCTGCTAGTGCAAAATGGAGACAAGCTGCCTTGCTAGCACCTGCCAACCTCTGATGTCTAATCACTTCTCACTATTAAAATTTGTGAACTCCAATTATGCATGCACCTAATTGAAAAATGAAACGGTTGCTTGCAATGGTGTTGACAATTGGAGACATTGATTTAGTGGTAGAGCTTTGGCTCTTTTTCCATTGATTCAGAGCAGGAGTATAAATCACCCAGCAGTGCTCACCTTTAACCTCATGAATACTAACATTTAAACTAAGCTTCAGGTAGAAATATGATTATGGGCAATTATAGTCATGTCGATAGAGCGTTCAGTATCCGTGTTTGTGTTTTTTGTGTGTGTAAACCCAATAATGGAGATTGAAAATTGCTATAGGGGGACATCTTGTAAGGTGTGTATGTTTCATGCAGGAGCAGTGTGGAGACTCACCTTGTTAATCTTTGTAATTATTCTGTCTTTGAACTCGGTATGAAAGAACCCTAGAAAACGCATGAGCCCTGGGACTGAGAGGATGTTTATATGCAACAGCCAGAGACACAGAATGAATGCGCTCTTCAGCTTCCAGCTGAATTCAGCCGAGATGAACTTGGTAGAGAGCTGCCTTTTTTTTTGCATTAAATCCCTCCTCCTCGTCTTTTGACTCTCTCTCGCGTGGCTTTGGAGCACTAAAGGGATGCAGTTGGATGGAGATGCGGAGCGGAATCACTCATTTTTATCTCCCAGATGGGGCAGGCTGGCATCAGCTAGGGCTTTCCTAGCTTTATGGCCTTTTCCCTCACTTTTGTTTTCCACACACGTTCTACTTTTTTTTTTTTAATGTGCCCTGTATTTTCTGTGCCATGCCTTGCTGTTTAATATGCATGATAAATTTTATTCCCATATTTATGCCACTTCTACACTGGACAGGCCCTTTGCAGGGGCTGGCCCACTTCTGCCAGGGAGAAACAACATGAATGAAATGGCAAGTTCATTTATTTGTTACACTCTTCAGCGAAAAGTATTGGTGTCCTGCACGTTCATCCTCATCCCCAACCCCTAGATTACAGGTAACTGAATAGCACTTACTATTTTTACTCTGTAAACAACGGGATCAACTAGCCTGATGGAACATTTGTTGTTTTATTGTCCTCTTTGTGCAGTTTCATGTGGATCTTGGAAACACCTGGGTGTTGGCAACCCTGTTATTTCTCCCAAGCTGTACACTCGCTCTAAATGCTTATTGTACCGAGACAGCGATGTGACCGTGACCTTGGGGATGAGGAGGGCACATACACACCAAAATAATACAGAAAAACCGCTAAGCAGATTTCTGGGGAGCGCACAATCTGTAGCCATGCTGCTAATGGGTGCTTTGTATGTTTGTGGACAAAAATGAGCACTTTGCAATGAATAGTTAAAGAAGGGCACTTTCAGGTGAGTCTCTGAATGCAGAAAGTTCAGTTGACTCTCTAACAAGCTGTGCCTTTTCATTTACATTCCCTCCTTTTCCGTTTGCCTCAGGAAATTTCTAATAAAAGTTGGAATATCTCCAGCAAAATGCACACATTACCCAGCATGCGAACAAATTGAACTGAACGATCGCCTCCTTTTTTCTACAGCTCGCATCTTACTCGCCACTGTGTGCGCTGTAGAACTGTAGAGGGGGAGGGCATGATGCTTTCTATAGGGGGTTCTAGAAGCGTCCCAGCATGTGATATGGATATTTGCACAGCAGATGCCGGCGTGCAGCGTCGCCTTATCTGTAATTGCTTCACCATTATGGCAGGATGAGCGATAGAGCTGGTGGCAGCATCATCAGTGTCCTGACTCGCTGTCAGAGAAAGAAGGCAACCCAGTTTAACCCACCCCCATCTGAAAGAGCATGCAGAATTTATTGTACAGATATCACTGATTTTTGCGCTTCCATCTTTTACAGGTGTTCAAGTTTTTCGTAGTGTGAAGGCAGAGCATCCCACAACGTCAGGGTTTATAATAGCAACCCCTGAGGGCTTGAACTTCTGCAGTTGTCTAATTTCATCAGTCTCACATTTTACAATCAGGAAGCTGTTTGAACAGTGCAATATTGTCAGATATTGAATCCTACAAGGCACAATGTTGCAATTGTGGGGGTGTAGCTCACCCATGCTAAACTTTGTCAATTTAAGAGATGTTTATTGGCAGATAGTGCTCTTTTAAAAGGCCTGGGAGTAATTCCTAGCTATCAGTATCCAGAGGGAATAATAGATAAGAGAGAATGAGAACAGTCTGGGTGACAGAGGCAGTGAAAACATGGATGATGTGATACAGTGTTGGCTAAAAGATGCTGAGTGAGATGGAGTCTGTGGCGTGACCTGCTACTGAAATGGATTCGATAACACCCAGCCTGCAAGAGTACAATAATAGCCTTAATCACAAAAATTGTACTGCATGTTGTCTTCCTTTAATGATGTAAAGGACTAATGTGTTGTGAGATGACTGATTTGGGATTACTAAAAATGTCTTTTTAATTATTATTATTGTTTTTATGATGTTGCTTTAAAATTATGTAAAACAATATGCATTACTGTTTGAGGGGGGACAGGATTACTGAAAGACGTGGCAGTAACATTCAACTATCAAGTACCTTCCAATTTTTTATATCATAAATGAGGGCAGCAATGGCAGCCCTCGAAAGCATGTTCTCACACCACAGAGTGACTAATTCTCTGACCCCAGTTCAGTCGCACAAGTCTCATTTCACCACAAGGATACAGTAAGTAGCTGCAGCGTGCTCTCGTGGACTCATCAGCAGAGCTTAAAGAATTAAACAAAGGAGATGAGAAACGGCCTGTTCATTTAGGTGAAGTCGGCACATCAGGGAATGGACGCTTTGTGTTAAGGTAATTTGTTTGCTTCATTTGGCATTTGAATGTAAAAGCTTTTGCTAATACATTTATTTAACGCTTTCCTTTTTTGTGCCATATTGGCTTTTCTTTCTTTTGTTTTCTCTTATTTTCTTTGTTGTGGTACAAACAAGAAAGTTGTGGAAATTCAATAACGGTGGTCTTTAGAGATTATTTGCACAAAGATGTATCAGCCCCATCTCCCATATCGCCTGCCTGTGTCTCCCTCACACAAGGCCTGAAACGTCTCATTTACTCTAGCTCAGCACTGCTGCATGCTAGTCATTTCAGGTTTCTTGAAAGACAGCAGAGGCAGTGAACTGACTTTGCCCACAATACCACACAAAGGGCCAATTATCTCACACGTTACATGTTATAGGTTATGTTTAGCAGTAACATTCCAATTAAAAGATATTTGAAAGCGTATTTAAAGAAGTGTCTCAATGGACCTCCCTCGCCTTCAGTTTACCCTTCACATGTCAATAGATTTTAGCACAGCCAGCTCCCATTTTGCATTATGCTACACCAAGACCTTTTAGGAAATATTGGGGATGCATGCCAAGGTTGCAGCCAAGCACTAATTAATTTTACTTGAGGAGACTGTAAAGTTATGTAGACACTCTTTTCGGCCTTCACTGCGTTTTTTACCTTCCTTTTCTGTCAAGAAACTTAGACCATACCCACCATCATTGCAACCAACTCTATACTGGCTCTGCTCTGAAGGACCATTGTCATGAGTGTCAGATTGGCGGTAAGGTACCAGGGGGATGTATACATGCATGAGCTGTATGCTCGTTAGCATGGCGTGTGACAATCCAATCATAAACACCGGGGCGAGGTGTGAGGTGTACAGTGACACTCCTCAAATGAAGCGGACTGGTGCATGGCAGGTGAGGTGGAGCACACGGAGTGTGCGGTGCCATGCTCGCTTGGCAATTTGGTGCTGCTGTAAATTGGGAGTAGCAATTTCCTGCAGCGGTGTCTCTGAGCAGTATTACAGAAGAATCTAAACAGTAATTCATCATTCCATGCTTCCTGCTGTTTGCTGATGTAACCTGCGCAAGCGAACGATTGTAATTGCAAATCGTTGTTTTTGTGATCTGCAACTATTTTATGCTTCTTAGGAGCCATGAATTTAAATATTTGCTGCCTGTGATTTTTGGCAGTTGTGAAATTAAGTCCCAAGTCCTACATGTTTTTTTTCCATTGCATGGCTCTACAGAAGTTTTTGTAAGCTGTCTACTGTAGATTCATTCTTTCTGAATAATCTTTCCTGAATCCCTTTTTTTGTTTGTTTACTTGATATAATTGAATTTTAAAAACAGATCCAAGACTACAAAACAATAGAATCACATTTCTCAAACCTTTATGGATGTGCCAGGATTTCCCCCCATTTTAGGAAGGGGGGCTACTTGCTGCACAAGGAATAGTTGTACTGGGGAGTCAGTAGCCTCCAAAAACGTCTTATATAATAATCACATACTATGCAGTGTTTTTTGTAGCATATGTATCCCCTCCATCATAGTTTAGTTGTGGTGATGCAAGAGATGTGTTAACAAATGTTCCTCACCCTGCATCAATATGGATGAATTTAACTTGCTATGCTTGCCTTTGTGGCAGTGGGGACTGGCGAAGCAGATAAAACAGTGGGTACTGTACATTGCTCGCCTCTGCAAATTTTTAGGGGTTTGAGTACGTAGCATTGAAACCCTATTGTAATTGTTAGGATTTTTTTTTCTTTATTTTTTGCGCTAAAACTGTAAGGCCTACAGAGCTGAAACTTGGTCAGATGGTAGTAGTCTGGCTCGCTACTCGGGCGCAGAGAACCGGCCCAATATCGCTGTGCTACAGCGATAACCAAAGTGTCAGTGCTCATAACTCCTGAACTTCTTTAGATTGACACACCATTTTTCCGTAAATTAGACGTATGTCTGAAACCTACTTTTGCGAACTAGTCCTAGGTTTTTCACCCGATCGGAACCAAATGCAGAAATATTATAATATTTATAATATTATAAAAAACTAAGTAAATCCATTAGTCCGATTGACTTGAAATTTAGTATGCAGTGTCTTTGTCCAATGTCATGAGGTCGCCATCAATATAATAAAGTGTGTGTGTGTGTGTGTGTGTGTCTGTGTTTGTATTAATATAAAAGTTTAACCATTTCATTTCTGAGTGTGTGTGTCTGTGTTTGTGTCAATATAATAGTTTAACCATTTCATTTCTGAGTGTCTGTGTCTGTCTGTGTGTTTGTATTAATATAAAACCATTTCATTTCTGTATGTGTGTGTGTATCTGTGTTTGTGTTAATATAATAGTTTAACCATTTATCACTGTGTGTGTGTGTCTGTGCTTCAGTGTCAGCCATACATTCAGGTTGCCTTATACAACCTTAAAAATGCTTGAACCCCTGTAATTGCTGCTTGCAGCTATATTTGTTTATTATGTATTTATGGTCCATGCCTTAGATTCCCAGTGATCAAATGCTACATTTCCAGCTTGGCTCTTTAAGTTGCTTTGGCACAGGGCAGCTTTCCCCTCTTCTCTAATTCTTTTTATTCCTTTGCTTTATTTTATGGTTTCCTATGGCCTGCTCCCTCCCCTCGGCATGTACCCTTCAGCACTTCTGTGTTGTACTTTCTCTCCCTCCTGATTTCCAGAAATTAAGGCACTTGATTTTGCAGTCTGATGAGCAATTTGTGTCGTATTTACAAGAGCAAGCTGGGATTTCCTTTGAATCACAATACAGACACAGAGAAGCTGCTTGCACAGCAGATTTTCAATTCATATTTACAATGTTTTCGCCTTTTAATTGCCCAGAGCGAAATGTCATAAGAGCACGCTGGAATGAAGCACTGTGCAGAAGACAGCTCGGGTACAGGGCTTTGACATCCAGTCACATACAGCACAGACTCCTGTGCAGCCGTGTATATTTAGTCTCATTTGAAAGCAGTTTTCTTCCGCTGTGAATCAGAGTAAAGAAGTGTGCTGCCACCTCAGCACTTTCTGCTCTCTGCTCCTTAAGTCTGTGTCATTTTTTCATGAAATACACTAATGTGTAAGGCACCAGTCATGTGTGCTTTGCTGATCTGGCATGAATACCCAATGAGAGCTGCTATAAGAGAGAATTGCCTGTGATGTAAGTGCTGTTTTTAACTCTTTCGCCGCTGTTAATTATTCATCCACCATCAGTGGCAGTCCAGTGAGGAGACTGAAGAGGGCCTGGTAGCAGTGGCTTACTCCCTTTGAGTCCTTTTTTACACCAGTCAAGATAAGCTCAGCCCAGCACAAGAGGACAGGAAAGGAGTGTGAGAGGACAGGGAAAGTTTGCATACTCTTCCCTCATCCAATTCCCTTACCTTTTCCTCCTTCTCTTTCTTCTCCTCCTCCTTTGCCCTCCTCTCTTCCTCTTCCAACTCCTTTTTCTCCTTCTCATTTTTTCGCTTCTCCAAGTCAAAGCAATTGTGGCAAATTTTACTGCTCCTTTTAACAATCGCAATAGTAAAATTGACAATCTACATCAACACCAACATAGAGTTGAGAAAAGTTTAATTTTATGCAAATAAGTACCAGTAAGAGTGAGTCAGTGTAACAAATCTCATCCGTCTTCTTCTTGTCTACAGTATCTCCGAAAAATGACGTTAGTGTGAGTGATTTCACTTCTGTATGTTTTGTTTCTGCCCACATACAGTGATGTAAATTAAAACAGGATGCGTAGAAAATAGTGTCCGAAATTGACAGCATTTTGATTAATGGATTGATGATTGTTTATTTTGTTCATAATATGATGTATTATGCGCTGCTGCAATTTATATATAAACATTTTCCAAGGATACTTAGTAACTCAACACATCTTAAAAAAAACTGGTCAAGGACTAAGCATTATTTTGCTGTGTAGCTGTTTTTGATTGCAAGAACATGTTAAGTGTGAACACCCCATAAGGAACACATCTGTTCGTACATGAACCGAAATCAGCCTAATTAGAGCCTCCTTAAGTCTAACTTGTCAACTAATCGTTTAGACAACATACCAACTAATCAATTTTGAAAAAGTGTACTTTTGAAGATTCTTAATAAGGGGAAATGTGTAAATTGACAGAGCAGGGGTTGCAAAAAAATCTCTCTTGAAAGCTGAAGCAGGTTCTGTGCTGCATTTTAATTTGGTTTTAATGGCTTTTGTTTTTCCTCTATTCTATTTGTTACATTTTGTTGTGAGAAACCTCTGGGACTGTTGTCATTGTTAAATATTATTTCTATATAATCTTTACTATTGCTTGGTGCAACTTAGTTGACATAAATTTGTAATGGTATTTCTTAAACCCAAGAGCATTTACAGTGGATGTTTTTTCCCCCCTTGCTTGCTACTGTAGCTTAATTTGTCCCAGTATCTCATTAGTACATTGAAAATGCCAGCCAGCTGATTAAAACTTCCAATATGAAAACAAACATTTCACACTGCAGCTACAAATGAAACAAACAAGGTCCCGTTTTAAATCAGTATTTGCAGGTGATGCAGGTTTCAGAGTTCAGCAACCTCCTGCTGGCTGGGTGGATAGATACATCTCGATCCTGGTTTTATCTGTTTTATTCATTGAACTTCTAAACGAATAATTAACAAGGATTTAAAATGGCTCTCATGGATCACCTGCTGTCCCTGATATCATTTTTGTGATTGCACAGCAGAAAAGTGGCAGAGACATTGACGATAACGTCTGGCACTGAATTGTCTTGCAAGATCAGTAAGTCCCCAATTAAAGCGATATATCCCTCAGTCTACATAGCTCAGCAACTCGAACCCACAGAGCACATTTTACCACAGCATGAAGGAGACCAAAGAGAACAGAGGATTATTCGTTCTATTCCATGTATTTCAAAAGAATATTTGTTTTACTTGATTCTACTTTTTATGCATACTTTTTATCAGGTTAAAGTCTTTTGGAAATAAAGCCAGCATAAAATAAAAAAGGACCCTATTTAATTTTTAATACATTTAAATTCAATAAAAAATAATATTATAAATTACTGTAAAAGCAGCCATCATGCCAGTCTTTAGTGTCGCATGTTTAAAAAACATTCTAATATGCTGATTTGGTGCTCCTACAGCATTTATAATTAATAGCAATGTTAAAAATAGTTGTGCTGCTTAATACTTTGCATAAGTTTTATTTAAATCTAACTGACTCAAACTTTTAATGGTAAGGCATATCATGTTAAAAAAAGTGAAACAGGTTGCAAATCTGATAGAAAAAGACATTTTTGCAACAGCGTGTGCTCTGTATGTGTAGATCTAGGTTGGACCTCAAGATAACCACCCCATTCGACACCCGTCTCCGAGAATCCTCTCAAAATGCGCAGATGCATTTGTTATGTCAGACGTCTTACGACCTGGTAAATATTATCATCCTACAAGCAAACAAACAATCCTTTTGCCGGAGATAAAGGTGCAGCTTGTGGTAAGGTAATGGGACGGAGCTATTAGCTGTGTCACTCATTCTGCCAGTCCTGTCAGTGACGCCCGGTCTGACGCCATCTCCCTCTCCTCATCCACCTGCTTATCTCTCAGATAAATTAAGTCAGGCAGGAGGCGGCCAGGCAGGGGGAGCATGCATCCACACCTATCAAGTGATAGGAATACCGTCCACAGATCACTGCTCTATTGACTTTAGTTAATAACGCTGGGGTACAACGCTGCTGCTGACATCTCCGTCAGAATTTTGAGAGCCCATTTGATTGACAAACGCGGGAAGGGAATAAACACCGGCTAATTACATACAGCCTCATGTTTGTCAGAAACCTAACCCCTTGCACCACGGTGCCCGAAAGAACACAGATTTAGCTCCCCGCATGCCCCTGAAAACAATAAAACTACCAGCTGTGCGGTTCCGATCACATCCCTGACTTTTACAATTAGCCACCTGCATGTTAGTTAGTGGTCCGCTCTCTGTGAAGCACATATGAGGTCAGCTTCACACACCGCGCCTTTTTACTTTCTCCACGCCACAGCAGTCAATCCCAGGGAGCTCACATGAGGGAATTGCCAATCAAAGAGCACGTCGGGCCCCAGGACGTTAATGGAGGCAGCCGTCAGCAGGAGGAAGCCGGGCTCATGACGTTCATGCTAGCTTTTCAGATGACTCTCCGACAGGTTGACAGGCTCGGAGCCCTGGCTGCGGCCTGTAAAGGTCACCTGTCATGCAGGGTTATATATGTCTGTTTGTTCTTGTATGCCAGAGGAAGAAAATTCCCCTACCAGCCTCTATTCATGCCTGCCATTCTACTCGATCGCTACCTCATCACCTCTTTGCTAAGCTTAGTCCTGACCCATAGGCATGGTTAGTCATGAATAAATTTTCACCCCTAAGAACTTCAGCTCTAGTCTGAATTTCAGCCAAACATCCTTCTCTTCTCACAGAAGCCAAGATGCCAACCTAATCTTGCGGCTATTTTCTTTTTTTCCTTCTTTTTTTAAGGCGAGGTGCGAGACTGTCCATCAGTCCCTTTGCGATGAGGGTGGCGAGATTAGGACCTGGTTAAGAGGTGTCCATAATTGAATTCCAGACATCTCAATGTGCATTAAAGTGGACAGTGGGACAAGATAAAGCTTTTTCCCAGATGAGAAGCGAGGAGAGGCTTACTGACACTCAGCACCATCAGAGACCATCACGGTGCTAATGCTAAGAGCCGAGGCTCATGGGAAGGAAGCGGTCACCCTGTGAAAACATGCTGATGATATTCACTCTACCCTAACTCTCACTGTCTGCTTTATCTGT
Organism: Enteromius treurensis; assembly: GCA_032275025.1. Taxonomy (NCBI): domain Eukaryota; kingdom Metazoa; phylum Chordata; class Actinopteri; order Cypriniformes; family Cyprinidae; genus Enteromius; species Enteromius treurensis. The sequence goes on along the minus strand of JAUCMU010000048.1, from coordinate 7,363,914 downwards.
CAGGGGAGAAGAGATACTTTTTAACCTTTTGAAGTTGTGAAACACTGCAAATCTGTTCAAACAAAGAATGAAAGTCTGTCCTTATCCTTATCCAATCCTTAATCTGCTCATTTTCTACCATGTTGAACTTTTAAATCTCAAACTAATGATTTTCCTAGTGTTTAATAATATAAGTAAACTAATTAGAATGGCTTATGTACCATTTGCTTTTCAAAAAACTGTTAAAACAATGAGGAAAATTATGCTGCACAAGTCCTGTTCTCATCGCCACCTTATGTGAAATGCAAATGTAAACATATCCTTGCCATCATCAAGTCATTCTTACCTCATTAGTGAAATGGCAGACAATAATTCCTCAGTATATGCATTTACACTTTGTCGGAATAACCCACCAAACAGGATTGTATGTGTATTTCCTAGCAACATGTTTTGCTTACCCAGAAATGCAATAGAATTTTTTTCATAATGTTTTAATAGTTTTTTTACAATGCCAGCACACCAACAATTGTGACTCTTATTAGAAGTATATTCTGCACTACAGGTGTTCTATCTGTTGACCAGGGTTTCACAAATAGGGGCTTGTCAAGGAACTGCAGGGGGGTTGTGAGTTGATGTAAAGCTAATAATTAATGCAGTCAAATGTAAAATTAAAATGAATCAATGGGGCTGGATAATTAATCAAAATAAAACTGAAATGGCAATATGTCTTCGTGATTATTAAATCAAAGGGTGCAACTAAATTCAAAAAGTGTTTCAGGGTGTTAGTTTACACATGTGCAGCTTATAATACCATGTTTTCAAGTGCTCAATTCACAGTAAATGATTTTTCACAGCAATTGTGTATTTAATATACATTATTGTGCACTACCCTAGTGAAAAATAAATATAATTAAATGTATTTATATTACATTTATTTCATGCTTAGTATACTACAAACACATTTTAATATTTACGCACTAAGCGTATGCACTAAATAAAATACCATGCAATTGTACTTTTAGTATACTAAACTGGTATACTTAAAGTCTGCTAAATTGGAACAACTAATTAGGTACTTCATGCACTTTAATCGTGCGGAAGTAGTGCTGAAGTCCAATTAAGGACACACTTAGTAATATTTGATTGTGTTAAAGTGGAGCTATTGCAGTTATACTTTAGGTACACTTACTGTAGGTGCACAAAATATTTTGCATTTAAAGGGAAATGTTACACAATCCTCATTAAAAGTGACATAAACACGCATTTTAGGCTTATTAATAAGAAATATGCATTGTGCACAAGTAATACTCTGAATAGAGTTTAATTAACATTTTTATTTCAGTGGGTCTCGAGTTATCTGTCAGTAAATATGTTAATAGATTTGAACTATACTATGAAATATATTACCTTTTTTCTAGGGAAGGTAGTTGTTAAGCTTAGGTTTTGGGAAGGTTTAATGATGTAGAATATGGTCATGCAGAATATGTGCTTTATAAGTAATAAACGGACAAGATGTTAATAGTAAGCATGCTAATTAGCAGCTACTTAATAGTGAGAGTTGGTCCCTATACTAAAGCATTACCAAAGTCTCTTTGGTTAACCAAGGCAGTAGTTATGTTACAAGCTGAAAAACAGTTAAACCAATAATATTGTAGTATATGTACACACACACACACACACACACACACATATATATATATATATATATATTATAACAATAAGAAAACGTTTATTAACATTATTTTAAATTAAGTATAAAAACAAATCTGTCAACATATTTACTGACATATCAACTGAGACTTACTGATATAAAATTACAATTAAGCTTTATTTGGAGTACTAATTGTGGTTAATGCATATTTCTTATATTAAACCTAAAATGTGTCACTATTAATGAGGATTGTATGATCTTTAAAAAATATCGGTCTTTGAATGCAAGCTATTTAAAGTGTACAAAAAGTATATTTGCAATTGTTCCACTTTAAAACAATCAGATATACTTCAGTAAATCTTTAGTTGGACTTCTGCACTTTTGCACCTTGAAAATGAATAGAACGCAAAATTAATTGTTTGTATATTAAAATACAATTATTAGTATTTAGTATATTAAAATACAATTGTGTTTTTTATGTAGCACATAAATATTTAAGTATTTTTTAAGCATCAATATTCATCGGTCTTATGATTCTTCAGAAATCATTTTAATATGCTGATTTGCTATTCAAGAAACATTTCTTGTTACCAGTGTTGGAAACAGCCATTCTTTAGTGATTTTATTTATTTTTTATTTTTTTAATGAATAGAAAGAGCAGCATCTATTTGAAATATTGTTTTCATAAAAATGAAAAAAGAAAATCTTTCTGACCCCAAAGTTTTAAAACAGTAGTGCTACCATTACTTCCCTTCTAAAAAAGAGACAATTTTTACAGCAAATATTGGTTTAAGTGGTTCGTATGCGGCTACAGAGAAAAGATAATAAACAAAAAAATTCTAAATTTGCAGAAGTCTATTGAAAAAGTAAATTAGTCTTAATTAGTTTCCTTGAGAGCTTTGAAGAGGGCTGATGCTAGAAGGGCTGTGATCGTGTTTGCTATGGGTGACCTAAATGGCAGCACAAAAAATGCATATTATTACTCCACTTCCAACTCCTATACTCACAGCCTCTCAAATACATCTGTTCTAGACCCTTTTCAGTGAGGAATTGTCAGGAGCTGATACAGACGCTTGTTGTAGCTCACTTAAATGAACCCTGTCCCTTTTTCTGTCTGCTTCACGTTATACAACCAGCATTTATTCATTTTAAATATGCAAGTTTTACTTCTGGATTGTAACATATTCAATCACTTTCCCAATCTCTGTCAAATGGAAATAAGCAAAAATGTAGAAAATATATCAGAAACTAACTTTTTTTTTTTACTGATGTCCATGTATTTTGAAAAATATTTTACTTTGGAAGTATTTTATTGCGGCGCATTTCTTGAATATCTTTCAGGCCGTGATTTATAGTGGAACTAATAGGGTGCTATTTTGAACACTAAAAAGCTTCCCTAAAGTGTGTCATTATCTCAGTCTATATAGGACAGCAGAACAGGCTCTGTGAACTGTGATGGAGGCTGGTTAGTGCGCTCTCCATCAAGTTTGATCAAATATCCTCTTGCCACTCTCAGGGTCTGAAGTTGCTGTGTAACACTCCTCCTCTGGGCTTTCAGAACCTGACGTGTGTGAACGAGACACACACCGGGTAAGTGCACATCCTTCACTCGACTCGAGCCCTCCCCATCCGGCCCATTAAAATAACAATGCATCTCTCAGCTCTGGCTTCAAACTGCTCGAGTGTAATTACTGTTTGCGTTTCTGACTCGCGCGCCTGGCACATGCACGTCATTCGCCAAATAAAAGCCTATAGAATTGCTTTTCTTCATTCTTTTTTTTTTATATATACAATTGATCGTGGTTTTCACAACCCTGCTACCCGTTTGTGAAAGGGTACCCTTTTTGTACACCTTTGAGTCACATCGGCGACAAACACACACACACCAGTGCTGGGAAGATACTTTGAAACCGCAGCTTTCCAAGCACAAACGTAGTGATTTAAAGTAGTTCTACTGCAGTAAAACTACTGTTTTGAAGAAGTACTTGGCTTCACTACAAGCTGCTAACAAAAAGTAACTTTATTGGCGCTATGTAAGGCTTCAGTGCTTTTTGTGCCTTTATTTATACACAGTTGCTTGGGGTTAGTAAGATGTTTAACATAAAGAGTTAAGAATTCTTTCAGCAAAGATCAAAAGTGACAGTAAAGACGTTTCTAATGTTACAAAAGAGTTCTACAAATAAATGCTGTTCTTTTAAAGGTGCCATAGAATGCATTGAGAGAATATTTTAAATTGTTCTCTGATATGTACACAGAAGGTATGTAGCTT
>JAUCMU010000048.1:7346357-7359915 GCA_032275025.1 Enteromius treurensis | reverse complement strand
TGTTTCCAGAAAAGTGTACCGTATGCATCAGACGTTCAGCCAACGCTCCGTGGGTGTGACGTCTGAGGCTGAGACTATAATTTGGATGAATAAGGCAATATTTGACTGAGATACATTATATAAAAAATCTGGAATCTGAGGGTAGAGAAAAATCTAAATGCTCATAAAATCACCTTTTAAGTTGTCCAAATGAAGATCAAAAATTTAGTTTTAATATATTTTCGGTAAGAAATTGACTAAATAATTCATGGAACATGAGCTTTACTTACTATCCTAAGGATTTTGAGCAAAAAAGAAAAATCAATAATTTTGACCCATACAATGCATTTTTGGCTATTGCTACAAATACTGTATACCCCAGCGACTTAAGACTGGTTTTGTGGTCCAGGGTCACATATTTTAAATATCTTACTTTTCTTACTAGGGTAGGTTCACTAAGTTTACATTCAAGTTTGCATAACTTGCAACCTTTTTGTGGTTAAAAGGTTATAGAGCATTTCAGGAATTGAAATGTCAAAAGTATTGGAAAGTGAAAGAATTTATGATGCAAATATTTGAATTGCAACTTTGTGTTATATTAAGCTATTAAATTTTTATAAGAAAAACTGTTTTCTTTAGCAGTAGAGCAGTCTTTGTTCTTTGTGTCGGCATAAATAAGACAATTTAATATTAAACAAAATGTCACATTTTTAAAGTTGTGCAGTCTCATGTGTATGAATCATTTAATATAAAGACAATCAAAATGAGATAATTCAATATTTTCTGTTTAGATGAATGTCATGTGCCATTAATTGACATTAGAGGATCATATAATTGAAATGTTTACTTGGATGGGATATTCTTCAAGTAAACATTTTACATCTAATGCGTTCAACTGACAAAATCGTTTGGAAAGGCCTTCCGTAGACAGAGTATTACATTGAGAATTACATACTCTTTTTTTGCTAATGGATGATTTTAATTGTTTGAGGATCAAGCAGCTCACAACTAAGTTGGGATTGTTTGTTTCTTCTAGCAGGGAAGATCAATACAGAGCAGAGATTGTTAATAAATGGGCCTTGAAAGCACCTGTGTTGGCAACAGAAGCAATCCAAACCCTGCCACCCTAAAACGCCACCACCAGGAGTAATGTTCAGCCTTGAAAGCTGTTACTCAGGCCCGGGGAAAAGTTTGGCCTGGGTGTGAAGGATGAGGAGTGTCAGTTTTGTTCATGTTGGAGGAGTGGGAAGGCTTGGGCGGATGCTGGAACTCTCAGTGGAGCATCCAGCAAGTGTCTTTACTTTAGAGAGAGGAAGATCAAAGAGAGGAGTTTAAAGAGAAGGGGGGTAGGGGGGAAGCTTAAAAGTCTCCCTGCGGTTTTGGGTTTTGGGAGTGATCCAGGTATACCGCTAGTGTATTGATGTGGTGCGCTGTTGTTCTGTTCATTCTCTTTTTATTCTCTCTCATCCTGCTGAACTTGGCCAAGCTTTAAATTTGCAAGGTTTATCAAAGTTGCAGCACAAATTTAATCTTTTACCTCTCACTGTGAGCTTGCTCGGTTTTATGTAGGGTCTTCCCAGCCGGCTTCAATAGGTGATTTCATCTCCGAGAGGGGTTTATGAGAAAGACATTCATATTTTGTAATAGTCCCACATCTAGATCCTTTTGTTTTCTGAAGCGAATTTTGCCTCATTTGCAATATCATAATCATAAGGCTTAATCAGACACTGTTTATGCAAACAACCCGCAGTACCCCCCTGCGAACGGCTGCTGTTGTGTCTCTTCACCCCCGAGGATGACAGAAACCGATGCGGTCTCTGATGCCGGTGTTGTCTGTAAAGAAACGCCAGGTCAGAGGTGGAGTGCCATTTAAAACTTATAAAGCGCACACAAAGGCTTGTTCACTTCCAGTCACTCTGATAGTCACGTTTAATGACTCCGTGTCAGGGAAGTAGCCAGCCAGTGAGTAGAATATGTGTGGTTTCTCTGGGCACTTGAGTATGTGTGTGTATGTTTGTTTGTCTTAATTACCTGTCATTTGTGCCACATGCTGAATGTTGGCTGCACAGAGTCTGACATGTGTAGTCGGCTGGGATCCAGAAGGTTGCCATGGCGAGGCGACTCTGCTGTTCATAGACTGGAGAGTGGCTCATTAATGACTCTCTTATCAATGCCACCTGCGGTACCTCATTGGGTTAAGCTTTACTACCACAATTATGTATTACTCCCTGACTTCATTTCAGAACAGAAACGAAAACAAGAGAACAAAGAAGGGCAATAGTGAAAGCGCTATAGACTCTATAAGGATCGCAAATTCATATTCACTACATGAGAGTAAGAATGATTTCGACAGTTGCTCTAAAGAAGCCTCGCTTCCAAAACATATGTATCCTAATAAATGTTTAACGCTGTTAATCGTTTTTCATTTGACAGTACAATTTGTTTATTCTAAGAATTTCGTCAGAGAACTGCACTTTGGTCAGTTCCAAAAATATCTTAAGTTATATTTAATTATTGCAGAGTTGCATTTGGACGCGTAGAGAATCTTTTTTGCGTATGTGAGATTAGCAAAGGGCACTGCAGCAGAAATCTGTCTCTGTCCGGTGTCTTTATATCACCTATATGCACATATATTCAGTTAATGTCATCCAGACAAATTGCTGAATCCAGTGTTAATACATTGCTTTGTTGTCTTCCATTAAATAGGAAGTAAATGCTTTCACTACAAAATATTGTGATTAATTGCAATTGACAGCCCTAATTCTCGTGTTCCTCAGAGTCTGGTGCACTCGCATTTATTTCTACATAGTTGGCGGAGACTCTTTCCTCATCATCATAGCAAAGCAATTAGCAACATGCTATAAACCTCTCAGAACACCTTAGCAATCACATAGAATCTTGGCAGGCACTGTGCTGTTGTAGTTATACATTTGTAAGTCTACATAAAAGTGGTGTGGGATTGTTTATATTTGGCTAAATTGATCTGCCACCCCCTTCTAATAATGGGTTTATAAATAAAAAGTAATTCTACATAACCTAACGGGGAAAAAATACCTTTTTTTGTTCTAAAATGATAGTCTTTATATTGTATATGTGGGATGGTGTGTGTCTGTGAAAAGGATAGACATCTTTTTGGCTCGCATAACCTAGACCGCTGATTGTGGAGTGAAAGTTTGGAGTGCTTGAGGTTTGAGCCAACATACTCATTCATTACCTTTTCAGTGCATCCTTAACTTACTCTCATCCAGAGGTGGATCCTGTTCCACTCTCAGCCCTCACCTCTCCGCTGCTCTCTGATTGAGCACACCGAGAGAGCCGGTAAACATAGACCATCCAAGTCCGAGGCCAGCAGCTCCTATCTTTCATCTGCCGAATGTTTACCTGGGGCCACTGTTCAGACTCCTGCAGCCCAAGCATACCGCAATGATAGACGGCTGGGAGATTTTTAAAGTTATCAAGCAAAGGCTTGACCATAGAGGCATTTCTAAACAAGGTGACTCGGCCTCAAGCTTGTCCACAGAGACACGTGGCTGGCCTGGTTAAGGGAATGATTGATCGGATGTCAGAAATTGACAAGGAGAGCTTGACTAGGCAGATAAAAACGGCCTTGCTTTTAGTTGCACAAGTATGCTAGAGTACAGCCACACACGTAAATGAGAACATTAAAGTTTTAGCATAAACTTTTGCTGTCTGTAATGAGAGGTTTCTTTTCACACTCTCCTTCCCTTTGCTGCCATGATGGATTTAAAAAAAAATGGTCATGATGATGCAGTATAGTTGAAGCAATTTACAATGTGTCCTTTTTTGGATGAAATACTTCAATGTAGCCAGTGTTGTTTCATCATATCAGGTTTATTACTTTTAGTCAATTTTACTATATAATATTTTACACTTTTATCAAGATTGAACATTTAAAAAATAAAAGGACAAATACACAAATGTATTACACCCTAAGTGAATTATTTATGCTTCTTTTTGGAAAGAATCCAGACTAGCGTGTAAATTAATTTGTGCATTTTGTTATTACATTTATATTGTGCATTTATCTGATTAATCTCATGTGTACAGTATAAGATGTGTTCGGTTGAGTTAATTAACCTGCTCGCAAAGCTCTTTTGTTTACTGGTATTCATATTCAGCTTACACGGGTCAACGGGTCAATCCCTTACCTTAACTATAATTGGATTATTTGAAGCAATTTCTAAACAAAGCATTTTTAGGGAATTGTAAATTTCCGCCCGTATTGTTTTTATCCATGTCATATTTTTGTCAACAGTATGTTTTTAATTCCTTTTTTGTTTGTGCAACGTCAACACAGTTTTTGTCAGTAATTTTGTTGACAAGATTGACCCTGCACAGTATGCCTTCAGCCAACCTGGCCACTGAAAAGTTTTGGGACAAAGATTATTCGTCCGGACGCTGTGTGCTTCCTTTTACAAGGCCAATTCCGTGTACAGCCACAGTGCATTGACATCAGAGAAATCAACTGAAAATCTTAAGTGCTAAGTGTTTTTTCTGAGCTGGCTGAAGTGTGTTAAATAACAAGAATCCCCTTTCCTTAGAGAGATGTGTCGAACTCTTCCATGCACACAGGCAAACACGCACGCACACATGACCGCCTCGCCTCTCCTGTACTGATTGTGAGGGCGGCAATGGTCTGGAAAGCAGACATATCTGGTGTTGAAATTGAATCTGGTGCTGCGTTTGCACGGGAAAATCCAAAGTGACAGAAAAGCAGATAATAGGTTTGCTGTAGCTTCACGCCTGAATGTATGTCCACACAGGGCAATTTCTAAAACAATGCAGTGCTTGACGTTTTTATGACAGCCTTTTTTATTGTACTTTTCCCATTACGCTCATGTGCACTATACACTTCAGTCAGACGTCTCCAAAGCGTTCAGTTATCTTAACTCCCCCACTCCTCCGGCGCGAGAGAATCTCATCAGTCCTCCTTTCTCCCCTGATACCCACCCATTACTTCCTCCACTTTCATTTCCGACATCTCTGCACTTCTGTCCTGTGCTTTTGAGCTCACTCTTAACTTTTACTTCCTTCTATTAATGTCCCCCTTTTTCCTTTCCATCGCTGGATTGTCTCTTTCTCTCTGAAATGTTTTTGAGCCTCTCCCTTTCTCATTACTTCCTCTTTGCTTATCTCCCTTGTGTTCTCTCTCTTTTACACTGTCTGTTTCTCTCCATCTCCCTCTCAGTCTCGATCTCTCCCTCTCTTTCTGACGGTGACCTTGAAGGTTTTCCCTCTGCTGTGTGTTCAGACCCAAGCACTCTCTTCTTTTCCCCCTCTCTGTTTTCCTCACACAACCCAACCTGCCTGCCAGGGATCCTGTAATGCCCCCACTCATGTTTCAGCTTTTAAAACTGCAGGAATACAATAGAAATGTGATTCATTACATCTAAATCTGATAATACCATATCAAACATGAAAGTTTATCTTCCCTTTGTTTTATAATAAGAAGGAGTTGATGGAAATCGCATAAACGTTCAACTCTTCTTGTAATTCACTTAAATGGACTGTTTAGATGTTAAACAAAGGCCAGCGTTTTTAGACATGCTGTGTAAGTAAAGGGGAATGTTTAGTCAGACAGTCGTTAAGTGTTTTGGTTTCATTTGCGTTAATGACTGACATCAAACATTCAAGTTTAAATGAGTGCATTACATAAGAAAAACGGAGCCACTGTTTATCAGTCATTATCCAACCAAATATTTGGTCAGTACCACAACTGGCCAATCAGAGTATTCCAAAGAGCCGTGTAATAAAATAAAACACAAGGCCTACAAACTTTATCAGTCCGTCTTGCTGATTAGAGCTGACACTTCATGTCTTTTAATTTCCCTTGTAACGGGTGATGTGATTGTTATGCGCTGAAAACAAAACTAATTGGAATTTGTTATTGAGTTAAGGCCAATTAATTTAGTAATATGTGACACGTGTGATACAAAGACAGACTTTTCATGTGAATGTTTTTGCTGGGCAAGAACATTTCAGGTTGCCCAATTCTCACATTTTAAGCTAAAACAGAAAAACTTACCTATGTAAATCATCAGTTAACTGTTATTGTGGCATTTTGTTGTTCCTGCTTTAGTGCAGCTCAAAAACAATAGCCCCTTAACAAAGGTCACCCCTCTATTGTTTTCAAATGAGAGCGTTGGACATGTTTGGGCTCCGTGTCAGATGGCAACACCCTCAAGAGCATATTTTTGCATACACTAATGAGTGTAAGTGAAGTAGATGAAGGTAATCGAATGAAACAATACCTAGGTACGAGGAGTCGGCAGCGTTATCATACAGCTCTGTAATTAGAAAGCGCTCTCTAGTTTTTTCTTCATTTCGGTCTTCCTTTCTCTTTTCATGATAAACCAAGTCAAAGACAAACCCAAGCAGAAGCTATAGGTTCATATCTTGCTCTAATGTGTATATATGCTAATTAACTCAAATACTCATTTAGATTACATCTGTTCTGGTTTTTCTTTTAGTTGTCCTCTAAGAAGCAGCGGTGAGTTACAGAGGTACCACCTTGCATAACATAATTCATCATATTCTCTTGCAGTTGTATGAATTGGAAACAGTATCTATAAATCACGTTATGTATGTAAGGACTTTGTTAGCGCTGAATTGACTTTGAATATCTTTCCTGCCTTTTTTTTTTTGTTGGATATTCTGAAAGTCAGCTCAAAGTAGCAATTAAAGACACACTGCAATGACCCACTCCAAGAACTTTTGTCCTGCACATAAACTGCCACAGAAGTTTCGCCCTCTAGACTTAGCGAGTTTTGCTCCCCTACTTTAAATACAGTGCCGGAAATCTGTGCAACATGATCCTGTGAATGAACCATCCATCTGTCTCCAAAATCACTGCTAAAATCCCAGCCTTTGGGCATGCTCTCACTCATGTGGTAAATAGTCTGGCATTAGCAGAATTAGGAATTCAACCATGTTCCATCAGTCTTGGCGTAATCAAGGGCTTGGCCCTCGGGTCAGTCGCATGTATGTGTGTGTGTTTGTGTGTCAATAAGCCTGAATCACTGATATGATGGCGGCGGCAGCTGTATGAGCCCAAGGACATGAGCGTTCTCTGTGCTGTCTACAGCAGTGATTCCTAACCAGGGGTGCATGTAGAGAGAGTACCATGGGTACCTATATCAGATTTCAAATAGGAAAACATTAAAATACAAAGTAAAAAAGTCAAATTTAAATAAAGGAAAAATATAAAAGTAAAAAAATTCACAATTTACATTTTGACGTAGAAAAAATTTTAATCAAGGAACACTTTGATTTAATGATTAGACCATGAAAGTACTTAAAAATATTGGGAAACACTGTTTTCTGTTGATTTTAAGTTGACTGATAATTAGATGCATGCAGATATATGGAGAAATATATATAGAGACAGTATGAGACCACTGAGTATTAGATGATTTGTAAGCACTGGTCTCTGTACCTCTTTTGTCTTGCTCTCTCACTGCTGTATATGTAATTGTCTGCTGGATGAAAAGCCAGGCCCTATTTGCAATCGCAGTAAATTAAGTGCACAATAAGAATTAGGATCCATTTCACAACCATCTTTAATTGAACCCTGCCAGTGTTGCTTGCTTTGTTCAACAGCGTTAAGAATGAGTTTGGGCTTGATGGAGCGATCCGGGGTTCAGCGTGTTCTCTGGCTTTACACTTCTGTCTGTGTTTACTCTCTATCAAAATTCTTACTGCCGAGTCCTTACCAGGCAGACAGCATGATGAGCCACCTGATTGGTTGGCACGTATGCCGTAATCAGTTAAATGACAGACAGGCTCACAGCTGCACAGTGCAAGCTAAGCCAATTGTGTTACAATTAGAGGCAGCTATTTTAAGTTCCTGAGCACAAGATGGCTTTCAGATGAATAATTTGGCCTGCAGGCATCATCATTATGCAAAGGCTTTGAAAACTTGTTTGTTCCTCTGTTTAATTGAGCCACTTTGCCCCCCGCTTTCTCTCCGATGGGATGACTAGGACACATTTTAGGACATCACCTAGAATACCACCCATGTACAGAGATGAGTCATGTGATTAGTGCCTCTGTGGCACCACAGCTATAATTTGTAGTTTGAGAAAGCTTGACCTTTCATAATAGGCCTGTGTGGATCTGAGAAAGAGGGGAACCAATATTACACCGGCTCTCTGAAGCGAGTGCAACACGCCGCCAATTGGGAACAATATCAGGAACGGTGGGATGGAGGGAAGGAAAGTGCTGAGCCGAGAAAAAGAACCTGGCTCTCATTGCAAGAGGTGAAGTGGAGGCAGAAACGGTGTCACTTAATCCGCACTTGTGTCAAATGTTGATTTGACAGAGCCACTGGGCCGCTGTGTAGACGAAAGGTCATCTATACCTGCCCTAATTCAACTAGCCGCACAGCCTTTCACTTCGGTGTTGGGGATTGATGTGGCCAAGAGGTCAAGACCTTCTCTGGGACCTTGGTTTGTGTTCTGCTGCCAGGAGATGAGATATTAGAGCGCTGTTTAAAAGAGAACAAAACTCTTTCTACACACTAACACCATCTGTCAACCATTGGTCACATCCAAGAATTTTGAGTTAATCAATTTAACAGACTTTTTTGAGCAGTGAGCATTTGGTTTTGTGGTTTTCCCTGTTGAAAAGATAACATATGTTGTTTCTCACATACTGGTCCAGCAAGACTCCCACCATGGTCTAAAGGCTTCTCTTTGGGTAGCATTGTACTAAATATCACTAAAAAGTTTGCTAGACGTGTCCTGAACATTCAAGGTAAGTGTTTGCAACAACTGCTCCTAGCTGCAAATAGCGATGCTCCCCTTGGTGGCCTGCAGGTGGAGGCTTGGTGAGCCAATCCAGCAGGCCTGTCAGAGCCCTGTAATAAAGGACACTCTCAATCAGGACACATCCACTCTTTTCAGCTCAGCGCAGGCCTTCACAATCACTGCCTGGCAAGCCACGGGAAAGCAAATGAGTTTGCAGTCTAGACATCTGTGCTGCTGGTGGCAGGCTGTAGGCAGGAAAGCCTACTGTGTCCCCACAGCAAATGAGCTGAGTGACTCACTTCATCACAGCCAGGGACTTCCTGTTTGACAATATGATATGATTTGGACAAGAATGACATCTTATCGGAAAGCAAAATTTACGGAGTTTCTTTTGTCAAGTTGGGGTTGTTTTGAATTTGTATGTCCACTTTTTTCTAGTTATACTTTGCTCTACACAAGAAAATCTTGCTAAAAAAATGCATATTTTGGAAAAACACTATTCATTTTTTAACTATTTTCAGTTATTTTGCGTTCACTGAAACAGTTACAAAATGTTCTGAATTGTAAACGGTTTAAATCCTAATCCTATTTATAGCAATCAACATCAGGGGAGAGTGAATTGGTCAGTTTTGGAACCCTGTAATGAATTTTAATTAGATTAAAAATACTTCATTATGCTTTTTTATTGTACGATTACAATGCCAAATTGAATAAATGTATTAAACATTTAATTTATCGTGTGTCTTAATGTTAACTTTGACAGTCCTAGCATTAGTACAGGGTCTAGTGTGCAAATGTAAGTGTCTTGTATTAAATGGCCTTTGTGTGCTGAGGAATACAACATCTGTATACAAAGCTTAATAAAAATAGTTATTTTCCCTGTTGACCTACCACAGTGTCCACTGGTAAAAATCATCCTCTTAAAACCATTGAAAATGTCTGCATGGGATAAAATGTGAAATTTTCCTTCTGTTCCTTTAAGTATGCTGTTTTGTCTTCATTACAGCGGCTCCTTTAGGCTTTCCTTGCGCTTACAAACTCGGGCTGATTGTGTGTCCTGAGCGCCGATCCTGAACCGGGCTGTTTTCTGTACAGCAGAGCCCCATTTTGAAGGCTGAGGCGGAGAGCAAGTGTTTGTTATGCAGGTTTAATTATGTCCAGGGGGCCTGAATGTGTAGGCCCTATGCAGACTCTCCCTCTTTTGCCCTCAATCCACATCGGACAGGCTTGATGTCTTTTTTCCCCTTTCCTTTTGCAGTGAGTGAGGCAATTAAAGGTCATATCAATTAGAGCATGTTGCAGTCTCCAGCCTCATTGTAAAACAGCTTGCTCCCGTGTACGAAGGGCAGGCTGGAATGCTTTGCGCAAGCCGAAACCTCCAACTCGCAGTGTAACGGTGATGTTTACAGAAGGCGCTAGGCCCTTCGTGATTGAATGGACATGGCAGTCAGAGCGATGTGATGGAGATTAATGGGGTGATGCTGGGGTTAATGATGGCCCGCCCGAACTGTAATCACACACGTCTAATCCACAGGTTTTTCCTCTGTTGATCAGCGTGATGTATTGGGGAAGTTTGGCTCTCTGCATAAAACGTTGTTTTTTCATAGTTTATTTCTCTTTTAAATTTTTCTCCAAGTTACATTTTCATGATTGTGGAGCATTTGAGTCTGGGCCATGCGACAGCACGGTCTGATTTATTGTGCAGGGATGCACAACAATCTCTTTCGGTAAACGTAAGACTTCTTATTTAAAGTTTTTTTATGTCTCTGATAACAATAATGCACTCACGGCCACATGAAACAAGAATTGTTGTCACTGATGATCCTCTAGTCCTAATGAAGAAACATGTGTCAGACAGTACAAGTCATTAGATAGTATATTATATGCATGCATATTTTCACATTACTAGTATTGTACTGTAGATGGTGAAACATTTCTGTTTCCTTGGCAATGGAGTAAATGCAGCATGGATGTAGCATTAAAGCAATATTCCGGGTTTAATACAAGTGAAGCTTAGTCAATAGCACTTGGGGCACAGCGTTGATTACTAAAATAATATATATGACTGTTTTGGACAGGACTTTCAATGGAAGTAAATGGGCCCATATAATTTTAGAAAAACACTTACATCAGTTCTACTGTTAATTTCTTTGTATTACCTATAAAGTTGTTCTATTTAGTTGTACGATTATTTTAGGGTGGTGTTATGCTGTCTTGGCTAATACAGCAACTTTACACAGAAAAGATTAATAGTCTTTTTTAAACGATGAAATCACAAATGGTTTGTATTCTGGCTATATTGTTAAAACTATAAAGTAATTTTATAATTATGGTTCAATTGCAAGTGCTACTCTGTAACCAAAAAAAGCGAACCTGTCAAAATTTTTTTGTAGCGGTCAGCGTTATACCAAATGCTGTCAACTGAGCTTGACTTGTATTTAACCCAGAATATTCCTTTAAATAATGCTGTAATGCTGTAATGCTTTTAACCACACAACATAATCTCTTTCATGATAATTGTTGATGTTAAGAATAGAAAGTGTATATTCTGAGAGCAATGGCGAAAAGATGCAAAGTACACACTTCATCAGATATGTGTCTTAAGATAAGCAAGTGTTTAAATCTTTTGGGGGGATTTTTTTTTTTTCTGAATACATTAAGTGTGATAAAAGTGTTCTGTGACTGAAAACTGAGTAGTGGCTAAACGTCTCCTGTTGCGTATTTTAAGAACTATAAAGGCCTCATGAATAAATCAAATAATCCAATAATGCACATGCGAACACGCCGCGTTTAACACATAACCAAGCGTCACATGGAAATAAGGTTTGGGAGCCCATGGTGCCTTTTTCCCTCGCAGGTTATGGTAATTGCCTCAGTCTGGTTTGAGTGACAGGTGAGCCAGGGGCAGGCTGGGAGTGCACTGAGCAGTTTACAGGTACCTCCTCCCCGTTTCCTGTCTCCCTTGGGAACTCAACTGTGATGGTGTATGTTGCTGCGAGGAAGGAAACACAAACTCCCTCGTTAGTCGTAATTGATATTGGACTGTATTATGCCCTCGCAGGGTGGTGTGACATGTTTATATGATAGTGTCATATCGCAGGGCTCAACAAGAATTCTGGCGGTTAAAATGCTAATCAGATGTCATCCTGTTAAAAAAAAAAAAAAAAGGAAGTTGTCTGTCTTGGTGTAAGGTTAGAGTGCAGCTAAAGATACAATGGCCCATTTTATTACATCTTGTTTTTGATACAGCAAAGCAGACAGGGTTGCAGACTTGTCACCTTGCTGGTGTGGTTTAACTTTACTGACATATTCTGAAAGAAAAATAACTTAAGGCAGCTGTAATTGTGTTATTCTATAAAAGCTGGTTACAATAAAATTAAATGTACAATAAATGTTACGTTTATTTTTCTTACATTAAATCAAACCTTAATGAGGAATGTTATTGTGGTGAAACTGAGGTCTGTACTACAGACAGTGGAAAACCCTGTCACTGATATTTTCTTGAGTGTTATTTTAAAAACCCTTCCTGCATAAAAATCAGCTTCTGTCTGAAAGGTGTCTGAGGTTAACTCTTTACATTAAACGTGCTGCATCACCAAGCTTTCCACTAACTTTCAAATCTTCTCTCTTCTATGTTCCATGTCTGCTCTGAACCTGTGGCTCCTTGGAAATCTGGCATCCGCTGCTGCTCCACAGGTAAGAAAACATTTGGCAATGCTTGATTTAACTTCAGCTGTTCAGGGGCATGTATTCCACCAGTAGAGCCGCTTCGGTCTGATCTGAACGTCAATAATCTCCTCGGCTTTGTCAGCCGATGCGGGTGCGAGAGGCCGTGAGAGCGTGAGGCGTCTTGCGAAGTTTGTAGATGTCAGTAAGAGAGCTGTCAGCAGGCCTCTGCAGTTGTTGTTGTTTTTGTTGTTGTTTTTCAGTCTCTGGTGAATGTTAATGGTGGAGCCCCTGCGGCAGGGAGTGCTGGCAGAGTTATTATGAAGGTGGTGTGTGGCCAGGGGTCCCAGGGGCTTATCGTAATGAGACGGACCGGGGAGCCGGGCTGTGATCTGACTGGCATTGAAGCAAGGGTGCCTCAGCAGGACCCCTGCTCTCCCTGCTGGTGTCCGACCCTGTGCCTGTTTCGCTGCATGAGAGTTTTGTTTTACCATATACTGGAGAGGCCGTTCTGGAGAGGTTTTTCGGTTAGGCTATTGATCCCAGATCTCTCCACAGGCCGCGGTGTCAACAACCCCTCCTAACTGCGCATTCCTCACAGAGGAATAGCTGAAAAACTAGGCAAATATATGTCAATAGTTGAGTGCAGTCAATATTTAGAAAGTTATTCATTTGGAATTACTAATATTGAGAAGATGGTCTATGGATCTTTGTCAGTGTTCAAAATATTAAGAAAGGTTGAGGATTAAAGCTTTTAAAGAAAGTTCTGTTCAAAGGTTTGGGTAATTGGTATCCTTTTTGAAAAAGAAATGAATACTTCATTTAGCAAGTATGAATAGAATTGATCAAAAGTGAGAGTTAAGACAATTTTAAATTTTGCCAAAAATACTGTTAGTAGTTATTATACGTTTGTTGTATGCTGTAAATAAACCTTGATGATCATAAGATACTTCTTCCATTAAGAAGCTTCTGACCTCAAACATTTGAAACAGTAGAGTAGATTAAATAAATTCAAAAAAATACACCACTGCACTAAAACATTTTTGAAATTAGTTTACAGTGAAATTGTGTTAAAGGTGCCATAGAATGCATTGAGAGAATATTTTAAATTGTTCTCTGATATGTACATAGAAGGTATGTAGCTT
>JAUCMU010000048.1:7329293-7345906 GCA_032275025.1 Enteromius treurensis | reverse complement strand
ACAGTCTGTGTTGTGTTGGAATTTGACCGTTTGTCAGTCGTCTTTTGCAAACAC
Source organism: Enteromius treurensis (assembly GCA_032275025.1). Taxonomy (NCBI): domain Eukaryota; kingdom Metazoa; phylum Chordata; class Actinopteri; order Cypriniformes; family Cyprinidae; genus Enteromius; species Enteromius treurensis. The sequence continues at coordinate 7,345,852 of JAUCMU010000048.1, read as the reverse complement.
TTGATTTATATAAGAAGTAGGAAGCGATGGTGTTTGAGACTCACAGTATGTTACGTCCATGTACTGAACTGTTATTATTCAACAATGTCAAGGTAAATTCAGTTTTCCATTCTATGGTACCTTTAATTGTTTATCTAAGTTACTATAATTACATTTTTTTAATGGTTTTACTACTGATTTGCCTTTTTACTGATTCATGTGTGTGGTTCATGTGTCCATTCAATGTATGATTTTTTTAGAAGTAGGAATAGTCATTAAATTGTTTAAATTAATGCAGTACTCAAGATATAGTTTATAGTTATATAGTTAGAAGTCCCGCAATGTGACACATTGTTTTTTTTTTTTCTATGATAGTCTATGATAGTGTTGCAGTAATGATTCCATCCACACAGTCGGGTTTGTGTCAGGTTGTTCTTTCCCTTGGCTCTGTCCGTGGACTTGTGGAGAGAGAAGTCACACCTTTGCACATTTATTTCACAGACATCTCTGTGATTTGCCGAAATGTAGTGGTGGTAAATGTCAGCTCCGAGGGAGCACACAAGACCCGACTCTGTCCTCATTACACACATCAGCAGAGCCAATGCAATTCAAGCATGCAAGCCAACACACCATAGAAACCACACCTGGCCAGCCTTGTATGCGTTTAGACTCTTGTTACGATGCATGAGTGAGAGACGCCCACTGTTCTGGCTGTTACAGATGGATGAGGCAGTGGTCAGCAAGCGCACAGACACCACATGAGTGAGTAAGACAGATGGGGATTGCCTTGTGGTTTGGATATACAGATTTATGATAACAGGAAGTGTGGTACGGAATAAATTGTCTTCGTAGGGGAAGATGACAAAGTGCTGGGTGGGACGCTCTCAGAGCTAAATCCTGAAAAGCGGAGAGCTTGTTGGCTCACCGGGTCTCAGCACGGCACATTGTTGTTTGAATTGATTTTGTCTTACTTAAGGTCCCTGCATTGTGCGTGCTGCTGTTTTGTGTCCCCCCAATGTATCTGCCACAAGACCTCAGCTTGTCTCTCATATATCTTGAGCACTGACATGTCTGAAGATGCTTTTTTCATTTGACAAAAATTGACAATATCAGAGATTATTGAATTGATTACAGTGTATTATAAAGTAGGGATATTTAAAGCTGGACAATTTCAAAACCAACTACACTTTAAGAAAAACTAATTCCATACAGAATCACTGGCATGTATTTTTTACAGGCTGTTCACAGTTCGTGAGTTGACTGAAATTAATAAGTCAACTCTTTTCCAATGCGATATAAATGAAATAGGCGGTGTTTAAAAATGTTATGTTGCTTTTGCTTAAACAGTTTTTACACATTTAACTGTTATCCTTTAAAATCTAGTTATTTGTCCACATTCACGTTTTCCTTGAGTCTCCAGACAGGCCGAAATAACCTACAGGAAGTTGAACGGCATTAAACTATGCTGTGGCATTATCACATTACAAAAATGTCAAAGCTACTGTATATTTTACTTTGTTGCAGTTTACTGTCTTGGCAATATAGTTCTCACACAGAAGGTTTTTTAGAAACTGGAAATTCAATTTACTGAAGACAGCAAGTGTTTTATCTTCAAACCTTTGTTGGTTACCTTTATAATAATAATAAAAACAAAAAACACAATCTTTGAAAACTAATAGTCAAAATCGGTCTCTCTCCAGACTCCCTCTCTGCTTTGAGAACATTGAAAAACATGTAATCTTGACATGTAAATTGAACCTTTTTATTAGTGGCTTATTCACAGCCAATTGTAATTCTAGTTATTGGCCCAATCCCTTTCTGACAAATAATACCTTTCACGTTTTATCCACTGGGCAGGTTTTTATCCATGAGAAAATGGTTTTTGGGGGGGTTTGTTAACACTAAGCACACTATCTGTGCTTCCCACAGCTGTCCCTTCATTTCTCATTCTCCCTTGCATCTTTTGCGTCTTCACCTTTTGTTGCTTAAGTTTTCGACGCACTATGCTGAGTAAATTAAACATAATGGGAGTTCTGCTCTCAAAGCAGTGCTTGACAAAGCGCTGGAAGTGCAGTAGGTGTGGAAGCAAGGCCTCAGAGTCCCCAACCGATGCTCCTGTTTAGAGCCTCTGGACATACAGAAGGCTCAGAAAGGTGAAGGAGAAGATTTGCAGAACAGCAAAGAGAAAAACTAATGTCAGAGATTGAGGGAATAAAGAAGGACAAGAAAGAGAGAGAGAATAAAAGTGTCCCTTAGAGAGAAAAGCAAGGGTAAAGAAATGGATGGATGAAACAAATTTCCATGCTTTGTGAGGGGAAAAAAGGGGTGTGAGGGGGTAAGGCTGTGTATTATTCCCAGGCGGAGGGTTCATAAACAGAGCCTTTTTTCACCTGCAAAAAGAGTGTGAAGAGGCTGGGGCCTTGGGCCCCTCAAGGGAAAGACACTCACTGGCCCTTTATTGACTGTCCACACTACAGCAGGAACACACCACAGCAGAAACACAAACAGAGACGATGCTCAACTTCTCTGGATTTTTTTGACCCTTTAGAATAAAGTTTTGCAGCAAAATGTAGTTTTTTAAATTCTAGTATTTTCATTTACATTATGTGGTAATCCAGAGCTTGTTTTTTTGTTTGTTTCTGGTCAGTTGGGAGCAATGTCCGCAAGGCATAATTTACAGTTATTTGGTCATTTTTTGCGAATTGTGACGAGGCTGTCTGGAATACTCTATTCTGTTTGGTCGATTGCAGCATTCAGACACCGTTTGCTGTCATCCATGGCAAAGCTTTATATCAGTTCACTCATTTAGGTAACTGAGACCAGCGCTACTTTCATGTCTCTCGTATCACAGCACACACTCGCTCTCTGTGTGTTTCATTCAAACGCAGCTTGTACCATCTGGCGTCTTAGTTATCGATTGTTGTGAAAATGACCTCAGACAACTTCAGTACTAGTATTACTGTAATGTTGTTGGACTGTTAAGGGTCATCTACACAGAATGCATTTTTGCTTTGAAAAACAAGACACAGAAAGTAAAATAAGGAGGGGAAAAAAAACAATGTCTTGCCTAAATAAGTATTTGTATTCATTATTATATACTTTTAACTCACTAATATTTATTTATTTAATTTTACACTGCTTATTTTACACATTCAGGGTTTATTTTACAACAGTATTAGCCTTTTTATTAAACGTATGCTTTCAAGTCTGTACAGTTTTTTTAAATATAATATTAAATTGATGATTTGATTTGATTTATCATGTAGAAATAAATCATGCTGGATACAAGAGGCATGAAAATAGAAGTTTGTAAAAAGGTTGCCCAGAATAATTGTAAAAAATATATACTGTATATATAGTGGCCATTATATAATATTTCATGGCAAAATGCTAATTGGCCAGTCAGGATTGACTATTTTAAAAGCCACATCAACTCACATCTGAGTTTAGCACTGCCACACTGCTACCAGTCAGCTCATCTTTGCACACGATGGCTCCATTGTCAACAGCATGATTAATATTTACTGTGCTCTCTTTCCATATGCAGTACTCACTAGAGACGTCCAGCTCTCAACAGAGGAAAAAAAAAAAAAAGCAATGTGTGTGCGTTTGTGTGAGTTGTACTCTATTATTGTTCTTCATGCATGCCCTAGAGCCACAAAAAACAGCAAACCAGCTAACAAATAAATGACAGACTCATCAGAAGAGGCTTGAGATAGATGCAGGGAATGAGGGATGGTGAATAAAGGATGTGTGTGTCTTGAAGGCCAGGAGATTTCCATTCTCGCACGTATCAGAAGACGCTGAACGCTGGTCCCTTACTGTGTGTCTCTCTCTCCTTTCCTTCTCTCCTGGCAGACTAATTACAGACGCTCACAATGTGAGCGATGCACAGGATGCACACTTCATAGAATAATACAAAACAAAACCTGACTAATGGCATCGCGCATATCTTAATTACAAATCAGCTCAAGAGGCTCAGAAGATTCATTTTGTAGGTCCCCAAAAGGCGATTAAATAAGCCATTCAGCTCGTCCAGAGTGCTTCACCTGGATCTCATTGTTGCCGCAGGTCGGCATGCGGATCATTTAAATGGGATCTCTTGATTCATTATGCTTCTATCAGTCACACCACACTGTTTTGATGTAACAGCATGTACTGATTATGCAGCCACTTAGGTTTGATCTAAAAACTCAGTTAAGTCAGCTTATTCACAACACTGCCTCCCTGTGGTCCTACAGTATTAGTCTAGAAACCATTTGCAGAGGTTTAAGCAGGCCTGAAAAACATTTGGTCACTTTTGGAATCGTCACACTTGATGTCTACATGTCATTGGATTAGATACAAAGCCAAGCGGCATCTTCAGTCAGATGATGCTGGAGAGCTCTAGAACTAAGTTCTCTTAGCTGAGCCACTTTTGAAGTTGCTTTTAGCCAAGGTGATTTTCACTGGATGTGTGAAGTTGTTTTTTTTTATTTATTACGTTTACATTATCTGTGGACATTTAATTTATTTACAACAATATATTTAATTTAATTTAATTTAATTTAATTTAATTTAATTTAATTTAATTTAATTTAATTTAATTTAATTTAATTTAATTTAAAATATATTGTACAAAATGTAAGGCTATTATACTACATTATTCATTTGAAACAAACTTTATGTGTTTAATGTGTTTTTAATGCAAATAAAATGCATACATTGATCTGTGGCTAAACTGTTCAAATACTTATACTTACAAATACTTACTTATTTTGAATTTCCTCTTTATGATTGCCTGTAGTTTATTTTATTTTTTTTACATATACCTTGATGTTTCTCATCTTCTGCTTGTACCAACCAATCAGTCTCTGACACCCATGTTTCCTGTTGTTCTAATCCTCAGCTCGTTTTTACTTTCTCTCTCCCACACACTTGCTCTCTCGATCTCTCCCCATCTTTCATCCTTTTCTCTCCCATTTTGCTCCTATTCTTTGTCCTTTCTGTCCTGTGTCTTCACAGGCAGATTGACTTGCTTCATCTTCTTTCCTTCACATTTCAGCAGCAGCCCATTTCAATTCTCATCTCTCCTTCAAAGGGTCTTTCACTATCCCCCTCTCGCTCCCTCGCTCTCTGGGGAGTGTGGAGGGAGAGAAGAGGGCAGCCTTGAAAGACAAAGATGAAAGAGAAAAGAAAAAACAAACACGCAAACAAATAAACCCTGCAGTAAAACAGCTTTTTCCATCTTGGTCGTGGCAGGAAACCACAGTTGAGGCAGACTGACAAGGCCTAGGTGGTAATGTACGTACATGCACTGCCATAAAGCTTAGAACGCTGACCCATACTGCACAGAGACCAAGTCACAGCTAATATTGTGTTTTCTAATGAAGATGCTGATAAGTGATTGCTCGTAAATAGTTATGTAACATTTTTAGCTGATTTCATCAGCTCTTTCAGTATGCTATTTACAGAACAATATCTGAAAAATGATCTCTGCAATCTATCATGGCCTGGCAGGTGATAAAAAGTACTTTCTGTAGTTATTCAATATCCAGTAAGTGACGTCTTAAAGGCATAGTTTATCCACAAATGACCAAAGAAGATGACAAAAAGGTGCCATAAAGTTTGTTCACACGACATGTAGACTAGATAAAAATTTTATTGAACTATCCCTTTAAATGATCCCCAAACTTCCATTAGATATTTACCTCACTGGGGAGCTCTTCTAGTAAAGGGTTCAACAACTCCTTGTCTTTCTCATTCTTGTACATCTGTTCCACACATTCTTGTTCTCTCTTCCTCTTTTGTTTTGTGTGAGGGTTTAATGGAGTCTGGTCAGAGGGTTGTAGTGGGGTCTAATGAGGGCTACATCCCAGGTGCAGGCTGATGTCAAATGTCTGGCCTTATTTACAGGTGAGGGCTTGCAGGACATGGAAACGGGCACAGAGAGTTAATTAGACAGGAAGGTAAGGTGGTCAATGATCGGCAGCCCCCATACATAAACCCCCAGCTGCTCTAATGCTCATGCACACACACAACTGATGGGAAGCATACTTGACCTTCAGAGCTGGCAAACATTTCCTGTGCTAGCCATAGCAGCAATTTTATTTTTTATTTTTTATGCCTGTGGCACACTAAAACAAGTTTACTTGTTAATATGATAAAAAAGTATATCTATTTACAGAAGTATATAGTATATAATAAAGTATTTAATTGTTATTTATATTATTTGTTCATATTTTTTAATTAATTCTTTCCAATTGAGCACATCCCTGACATCCCCCACCCCCCAAAGCCACTGTCCAATTCTTGATGACCCTAGTAAAATATGCAAATTGTAATGTGAAATAACACACTGGAGACTATTGTCAGATTTCATCACAGAGATCGTTTCTTGTCACTAAAGGCGGAGATGGGCTAAAATTTATGCTCTTTTGCCTATAAAAGATGGCATGGGCAGACAGCCCTCACCACAGACTCGACCACATTATCACCAGTCACTAATAAAAGGAATGTCACATAAAGTGCACTGAATGTCATTATTAATAAATCACAATTGTTGGAAATTGACCCTTGATCCAGATCACACAGCAAGGGAGAATTCACTAGAAAGAAAGCCCTGTCCATTTCTGTCAGTCACGGCTCACAGTCCAACACTTTATTACTAAAAGAGACAATTAACCTTTTTACACTGACGTCACTCCCTAGAGAGAGAGAATAAAAAAATACGCAGTTGAGAATGATTCACGAGATTGAAGATCCTGAAATTTGTGTAGCAAGGCTTTGAAGTCATCTGTGGTAAACTTTTCAATCACTGGAGGTACGTTATAAATTTAAATATTGTGCTGACGTTTTGTCCAGTTTTACATGATCGTCACAAATTCATAAATTGCAGATCTACATAATTTATAAAGGTGGTACTGTACCTTTAGGACCTGTGTCCAAATAATACTGTAGTTTTAAGAGGAGAATCCAGTTTTCCAGGTTCCACAAACCTTTGCATTCACAAGTAACTAAAATATTTATGAGACCTAGATGGGAAGATGGAAAATATAATCAAATTATATATATTGTATATATATATTTTTTTTTTTGTTTGTTTGTTTGTTTTTTGTTTGTTTTTAGAATTGCAAATAATATTTTGTTATCTAGCTTAGAGAGGAGTATTCAGTTTTGAGTTGTTTATCTGACAAGTTTTAATTCCATTTAGAAAAAGTCTGAAAGATATGTGGTCATTGTCCCAGTGCAGCTGCACAGCAAATGAAAAATATAATTTACAGAGTACTTAAGGATTATTGCTTAAACCTTGTTTACTTATAGCTCTTTTTGTGCAAAGTGTTTTATCTTTCCGAAATATGTAAATGTGTAAAATGTTCACATGCTGTTTTAAACCACTTGGATACAGAAAAAAAAAATGTTAAAGCAAATTAGCATAGCTGGTCCTTGTTGGAGGATATTGGGGGCAAACAATTGTATTGGCTTGTGTAATCCTTTTTTGTTTGTGCTGCCAGTTTGTTGATGAGTTTATTTTTGAGGGCATTCACTCACTTTATCTTTTTTTCTTGCGTTGTCTATTTCCATCAAGGTTAAGGTGGCTTGTCTGAGCATCAGTGTGGGTGATCTGTGGTCAGTACAGCCAGCAACACTGAAGCCGGGTGCACAAGAGTCACTAGTTATCCATACAGTATCCTGAAGTGGAAACAGCTTGATTTGGGAAGGGAGCCTGTGCTAGCAGCCTGCGTGTTTCCGTCCAAATGAATGTGTATCGGTGTGTGTGTGTGTGTGTTTGCCATGCGGAAGCTGCACTAGTATAGAGGAATGTGCTCTTCTCTATGTGTCTTAATTGGATGGACTCCGGACCCTGGGGTCGGCACACCTGCTCCTCTCGTTCTGGGGAAGAAGAGAGAGCCAAAAAAGTCAGAAGAGAGTGTTATTTGATTTTTAAGATATTATAAATGCTGTGTAATGACTAGATATTGCCTCTTACAGGTTGCCAATAATTAAATAGCCATAGCGGGAAAACTATGGTCACTTTCTTTTTTCTCATTCATAATTATAATTTCATTTCAAATATTTGGCACTATTTGTTTGAAAGTGTCATGTTTTAATCTCTCTGCTTTTGTTGCATTTTGTCCTGCAAACTGAGCTAATCTGAGAAATACAAAATAAGCAGACATAATCCAATTGTATGAATAAATTAAGAAACACAAACATCTGTCTGAAGAAGAATTTAGAGTATTTCCTTTCCACAAGTGGTTTTAGTTTTTCCATTTTTGCGTTCGCATATAGAACTATGTAGTTAGTAAATATGAAAGATAAATGAAAACCAAGTCTCGAGGTCACTGAAAACATCACGCGATAAGGTTTATTTTTATTGTGGCTCATCTATTACGAATGAGATAGAAAGGGTTGCTGTTCAAGGGTCTGGCCTGGTAAATATTTTGGCATATGGGCACTTAATATTTCATGGTAGACGGGGGCTGGTTAGGTGATGGACACTGGTGTGTTGCTGTCGCGTTTTAATGAAGAAGTTTACCCAGCCAGTACCTATGCGGCCTAAACCTCTTTTTAAGATGCAAGGAGAATGAGGGGGGGCGGAAGACAGTGTGTGTAATGTGTATGTGTATGTGTGTATTTGTGTAAAAGAGAGAGTGAGAGAATGAGATGCAGAGCTACCAGGCTGACGGAGGCAATTAGATCTATTATTAGTCCGACAGTGGAAGGATTGATGCACACAATAGTCAGTGTGTAAGCAGAAAGCCAGGGACGTGAACATAATTTTAATAGTAGAATCTCCTAGATTATTGAGGCCTTCATTAACATTTTCACACATGGCTGCTTAACAAATGAGAAAAGAGCCCCACCATATAGGCAGATTTATCGGGCTCTTACCAGCAGCCCTGTGCCTGCCCGCCGAAAGGCTCACTCGTCACCTTTTCAGCCAAGAGTAGAACAGAACCCGCATAGAGGTAGAAAATTTGAAACAACAGACATGCCTCTAGAGGTAATCTTTTTTGCCACTGTCAAACTATCATTCTCATTTCAGGGATCAACAATAAGAATGAACCATTGACCCAGGGACAGTGCAAGAGAGTTTCAGGCCAGATCACAGAACAGTTGCTTGCCCTTTCAGGCCAGTGCTATGCTGCCTCTGAAAATCTTATTGTTCACCGTTTGGATACAGTACATCTAAATTCTTTTGTGTGTTTCAGATTTAATCGTTAAAGGGAAGAAGTTGAAAAATAAGTAAATTTTACAAACTAAAAAAAAAAAAATATATATACATAGTGGTGGGCCGTTATCGGACTTAACATGCTGCGTTAACACAAGACTGTTATTGCGCGATAAAAAAATATCGTCGTTAATCTATTCACAAAGTTGAGTTGGGAGCTGGATCACTCTTTGCCACTGAAAGTCACATGCGCGTTGTATTTGTCCTGAAGCAGCTGATCTCAGCTGTGGTTTAATGTACTTACATTTTCACAAGCTTTTATACGAAACTGATGTGCGTATGTGTCAGTTATGTTTTCAGAGCAGATCAAAACATCTGATATATCGTAAGAGATCTGTGCATTAGTCTGAATACAGCCTGTTAAAGCTGCCACTGTCTTGATCTCATCAGTAATAATTAAGTGGCCAAAATGCAGAGGAAAAATCCAACTTTTAAAGTCAAAACTATGATGCATTAATATCTTAATTTTACTAAGGCCTAGTCCTGGCTTAAGCTAAGCCATGTTTGTGAAACTGGGCCATTGTGTTGATAATAATAATCTTATTGATTTGAATTGTGAAACCAAGATTCACAGCCCTACTTGTATGGCAGTAATGACACACAGATATCTCAAATATAATAGGGCTTTACTTTTAGTTATTATTTAGGTAGCACACATGTTCTAAATGCCTTTGGCAGAATTCAAATGAGCCAATCTAGATTCAAAAAATTAATCTATGCCCACCCCTAATATATATATATATATATATATATATATATATATATATATATATTTATATGAAGAGTTCAGATGCAATAGCTTCTAAGTCCATCTGTCTTTTTTCTTTAAAATTATTCATTCTGGCTACTTTGTATAGGTTTCTATGTAAGCTGATATTTAGCACATTTGAAGTGAAAGTACTTCATGAACATGTACTATGTTTAAAGAGCAATCACTCAGTATTGTTATCTCAGTTTTGACCACGATGGCTTTTAGAGGCCTTTCATTTTAAATACTAAATTTAAAAGTAAATTTAAAGCAAACTGGATATTCACTTAGAGATCTTCTTAAGATTTATAAAATAAATGAATGTTTATTAACTATTTATTATAACATTATATAATCTACAATAATCTATATACAACAATATCTTTAAAGTTATAAAGGATGGATATGGAGATGTGCTTAGGATTGCATGCCGATATGAAAAAAAAAAACCAAAAAAAACAATGAGTAAAACAATGAGCAACAACTAAAATCCCTGTTGACGATGGTATAAAGACAGGGCAGGGTCATGAGAAACAATATTTTTACATATGAATCTCAATACCAAGGCGGCAAGGAAGCCACTTCTGACCCACTTTGGAAAGACCCTCCTTTTATTTGTGATGATCTGGTGCTTCCACAGTCTTCATTCATCTGCAGAAAATTCCAGGAAGCTCTCGTTCCTCTGTTATCTCCCTCCGATGTATTAGTTTCCTCTCTAATGCAAGCCTGATAAGCTCACACTTCTCAAATTCCTAGTGTTAAGTGCATGGAAAAAAGTCTCTCCCATCTCTACTGTAACCCAATCACAGGACTGGGAGACTGAAGCTTTATCTGGATTAGGAGTGTGATAAAACACTTGTGTGATATCGGACCGCACCTTATCTATCCCTCTATCCATGACTGCCGCATTTAACTTAACGTCTGTTCTTATGCTTTAGAGCAACCACTATTTCAGTCCTATTACTGACATTTTTTATGAAACCCATGATGCTGATGGCTATACAGTAATGTCTTATTAATCACATCCTGCCCCGTGCCAGGGGCTGAACGTGGTAATTGGCTCCTTGTTAGACGTCAGCATGATTGACAAAGCACATTTAGAGGCTGCTCTGTTTCATCTATCATGGCTTGTCCCCCTATCTGAGGGGGCATGGACCTAATCAAGTCAACCAATCATACCCCAACATCAAGGATTCCTTATTTTGATGGATATGATGGAGGAGTGCATTCAGAAACCTGTTTTTTCATACTGTACTGCCAGTGTATGTGCTTGTTTTTGTTATTGATTGTTACTGATACACTATAAAAAGTGAAAATGTTACCCTAAAGGACTAGACTAGACTGTATGGGAAACACAAAAGGATGTATTTAGTAGTATGTTCATGCTGCTCTTTCCCATTAAGTTAAAATTAATGGTGACAAGGGACTTTGAAGCCAAATTGTGAAAAAGAGCAAAAGACAAAAAGAACTGGACTGCTGCTGAGTGGTCCAAAATTATGTTCTTTGATGAAAGTAAATTTTGCATTTCCTTTGGAAATTAGGGTCCCAGAGTCTGGAGGAAGTGAGGTGTATTGATAGTTGACATATTAATGTGTCCTATGGTGTGACAGAAAACTGTCATTTAAAAAAAAAAAAAAAATGTTTTGCTATTTTGCACCATAGGACAAAGTCCAATTTTTTTTTTGTCAATCATATGCTTATTGTGTGTGTATTTATATATTCACAATAAATATACATAGAACACATTAATATATTATGTAAACAAAAACATTTATTTGGGATTTTTGACAGCACTTTATCACTTTATGTAGTAATTCTTGATGTGATCAGGCCTTTACTTACTGTACATGGTATATTTTAAGTCTTCTAAAAACCATTTGATAATCTGTTTGCCCAGTGCATCTTTTAAACCTCATACTGCGTTAAAATGTGGTATGAGGTATGAGGCCAACAATGCCAAATGCTTCTTATGTGTTATAAATGATCTCAAAATGATGACAGAAATTTCATTTTTAGGTGAACTAGCCCTAGGTGAACAGCTAGTTCCGCCTGACCTGACCCTTAAAAATGGCTTTAATTTGCCATAACCTGCTGTGACTCGGTCGATTCAGTCATATTAAATGGATCCAATTAAATATTTTTACTTACCAGTTACTTTTATGTTATCGCGTAAAGCACATTTTGGGCCACCTGACAAAATGTTTCTTGCTGTGTAGCACTAGTAATAAGGGCATCTGTCTCTGACATTAAAAAGGTCTATGAAATCCATTACGGTCTATGAAATATGAAGTACGCATACCATTTCTATATCTAGAAAAAATATTGGCCTCTTTTCACCACTGCTTGCCTCACACAAGAACAGAATCCTTGAAACCTCAAATTGCTGAGAGACGTTTGAGGGGTGCACTGTGCAGACTTACACGGTCTGTTTGTGCCTACAGGGATGTTTGGCTATTTGTCTTCCGTAATAAGCAGGTATTTTTAGGATATTTCTCTATGAAGTCCGTCTCGGCTATAGAAAACACTTGACCTGCACCTCCTCACCTTTTCCAGCGGGCCCCTCGTTATTCGCACAACACTAGTCCTGAAAGCTCCTTCGCTGACACGTTCTTGTTTTCCTCTTCTTTTGTTCTTATCCCCCACAGACTGCAGAGAGCATACAGGAAACAGCGATGGACAGGTGGATGATCTGCAATGGCCTCCACTAATGGCTTCAAGAAGGAATTAATATCATTCTTTCACACCGGTGACCTACATTTACCGCAGCTTTGTCAAAACACATTTGAGTGCCCCTGCAACACAATCAGACAAAAAGAAACAAATGAGTGAAATTAAAGCAGCCTAAAGAAGCTGAGTCAAAACTGGCACAGATGCCAGCTTTTTTTCCACTTTAAAGTTCAGTGTTACCACAGAGGCGGTCTACCTGCTTATTATCTATCAGTCTCCATTTAATGAGGCATCAGAAGACAGGCGCAAGCATGTACTTACTGCTAGTGTTTGTAATACAGGCCCTGTGGGTGAGTTGGTGTCATGCCACACAGCATTACCCGGCCTCGTGGGGGCACTATGATGTTTGTAAGTCCCAGGTTTATGCGGAGGACCGCCTGGCTTGGCACTACATGGCCTGCCAGCCTGAGGCCACCGATATGACCAAATACCTGACTGTGTCTCTGGACCCACCCAACATTACCTGTGGAGACCCCCCTGAGATGTACTGTGCCCTGGTGAGTTTAATTCCTTTTTTTTTTTTTTTTTTACAAGCTTGTTGAGTGACTAAGAGAAACACATAAACAGAACACATCAGCATACTACATTGCTTGTATTGCATGGATAGAATATTGATATTCTATATAGGTATTTATTTTCAATAAAAATGAAAGAAATTATCTTTATTATAAGTTTAAATTAATGGATTGCGTAGGCTTTGATTTCCCAATGTAGTGGCATCCATTTAATAATTTGATTTGAAAATTGTAATTTAGCATCTAATTGCTATTCAGCAATGAAGTGTAAATGCTTTTCAGTGTAAACAGCATCTATCACTATTTAGACCTTTTTTTTTTTTCAAGAAATGTATACCTTTTATTCAGCAGGGAGGCATTGGTCGATTTGTAATGCTATAAAATTTTTCACCATTTCTACCAAATATAAAATAGTCTAATATGCTTATTTAAGCATCATATATATATATATATATATATATATATATATTCTTTTTACTGTAATAAATATCAAATATCATATGCAGCTTCAGTGAGCATAAGTGGCTTCTTTTAAAAATATTTGAAACTCCTAAGTCTGCATCATGATAACAGCAACATATTACAAAGCTAGAAATCTTTTTCCTTCTTTCTTTCTTTAATGTGTACAGCATTAGCGGCATACATACACTGGCAGAGGCAAGGTCATAAAATGTTCTTTAAATATTAATCTATTTCATGCTCACTGAATTCACAAACATACTCTGGAAATCTCACAGATGGTCAACAGAGCTGCAGCAAGGTGTTAATGTGCTAGCATGATAAGTACAGTTAATACCAACAGGCCGAATTACCAGACTCACATAATAGAATACTAATAAAAGGATACTACAAAAATGTGCATACTTATTTTTCATTATAATACTAATTATTATTTTCTTGGGCACAAACACCTTTACAGTTTGTGACATTTACAATGAACTATAGACCAGTAAATCAAGCCGGAGAAAGTGCAAGAGACTCTTGGCATGTAGAGTGACAGATCCCCTGAAATAAGTGAAATGTTAATTATTTAACATGTTTGAAGGTAATGTATTTTATTCATGAGAGGCTTTATTTAGAAGTGCATCCGAGAAATAGTGTCAAGCAGTGATAAAATGTAAGAAATAGGAAAGCGATAAATGGGTCTTCGGTCTCTATGCACTGTACAGTAGAGACAGGGGTTAGCTGTCACAGCAACTAGAGTTAAAAGTTCAGTTACACATCTGTGAATTTTCTCTCAGTTGCTTTGAATATTAGCTTCAATCACCTTGTTAATTAGAATATTTAATAAGAATATTATATAATGATGTTGGAGTATTAACAAGAAATGTCCAACATCATCCTATTTTTGATGGTCGACAGTTAAGGTATAATTTTGTGATTTATTGTGGTTATTTTTCATAAATACGATCGGGGGAAGTTATTGTGTGTTTTACAGTATGTGCTGTCATTTCATGATTTATACAGTTTATTTAATTTATAAATGCAATAAAATAATACATTTTGTTTGTTTGTTTTTGACAAAAACAAAAAATGTTATTTTGTTTTGCTGAAAAGCCAGCCCAGTCTCACGGCAATTCGTACATATTTTACGAGGTGGTTAATTCGTACGACCTCACAGATTCATGCGATTTTTACTAAATCGTAAATTTTTTACACACAGTACTATATTACACTAGTTGGCACATTACTAGACAACACCCTTTCTCTACTACTTTATTATGGTAAAAAACTATGAATGATAGTTCTGTAATTCTTCTCAGTATCACAAAACAGTTTTTGTTTGTTTAATATATCTGTCCACTGTGTGCACCTTCACATTAGGTAAATTACAGCCAGCTATAGCTTGTTGTAAAATATTGACAGGTTTTCATTACAGTAATGTGACAACAAACTGACAGTCAGTCTAATGGATGTCAGCATTACAGTGCTTCGGGTCAGTCTAACCTATGTAAGGTCAGCATCATTTGAGGTAACAAGCCAGTCACGGAGGTCCATGCCGATCTCGAAACCGGTGAAGCAATGAGAGCTGATTTTTCTATTCCATCGTGCCTTGGGGGAAGTGAGGTCGGGGAAACACGGGGTGTCATGTAACAGCAATGAGGAGTTATGTGTTAAGTGCAGTGCTCAAGGGCACAATAGCAATGCTCAGTGGTTGCTGGTACAGAACACAGAGTATCTTGTTACTCAGCAATATTTTCTCTTGATGCCTCATTAGGCTTTTTATAGTGGGAGGCGAGTGCAATATTTCTGATATAATTACACAGTTAAACTAATTTACTAACTCCACACCATGGCTTCTATCCATTAAAAGATTCAATCAGATGTGTTTGCTAAGAAGCTTAAACTTCCTGGCATGATCAAATATGATAAAGGAAAAAGGAACAGCAGATGGTTAATTTAAGATGCTATCAAATTTTTATGGGTAACCCCCCTAATGTGAGATAGAAGAACACAGATGACTGGTGTAAAGTAAACAAGGAAATAAAGCACTGCTGTGGGGCCCATCCCAACATGCTCAACAGTTCACCTTGTGTGGATCATAAATTAAATGAACACACACACACACACACTGGTACATCTATCGTTATAAGGACTATCCGTATACACAATGGTTTTTATACTGAGCTAATGATATTTTTATCCCTAAATATAACAGTGAAAGAAAACATTCTGCATTGTACATGAAATAATTAAATACAGCAGCACCTATTTGAATTGCAGGGAGAGCTGCATGAAACCTGCTACCTGATCTCATGAATGTGCATATAAATAAAGAAAAAAACTCATGGTACACTCTCAGAAAAAAAGGCACAAAAGCTGTCACTGGGACAGTGCCTTTTCAAAAGGTACATGTTTGTACCTAAAGGGTCCATTTTGGTACCTAAAAGGAAGGTACATATTAGTACTTAAAGTGTACATATTTTAAACAAAAGTGTAGCTTTTGAAAAAGTACGGCCCTAGTGACAGGTTTTGAGTATCATATTAATGCAAAAACTGTATTATATGCATGCCAAAGATATTGAATGTCATATAAAGTATATAGCAAAGTCCATTTTTGCTTATCAAGCTTTCATTTTCATTTAGCATACTATTTGTATGCATTTTCATGAGATCAGGATGAAAACCTGAACCAATACATAACAGGATATTTAGTGTGTGTATTGATTAAAAAGCATTACATAAATTAGAACTTTAATAAAGCAAGAAACAAACTACATTTAATAAGCAGAATTTTATGTACTTGCAATGACTATAAATATTTATAATGAATAGAATTTTCTGTTCCCTTTCAGTCGGACGAATAGGAATCTCGCTTTGAGATGGCAAATCTACTCTGCGTGTATATAAACACGCCAATGAAATTGGCATATGC
>JAUCMU010000048.1:7264289-7325785 GCA_032275025.1 Enteromius treurensis | reverse complement strand
ATACTTGCATACAGTCGCAGTTCTATCTATTGTTTTATTTCCGCTGTCATCAAAGGTAACATGAAATCCAAAATGTTGCCACCCACCACCGAGCAGCTTTCCTTTTCTCTCCAACTTGCCATTTCTAACCGTACAGTATTGTGACCTGCAGCACTCACTCCACACCGTAGACACCTCAATTCTTTCACGCGAAATGCTGCATTCGACGCATGCATGCTCCAAACCGAGACAAGCAAACCGAACGGTTCGTTTTTTTTCATGAACCGTGCCATCCCTAAGAGGCACGTAAAAATAAAGTGTTACCACATTAATAGTTAATAATCAGCTTGTATTATGCGTAAAATCTTTTAGAAATTCAATTACCTCGACTTTTGAGACTTTATTTCGCATTTTTCTTATATTGTTCCTGAATATATGCATTAAAGCAAGTTTATGTGTCTTCATATATAAAGCATCTTTTCTGCAAAGATATTTAACAAGTGGTTTGTTTAACCTTTACACCATGGAACTTTAAATGCTGCACTTTCTTCAACTAGACAGTTAATAAAGAAAATGTTACTGACGTCATGTAGCAGTTTTATGTCATGTCAACATTTTTATGTTGTGACAACACTAACAGGAACTGTGCTGTTGGAAAGCAACATTAATTACAAGTACTGCACCTCAGATTTTGCTGCCATCAACATGGTCCAGACTTTCTTCAGTTTCTTGGTCTTGCCTTGAGCTTCTTCCTGTAAACTGGTGTATTTCTCCTCGATGTCCAAGCGCTCTTGCTGTTTAGAGACATTTTCAAACATGAATCACTATATAATGACAAAACGATACAAAAACATCGGTCAAGCAAGAATCCGCTCATCTCTACCTCCTTTTCTTCCAGCTCTCTCCGGAGCTGCTCGGCCCTCTTCCTCCTCTCCTCCAGCTCATTGTTCGATTCCTCCAGAAGCTTCTCCTGCTCCTCAGCTTTAGCCAGCAAATCAACTCCTCCAACAATAACCCTCTTCTCCAGAGCAGACAGCTTCTCCAGTAACAAGTGATGCTCCTGTCTGAGATGCAGGAAACACCACAAAGCATGATATTGTTATCCTCCTAGACTTGAACTATGTATTGGCAATATAGACAGATAACACAAAAGATGTGTTGGACAGATTCAGTGACTAACTGGGCTTTGAGAAGGTCCTTCTCTCTCTTCTCGAGCTCTGCACGTGCTTTGTTCCTCTCTTCCTCCTCCATGTCCAGTTTGGCCTCCAGTGCTTTCCGCTCCTCTTCAATCTTAGCTTGCATCTCCACCATCTTGTCAGGGGACACCTTCTTCCTCCCTTAGCATGACAGATAAACAAGCAGATAAAACAAATGTATAGCAACACTCGCATCATGCAGATGCACGGTAGCAGAAGAAATAACGCACCATCAGATGCAAGATAACACAGCTAGCAGTGATCTCTTACCCTACTAAAATAATTTCCATTTTCTCTGTAAGCTGTGGACTGACTACACAAGGCACCATACATTTCCATACTATTTGATACCGCAGTGCTAAGTAGATAACTTACAAACTGTGAAGACAATGAAAACTGGATTTTACATAAGGCAATGCAGTCTGATTAACGTTTTGATTACTTTTGACCGAACTTTAAATCTTTTTATCCAAATCTTGAAATGGCATAAATGTCAAGATCATGGAGTTAGGTGTAGGTCATTTGTACAAATTTATATGAATTGGCAAATCCGTATGATTTAGCAAAAATCAAATGAATTCGAGTGAGGTCATTTGAATTTGTATGAATTAGGCACCTTGTAAAATATGAACGAATTGCTATGAGACTGGGCTGGAAAAAGCTGTAGGATGTTCATGAAAACTAAAAATGATCACAACCATAAAAAACAAAAAATTAAAAAAAACATCCATCCATCCATCCGTGAAATGAAACTAATGAAATTATTTCAACAATCTAACATCACTTTTGCATGTTCATGATTCTCTGATGTAAGTTACTGGTGACATGATGTGCAGGTAAATGAATGAAATTTAGTAAGTAGCTATTTTATTTAGGTTTCTTCTGATGTTACAATTACTTATGTTTAAATTTGACATTTTAAGGATTTAATTCCTCCTTAGCTTTTCACCAACTCGCTAACCCGGTGTTTTCTCCACAAATTCTACATTAGAAAACCCTATGAAAAATATACAGTGCTGTATTTTCTGCCTAAGCCAACTTGAATCCCACCTTCCCCTTGTTTCTCAAACTCTTCATTTTAAAATTAAAACACACAACTTGGCAGCTTTCATTTTTCGTGGTCAGCAAGAAACATTAATGATCTCAGAGCATTTGTGACTGAGGGAGGACCAGGAAGATAAGATGCCAAACTGTTCTCTTTCCAGAAGATGATTGCAAAATGCGCGTATGGTCAAGTGGTAAAGAGGCATCTGATGTAAATGGCAATTAAACGCATTAGAGATCTGATTGAATTGAAGGTGCTGTACCGTATGTAATAACTAGTGGCTGTCAGCTACTAAAGTACAAATTGGAAAAAAAATAAATAAATAATAATAATAATCATTTATCCCGTACTCCCCTCCTCAAAAATAACGCTCATATGGGTTGCCAGATGCACAACAGGAAAGAGCACAACTGACAATGGAAGGAGACGAGCCTTACACTGCAAGTTGATTTATCTGTTTTATGATTGAGCTTTTTAGAAGGATGCCAATGCTTTTTAGGTCGGGTAGATTGTGATCTCTGACTCGGTTCATTTGCTTGCTTGACTTGTCGATTTACTTTTGATTAAACTTCCAGTGGGCGGAATCACACCAAAACTAAAACAAAGAACACATATTTCAAAGTAGAATAACTGACTAGCATTGTTTTTCAGAGAAACAAGTGTGTGAACTTAGCATGTCTCCTGGATATCTTTAAGCTTTGGCACAGTCAAAATAAATAAATGCATACATACATACAGCACCTTTAAATTTCACACACCTAATTTAAAGACTTTTGTTCTTTTCCGATCATCTCATTTGCAGGAAAGGAAAACTCGGGGTAAAACCAAGTATGTTTCTATACTCTGGAGGTGACAGGAGGTTGGGCTGATGGAGAGATTGTAACACCAACCTCTTGTGTCTTGAATTTAGAGCAGAGAAGTCACACGGCCAGCATATTGCACAAGAAGAGAGAAAACAGAAGCATATATCATATCATCATCTAAATGTCTTTAAACAGGGACTCAGGTTTGCAGTTTGTGAAAGAAGACCACAGTCACTGATCATTAGGCTGATGCAGAGAGAAACTGTGAGATGTACCAGCAAGGACAATGATAAACATCAAGTAATGAGAAGCCGGTTTCACTGAAAGAAGTGATGTCTGAACCATTTATAGAGTTCCTGTCGGAAGAGGTGAAGACGTCCTATATTCGTGTTCTGGTGTGTCACTCAGTCTGCTCCCCACTGATTCAAGTAATTACACATCTGTTTTATGTGAATTCAAATAAAGGCTAGACTGCTGAATAATTTAATTTGTGTGGTTTATTAAAAGTTATTAGAAGATGAGTAGATTTTATGATTACCAGCGGCTTGAGCATTCAAAAGTTTTTAAAATCGAATTGATCTAAAATGCATCAGACAGTGTGGGCTGAGACTATGCTGTTCTTGATTTTTTAACATTGATAATAGTAAGAAATGTTTCTTGAACAGCAGATCAGCAAATTACAATGAAGGACCATAAGACACGTTTTGACAACCCTGATCACAGAAATAAACTACATTTTAACATATTCATAATATTACTTTTTTTTTTTTCAATGTGTTTTGATCAATTAGATTTTAATTTTTTGGTAAATGTTACCGACCCCAAACTTTTGAATGATAGTGAACATTTACATGATCACTGGACAGTGCCAAGAGGGATTGTGTTATTGGGAAAAGAAGGTGATTAAGTGACATTATTCATTGACATTATCCATGTGCTGCTCCCACTCACTAGACTGGGCTATCTCCTTAAAGTGCTGCGCTAAACTAAACTAAACTAAACTACTGCTGCCACTGTCTGCAAGAGAGAGAGAGAAAGGCCACCAGCCAACATCACCACAATGATCAGCAAAGACATAGAGAAAACCCCATATACACTCAAAAAAATAATTAATGACACAATTTGTTATTAAGTATTTGCATCCATTTGATTTTCTATACATGTACTGTACGTATTCTGATTCTTTTTTAATACAGTGCAAGTGATATCAAGACACTTGACCGGTCTGGAACAACACAAGTCTCATGTTTCTAAGCTTGATTGTGTCCAGTTCCATTAGAAATCTCTTCTCCGTCAGGTAGTATAGTTCAAAATAACTGGCTATACATTTAATTCTTATTTTATACTGCCAGGCTAAAAAAGGTCACTGCCTGGATTTGATGGAGTAAATACTTGATATTTAAGGATTGACTCATTTCTTCAAGTGATTAATATGTTTATAGCATGTTGTGTGTTGTTTTCATAACATTGTGCTTTGTTGTGGCATTTTTTTAAACAACATTATGCAACACCACAAAATTTCTTTCAATCGAGAGTTGCATTTATTGTTGGCCTGGATCTTGTATTGACAATGGGAGAGCCTGGTCCCTCCGTAAAGTCGACTTCAGGACATTCAGTAGAGGTAAGCTCAGAACTGGTGATCAATTCATACATGAAAATAATTATTTCACCAAATGAGCCTGATGAATTGTATTGTCATGCTGGATTGTGTGCATTGGTAGGTCCTTTGAGATGGTTGTTCAAGAAATGAAAAGCTACACACTGCATCGGTTTGGGTTAAAAGCATTATTTCCAAACATAAAAAAACCCGGAAACATAAAAACCACAGCAATAATCACCTAATTCTAGATGCCTCAGTATTTGCTTATTAAATCCAAATGACTTGCAGCGTACATTTAGATAAGTCTACATATCCAAAATGTCAGAGTTTGTAAACAATGTTCCCTTAAGATTTCTGAATATGACACTGTGCCTGGCATTGGAACGCTACTCATGCTCTTTGTTTATCCTCCAGGAAAGTGAAAGTGCAGAGGCTGAGTCTGGAAGTGCACAGACCACAGTGGACAGTGTTCATCCTTGGGTTACAGTGTGCTGGTGGTGGTTTTGGTGGTTCACCAACCTTTGGATGTTGGTGTAGAAGTTCTGCCGTGTCACTCTTGGGTGTTTGATGTTTTTGGACTGGTTTATGTGCCACTGTGAAACTACACAACCGAGCTCAAGTGGACGTTTGAAGAAAATTCTTAATAAAACCAAGCTGTCACCAAAGAACTCAACTGAGATGAGAAAAAGGACAAAAGAGATGTCATTTTTGAGATAAGTTTACAATATTTTTGTCCTTGAATCAATTTAAGTGTTAAAAGTTTAAAAGGTAGATGTAGAATGTTCCTTTTGTAATCATGTATTTGTGATATGTAATTAAATATGCATGAAAATGTGGGGGTGCAGAGCCACTCAACACCTGAGCTTTATGGCATTTTTCTGACCATTATCCGTTTATTCTGAATTATTGCGCGTCACAATGGGTGTACAATGTAAGCAGTGCTGTTATCATCCATTTACCTCATGTATCAGTCTACCTCAAATTTGCACAGTTCTTAAGGAAAATGATCTTACTTCTGCACTCTGTTAAAATGTTTTTAACAGAGTAAAAATATTAATTTTGATAGTGTTTTTCTTGATTGTTGAATGTTTGAAAATAGTGTTTAATGTCAATGTGCATGTAAGTATGAAAGCTTTTTGTTTCTTCTTGTTGCATAAAAGTGTATAAAGAGTGCATAGTATGTCTTGCTAGCATATATATATATATATATATACATATACATACATACACAAACATACACACTTTGAAGCATTAATAAATTGTTACAGTGGTCTTACTGTTTTTTTGTGTGTTATAGATATATTTTAGTGTGATTAGGTGTGGTAGGATTAAGATATCAAATATGTTGGGTTGATTAATAAAAATTATGTCAACATGATGCATTTTAAGTACATTGGGTTTATTATCTAATAATACATATACATGTCTCTTATGCATTTAAAACAAATTGGCACTATTATTACTTGTTTCATTTACATAAGGCTGGAAAATTTGCACATCAAAGTATATTAGTTCATTTAGGTTAAAAATATGTAATCAAAATGGATGGAAATTTTACATGCAATTGAAATACATAAATCCTATGAATTTGGCCTAACAATTTTTTTGAGTGTACAACAATACAAAGAAAGATACATCTCAAACAGATATGCTTTTTCACTGATCTGTACATAATTTTGTCAATTTTGTATTTTTAAAATATTTTTTACAGTACTTTATTATCTTTGAATTGTACTGTCTTTATTGTTATATTTCATTAAATCTGGTCATTAGGGATGTTCATTTCAGTTATTTCTCGTAACTGACAACTGACACTCGCTTATTTTAAATGAGAATTGAATTCAATTAGAAAGGATTAGCACCTGTGACCCATTAAAAATAGTAATATTTGTTTTCATTGTACATGCACAAAAGCTAGCAAACAACAGAAGACGAAGATTCACATGATCATATCTATTTGATATCATACGCCTGCAGCACTTTTGCGACCAGAGAAAAAACATTATAAAGGATAAATAGGCCTATACGAGAAACATATAGCTATTTTCCCTAAATAATAAATAAAAAAAACAAAGGAAAGAAATTAGTATTAAGAAATTAGTGAAATGGGAATCAAGCCTGTATTCTTTACCAGTAACCATAGCAAAAGTGACCCAATTAATATCAAAGATGGCAATACAACTAAAAGTCTTATCACTTTCTGACATGGCAGGAGTCCAATCGAGGCACAAGTTCCTTTATCAAATCTTCATTAACTGACAGCAGCTTATACATTTTGGCGGAGAGTGGAGCATTTGAATCGCGCACAGAACACAAACTGACTGAAGCAGCTCCTGTGGAAAACTGACGAAATCTAATAAAACTTCCAGAAGACACGCAGCTAATTTTCCATCACTATAAGTTACCCAAAACACTCATAAAAACACGTAACTCACGGTAGATGCGCGTTTGTGCAGCAGAGCGTCTCTCTTTAGCAGTGTATGATGTGGCAGACACTAGTTGTCCAGTCCTGTTTCGTTCACACAGCGCGTCTGCTCCGAAGAATGCGGTTGTGAGTCCTGAAAATTTACAGGTGAGTTCCGTTAAAGAATGCGGTTGTCACTCCCTGTATTAGGACTCAAACAGCCTGCCCACAGGACTGACAACTGTACTGTACATAGGCTATGAGTGGCGTAATTTAACAATGCAGCAAACCTTTTAAAATAATTAGGTAAAATACTGAAATAAATAAATAAAATGACTTTTTAAACCGTTTAACTGATTGACCGGATTAATCGGTAAAATTTATATATATCAATTTATATTAAATAATTTATAGGTTAACGGTTAAACAGTTGAAATGAAAATCTCTAATTTGGTGGTGGTGTAAGAATTTTGAGATGTAACTTTTTGAGAGGGTTTCACCATGCATCATGCAGCTATTTTACAACTTAAACATTAACTGGAGTTTGTTGTTGGAGGACTATGTCAATTAGTAACAGTACACAGTATTGCAAATTAGCAGCTTTTCTTCAGTGTGCTACGATAACTGCATTAACGACTAAATCCTAGCGTGATTGTTATGGTGCTCATCCAACCATGTGGTTAGCTTGAGTCACTTATCAGAGTGGGAGATGACAGAGTGTTTGGTGTGACAACAAATGCAAATTATCCCTCTATCAAGGTTGCTTATTTTAATATGTCAGGCTGGGAATTTATAAGGCTTGCTTTCTATTGGCTGTGGTCTGAAACCACACTGCTGCTGGGATTACAGACCGGTGTGAGCATGTACTGTATCCCCAGGTGTTCACTAGATCTAGCATCATAAATGCATGTTGTCACATGTAAGAATAGACATACTGTATACACTCACCCGTTATTCACACACCAAAGCATGCGGTTTATCCTCAAATCTGCAAACTCAATCATGTATGTTGTGTGGGTGAGAAGTGTTTTACTTACGGTCATTAAAAATACATTAAGGGAGCTTGCTGATGGTGGAGGGGGTAGACAGAGATGTTCAGAGATGAACACGCTGGAGAATGGCATGCGGACAGCTAGGCTTTCTATTTACTGTTTCAGAGTGCAGAGCAGAAGCCCTGGTTCCAAGCTCTGTTTCCACCTCACCAGGCCAGAGGCGCCCCGCCGTGTCCGCTCTCTACACCACATGGCGTGGGCACGAACCGCTCAGCAGAGCTGTCTCTTTGAAAAGCTCCATCCACACATGAACGGAGCGCAAACTAGGAAAAAATGTTTAGCAAGAATGGAATGTCACAGCGGATAAGCATCACAAGCTGCTCCATATTTATTATGTGCAACAATTTGACTTACAGAGAATTTAGATTAATAACGCTCAGCCCCGGGAAGTCATTTCCTTCAGAGCGAGTGATTTACATTCAGTATCGCCCGGAGAGAAGCTTTTCCCAGGTCCTTCTTTAGTGTCAGCTGAAAATAATGACATTTAACACCGTGTCCAAGGTTAATAGGTGCTCCCCCATCTTTTGAACTCCATCCCTCTCGTGTGCTTTTCAATGTAGGAGTGTTTTTTATTATAAAGTTATGCTTCATGGGACACAGATGCGAAAGTCTTTGTAAAGGTCATCAAAGATAGATAACTTATGCTTGATGAAACAGCCTTCTGTTTTGTTGCCTGTTCTTGTGCTAAATTGCGTTTATAACGTAGAGTTCAATTTTTGTTTCTAGTGTAGAAATGACGTAGTTGGGAGTGTGTACATCACATTGGATCCCAGTCCTTTTTGTTCTGCGAGTTTGGATGCAGGTCTACTGCTTACGTTCGTGTTGCTGAGCTGTGTATCAGAGGTGTTACTCATGATTCTGTTTCTGTCTGATACCTCTGCTGCCCTAAGGGTCTAAAGGTGTTCTGATGGAGTCGGTTCTTTCCCAGAAAAGAAGAAAAAAAGTAGCAGGGGGATGGTGATGCACCACCCTGAATAAATATATTTTTCATGATTGCCTCCTTCCCTGTGTCATACGATTGTTTTTAACAAGCCTGACTCCCCTGCCTAGTGTGCAGGATACTTATTGATAAATGATTAACGGCTGCAGAAGGTATGAGGAGCCGGATTGTGCCTTCCTTCGGGGAGCAGACCTGCAGTTGAATATTTAATCGGCTCACAGATGTGCTGCCGATGTCTGTATAACCGATCCTGGCCCCTCAGCCCTGCTCTATTAGAGACCCGTGAACAACGATCCACAGACCTCAACGGCACCCAATCTTAAGCCTGAGACACCAGGCTTCTCTCAACTCTCATTGCTCAATCACAGTACAACATGTCTATGGGACCGAGAGGATATTTGCGTCTGTCCGACGAGTACTGAACTCCATTTCTCCACTTTTGCACTTTTGCCTTTTTTATAAGCTGCAACTGTTCTTTTCAGACGTTCTTGACCAGAACTTTCTAACAGTACTTCTAGAATATGTTTTGTGTGTAGGCATTTACTGTACTTGTGCAATCCCGTCTCTGTGTGTTACAGTGCCATCTCCTGTCTGGGAGCCCTGGGCAGGGAGGCAACAGGGATTTGGGAAATCTGAGTGCCGGTCTAGTTCTAAAAAATGCAACTCTGATCAAAGAAGCTCCTGCTTTAATCCTCCACACTCAGCTGCCTTCTCCAAAAACACAGCCAGCCAAACTGCCCTAAAGTACTGCTGCTATTTTTACTCTTCATCATAGCACAACAGAAAAGGGAACCCTTGTGTGTGGGTGAAATTGAGAGAACAAAGCATCAGGGAATGAGCAGTGCATATGCATAGATGAGAATGTGATTGTATTTAGATGACCATGTGATTTATTGATTTTTTTTCAGGTTATGCTGTGTTTGTCACCAATAACACTGTTCACTTTCCCCCTTAACAGTGTCTCACTGTTGTCAGCATACACTGATAAGTACTGCCCACTGTCTGTTTACTGATCAATTTATTGCATGCCAACCTGATAATGCTGTATCAGCAATTTCAGATAAACCCATGCATTAATATTACATGAACAGGAAATGTGATTGATCACTGCCGTTATGTCATTTGTGGTTGAATATTGTGTAAAATAAGTAGCGATATACAATATACTGTTATAGTACAGTATCTGTTAACTTCAATCAAATATATATCTGTAACAGCTAATATTATCACCTAATAATGGCAAATAGGAAATATTTTCACATTGATTAAAATTCACACACAACTATTTATTTTGCTGATTACCCATGTTTATTTTTTGCATAGAGAAAACTTTTCTTTCGTGTATGTAATTTCTTTAAATATTTTTAAATAGTCCTAGATTTTAGTTTTTTATGTCTATTGATTCATTTAGACAAAAGAGAACTGTAAAAATCATTTATTGTTTATTTATGCATGCACAAATGCACTCACATATCCTGTGGCGTTATGTTCCTATTGTGCGAGTGTAAAATCTTGATGTTTGTATTGATAGACTGTCTTTGTGCACCCATCTCAGAAACTCACTTATAATGTATCCCATAGAATAGAGACAAATAGAGAGAGCGTCTTCACCATTCTGATGGGTAGGTGTCATTTTTTATTAACTGAATTGTGAGGGAATGATCAAAGTCCGCAGATGTCAAGTCGTCAAAGTCACTGCTCTCATATAGAGTTATAGGATTGTGCTGTGCCTCTATATGGACCTTTTTATTATGCCACACACTGCCTAGCTACGGTTGCAGGTCTGAGAATCCCCGGCTCATAAAATAACAGAAGAGTGACTTTACTCCCACCCTCTCTTTTCTCACTGTTATGTACGTGTGCTTCATGGCTCATTAAAATATAAATAGGTTTGTTTACATTTGGTGAAGCAATGCTTGCTCATATGTACGACAAAACGCAAAAAGAGTTAACAGCTCTAATAGGCTGGGTTTAATTGTTTTTGCCACGAACATTAGGCAAATGCACCAGGTTTATTGCACATGCCTCGCATGCTGCTAACATCCCTTTAAATCTTGCTGCATTCAGTATCTGCTATAGATCACATTGCCCTTGTTACTTTACAACCCTGATGCCACCTTAATGGAGCATAACAATTTACTATGTAGAAATTTCTTAATTGGTAGCTTGGTATTATTTATTGATTTTGTATTATTTTTCTTTTTTTTACTGTTTATCAATTTATGGTTAAAGATTATAAAGGTTAGGACTCGTTTAGGGAAATTGGCTAGCTTTACTTATTGAATTACATTTTATTAAGTGTGTTTCAGATCACAGAATGCCCCTTGTGACTAGAAGGTGCATGGTTGCAATGGATGACAGAGAAGCACAGATTAGTGACACAGGATGGAGAGAAGGAGAAGGAAGGGAAATAAATGGCTGTAGCATTTGAGAGAAGAGGAGATGGGGACTCAGGGTGGAGAGCTGGCCAGCATCAGATGAAGGATGAAGGTAGGGGGTGGAGTAATGGCAATGATGAATGGCCCGTGGCTCATCAGTGTTCGCCAGGTTGGTGTGCAAAGATTAGATTTTAATACAGTGCTTTGACTTTCTACCAGTAGCAAATAATCACAGAACATCCAAATTAAGTGTTGTTTTGAATCAAAAACGAATCAAAAATGAGACTCTGCCCTTGAACAAGAGCCCTTTAAACTAGAAATGATACATTAGTTCATCACAGAGAGAACTCATGCAGAAACATGTTAGTACTTATTTGTTTCAGCTGGATTAATTATTTAAAAATTTTCCCTTAAACTTATTAACAAATGGCTGTTTTTAAAATACTATGTTTGACTTTATTTCATTTAGGCATGTTTTTTTTTGTTTTTTTTAAATGTTGTGATTACTGTAGATATTTTGCTTCCATCCGTATGAATGGAATGCAGTATGTAATATTTTTTTATTTGGATTCTTAACTCATTCATTTTAAATGTGCTTGCTTTCTTTTTAAAACCATGTTTTTTTTTCTGCTTAGGGATTGTCACGTATAGCCAGTTAATGAAATTGACTATTTATATATATATATATATATATTGGTGGTAACAATTTATTTTAATAGTCCCTTTTGAACATTCTGTTCACAGTAAGTAACTTTGCACCTACATGTCAACTAACTTTCGTCAGTTTAATAGAAGCCTGTCTGATTAATATCTGCTAACTCTTTATCATGATGATCTCCCAACAGACATTCTACTGACTGTAGGTAACTTAGCCAAATCATGTCAGCTTATTCTAACCCTAACCCTACCAGTCTACTAATACTTTTCTAACACTGTAGTGAGAGTGAGGAGATATGTAGGTGTGACGTTACTTATAGTCAATAGAATGTGTTGAATTACCATCAAAATAAATTGAAACCATTTTTATTAATTACTTCTCAAATTTTTTATATATTATCTACAATTTGTATATTGTGGCAGTGCTTTGCATTGATTTACCTGAATGTTTGAACATTTTATACTTTTAAACGGGTATAGGAAGGAATGGTCTTTGACAGTCGTAATGATGATATGGTAATGATGCCTGTATTTCACCCTGGTACTTTGTGTCTTTATGACAGTTTTGAGTAGAAAAAGTTTTTATATGCCTCATTTGACAGTCCTTTTGGTTCTAAAAGAAAAGGTAGAAATGGTAAAATACTAGACGGGTGTCATTTTGTTATTTCTACCTTTTCATGTCGTTCCAAAAACGGATGGTTGGCAAACACCTTTTTTATTAAAATGCAGTATTATAAACCTATGGCACTGTTAGCAGTGGCCTCTGGTCCTTGAGTGTAGTTAAAGGACACTCCTGCCGCCTTAGCTACACACATCCACCACCCTAGTGGCCAAGTGGGGGACAAAAATAGTATTCCGTCTGTTGCCAAGGTTACAACATTGACAACATGACATGGCCATTCATTCTCAATACTGTATCTCTCTGGCCTTCTGTGCGTGCACGTCTGTTAATCTCAGGCCTCAATCTGCCCTCCTGTCTATTTTTGAAGGGTGTGGAGAAGCGTTGGTGGGGTTGTGGAGGGGGGTATCTTCCCTCTCAGTCGGCACTCTGTCCCACCAAAACACGCACTTGCACACACGCGCTCACTCACACCTCTACAGTAGCTCGCTGATAACACTGAGAGTTCCTGCTCGCCACCAGACCGTGAGAGGTGTAATTGAAGCCGTTTCTATGCAGGCCCATGTGTCACTCCTCCATTTGCAGGTATGCTCTGCTGAGAGGGGATGGCACTGAATGGTAGAAGAATGGTAGTCACATTAAAACTGTAATTGAAAGATATGTTATCATGCCCGACTCTTCTCGGGAGTTGGCACTGTGTTCAGAGACAGCGCGAGAGGGGGAGGTATCAGAAGCACTCTTCCGCTAAAGGAGAAGAAAGGAGACCTCTTTTAATTAAAAAAAAAGAGCGCTCAAAGGGGGAACCAAAAGTTGAGACTGGAGGCATGTTTGGCATGAATAAGTTGCCCCTTGCCTTTGTTCGGTGACATTGACAAATAGAGTTCTGGGATGGAGAGAGAGAGACACTTATCTTTGATGCATAATGAAATCAAAGTCATGGAAATGAACATGTTCTTTGAGGTTCAAGGGGCTCATAGTGAACTCAAATTATCTGCCTTTGACAAAACACGAGTCGAGGCGGTGTCACACTGTGTCATTTTTAAATACGGGGTTGGACGGTGTTGCCATCGTCTTGCGGAGCCACTTTATGAAAGCATCGATCAGAGCTGTTATCAGATGTTTAATTACTGACTGAGATGCTCATGCTTAGGTGACTTGATTGACAGGTTTTTTAATTCCGGCTATACAGTGAGTTTCATTACTGTTGAGCTGATGAAATCAATTCAAAAGGCAATTTGGGTGCTTGAAAATCTGCTTAGAGGTGTACTGTAAGGGTCATTGGGAATATTGATTTAGACTTCAGCTTTCCTCCGATTTGCTGGTTTGAAATGGAATTAGACGGAACATTGGTGAATCATTGGTGTTATTCAAAATAATATTGATCTGAAATCTTGATTTTTGTGATGCATTTTGAGGAGGAGATAGGAGGAGGTGTTCAACTTTTTGATGGATTATGTTTATTCTAAATCACGCATGATTATAGCAACTGCATTATATAATGGCTATCAGAATGTATTGCTCATTTAAAATGTTATTGCCTATATAGAATATAGCTGTACCAAGATGACTGTGGAGTGGACTGATTTTCCTTAAAGGGACAGCCTTCCAACAAGGTATATTGTGACTCTTATACAAGTTAATGAGACAATTCCACTATTATAAGATAGTCATGTAAACAATATTTTACCAAGATGCTTTGAACATCTGTTTTTTCATAGGTTTTATTATATTGTGGTTTTATAAGGATCATTTGTTTTGGACAAACTCCTGTACTTAAGACTGAACTAAACTAAGATGTCAAACAGCACACGTCACTGTGTAAAAAAAAAAGCTTTATTTCCTCAATGTAGGCTTTACCCATTAGCCTCATGCATGTGCTGGCCCTGGTCAACATACCTGTGCTGCCATGCACAGCCTTCAGATTTTATTTTATTATATGTATTATAGGTGCCCTTGTCTTAGGGTGTTCACATAGCATTTTACTCACTGCAACATTCCTAAATAGATGCAGTGATACTCTGAGGCAGAGAAAGGGGGTATATAAGAAGGAGAAAAGTGACAAAAATAGCCTTTTCTGCAGAGTTCATTTATGGGTGCCTTGAATGCATTTGAATTACGGGTGCTTCATCTGCCTTGAGCTGATTTTTATTAGCTGCCTTTTTGTGCAGGATTACAACCGCAGAATCCCTTTTTTTATGTTTAAAGCATAACTTTTAGTTAGAAATTTTCCCTCACGCACAGTCTGCCCTCCCTGTCAGAACAACGCATTCACTAGCTTGTACTTAATGGGTAATTTTAATGTCACTGGCCACAAATTAAGAAACAAAGCTAGCAATTAAAAATGTTTATTACGCACATTTGAGGCTCCTTGGTTTTAGCAAGAACTCTCTCATCCTAATGTCCTGAGAGAGAATGCAGCAGATATTCGAATGAGTTACTTTGTTATTGGTGATGGTGATGCTGTGCTTTCACATTCCTTAAAATGAATTCTGTCCTCATGAGTGGCGTATATCACATTCATCTTGTTTTTGCTGAACACCAGTCTGCGATATCGTTTCTTAATTCATGCTGTAATTTGGCCACAGTGATGAATGTCTTGTTTTAGATAAGAGAAAATCATCTTCTCCTTGCTCACTATACCTATACTCTCATAGATTGTCCCAGCATTGCGTTTGCATTCAACTACTGTTATAATCAGTTTAAAGCCACACAAATGCATTTCCTTATAGACTTCATACAGTATGTGTGCCTTGTTGAGAAGAGGTGTGATGGATGAAAAAATTACACTGACTTTCAGACATTCTTATCTAGGGATAAGAATATCATTAAGAGCTTCAGGTTGGGCTTTAGCGCAACTAAGCATCTACCAAGCAATCTCCCAGAACATCATAGAAACCCCAGTGCAACATGCTAAAAGCTACCCTCGCCTCATGACAGTGAGATTTTCAAGGGCAAGCACCAGTTATATTTTCTTCAGAGAATGCAAAAATCTAGTTTTGTGTTTTGCTTTGCTCTTTTTGTGTGTTAAGCGTTCCCCATTACTGGCAGACATGAGAAGCACATGGCGTGGATTTGTCATAATTAAAGAAGGACTTGGCGCAGCTTCTGAGGGAGACACGCAATAAAGTCTCTGGTTTATTTAGAATACTCTCTGGTGCCTCGGGGGACTTGGGGGACCTCCTCGCACTAAATCTAGTTGCCAGAACATATGAGGGGGATAAAGAGGTTGTATTAAATTTGTTGACTCTTAGATCTCCTCTCAGGCAGCTCAGTATTGCATTTGTTGGTTTCTCCAGCCCTCCTAGCCCCTTTTCTCAGTTTGTTGTATTGAATCAGACAGTGCCCAGATCCTCTCCACTGCATGAGTTGAACACTATTGAATTGCTTGGCTTGTAGATCCACAATTTTAACTTCTTTAGACCATATTGAATTTACCGGCCTAGGGATCAATAATACTTTTTTTATTTTTTTTTATGGACAGTATTGAACCAGGGGTTCACACCACATCTTCAGATTTCTTTTTGAATCTGCCGGTCACACCTAGATAAAAGCATATACAGTCATTGTTTGAAATGATAAGCATATCAACTTATTTGAGAAACTGCATGGAAAGTAAGGTTAACACTCGCATATTCGTATAAATATTGAAAAGGATCCATGCTTCAGGGAAGGGTTTAAAAAACTTTAAGTTGCAATAGCGAGTCCCCTGAAAATTTGAGAGGATGTATTTTTATGTATATAACTGTGAAAAACACTATTATTTAAGCTAAAACATCTATTTAAGCCAAAACAACTCATTGGGCTTGCACAATGTGTTTGCATTCGTATTTAAACTCTTATTATTGCACATAACTTCTTTTATTACTTTCTCACGCAATATAAATGAGTCCTTTATATGTTACGATTTTCTCAAAAGGGGATCATCACTTTGGGGTGTAACACTTGGCATGAAAACCTCTGCTTTTTGGTGATGGCTATGAGTAATGACCACATTTTTTGGTTGAGGAAAGAGTAATGCTGCTGAATTGGCATTTAGACCCACCTAAACCTGCATAAACAAACAAAAATAGGCCATCGCAATTCTATGTGCACTTTAGCCCAGATTTTTTTCCTTTCACAGTGGGAAACGGGTTTATGGTATGGGCGATGGTTGTGCATTTGGATTTTTACCTCCAGGGTAATGAAAGGCCTAATAAATAAAAACATCAGTGTTGCAGTGAGCAGCTCCAGCATGTGACTGGAATGCAGTGAGGCCTGGATGTGCACAGTCTCAGGGTGGAGGGGTGGCAGTGGCTGGCAGAGCTGATGAATGGATGGCACGCCGCATTCTGACAGAGACGAATGTGACGGCCCCGTGCTATCGGAGCGGGCGGGTCCCTGCTGAACGGGCCGCGGGGAGATCACGTGACCACACCCCGTTCTCCAATCAGGCTGTGGCGGAGAAAGACGATGAGGAACCATAGCTTGTCTGTTGGGCTCCACAATGACCTTCTGCCTCAAAGTAAGTGTCCCAGATGGCCATCTCTCACACAGAGCAAAGTGATAGGACTGGGCTGCTCTAGTCCGGATAACCATCAGCTCACTGGATTTGTCCTTCATTGGTTGTCATTAGTGTTTGGTCGGGTTAGGCGCCTTGAGACCATCCCACAGGCATCAGATAGTTATCCTTGCTCAGCTGGAATTCAGACGGACTGAATCTGATGTGTTCTCGCTGCTATCCGTACATGGTAAGGTTAGATGCCTGGAGAGTGTCTGGGGGCAACCACATTAGGTCAGTCCACCGGATGGAGAGTGTCACGATTAAATATTACAGCATCTCATTTCAAATCCACCCAAAAGAGCTATCGTTCTACCGCTATCCACCAGAGAATCGCTTAACGTTGCACTGAGCAGGCCCATTACAAAAAAGAACTGAGTCAATGGGAAAGGGAGATGATTAAGAGGCTTTCTGTGTTAACAGAGGAGAATATCAGGTTTTATTGAGCTCCCTTCTATTCACTGGAAGTCTGTGTTGCAGACTGAACCCGAACGGCGACTGGGCTATTAATAGACTATTGATGAGTATTGATCTCCGGCTCGCATGACACACGAGATACAATGAGCAATAGATCCCTGTGAAAAGCGGTCTTCTCTTTTAGCTTTGCACCAATTGCATATTATTATGGCCTTAGAGAATTCCTCTGATAGATTGGCCAGCTGGTCTTTCATAGTTTTCGGAGGGAAAATGGGTACAGCACAAGCTCGGATCGGTGACCATTTGTAATGTGCTCAAAGGAACTTTTAATCATCTTGCCCGCAAAGATTTTAAAACAATCGATAATGCGCGCGGGATCGGTGGCGAGCGACGCCTCAACAGTAATGTTGGACGTGTTTTATATGGCCGTGCGTGCAGCCTTGGTTCCTCGCACAAATGGGAAGAAAAGTTCAAAGCCCTGACATACGCAATTACACATGAATTAGGGGGATAATGACCAGGGAGAGTGTGTTATATCAATAACCCGTTTAATGGTCAATTTCAGCAGGGGTGTCTGTTGACTTGTGTTGGATTTACTTTAATTGATGAAAAGCCGTATAGCAGGTGGCTTACTTGGCCTCAAATGAGAGCAAAACTCAAATAGCCAAATTAAAACCTAAATAATAGATGAGAGACACTGTGATGCGACCAGGGAGAGAAAGTGTTGTAATTATTTGCCTGTGGAAAGTGGAGCTTCTCTTGTAATGTGGCTCGGAGTGATGAGAGATAGGTGAGATACGCTATGGCTTTTCTTTTTTTTTTTCATTGTGTCCTTGTGGTTGGTTGAGTAAAGTCAAACGGCAGTCCCTATGAGAAATGATTTAAATGCAGAATGACACTATTTTAATGAAATTAGCCACTGGAATGAGAGCCAACGCTTGTGTATTTGGGCGAGCATGATGGCTGAGGAAAGGTTGTTGTTGTTGCAAGGCCAACTTGCTGTCACGCCGGCTGTTTGGAGCTGACGTGATGCTCTGCTTTCTGCCATCCTTAATGCTGTCTCTTGCTGTCAGCACATACGTGTTAGCAAACATCCTTGGATGATTTGAACGGTGAGGGTGAATTACTGTTGATGAAATCAGTTCTTTCTCGCTGTGAGTTTTCGTTCATCCATATTCTCTTGTAATAACAGCCTGCAGTCCTTCGGCTTTTTTCCTGGCAAACAATAGTTATTCTCGTAATGATTCAATTTTTCATCTGTCTTTGCGAATGAAAGAGACCATTTATTCTTGTTTTGCATTTTTAGCCATAATGATGAAGAATGCTAACGAGCAGCGCTGGATGCTGGTGACGAAACGTCCACGGGGCACGAGAATCTGCATATCAAAGAGGTCCCTGAGAAGGCACTCTCTGAGAAATGTGTTCGACACGACTCTCACCTCCCCGTAGGCTTTGGGGCGGCAGCGCAGGATGCGTCCTGAACATGAGCCAGACATGTTTGGAACCCAGAACTCTCTATAGCGTTGCCTTTGAGACACTGTCACAAGTTCATCAGTTTCGGCTTTTGTTCTTTCTACAAGTTTAAGCTAGATTAGTGAGGCATCAGCATGAGGGCTCGCTGTATGAGCCGGTCAGACTGTTGCTCTGCGGCAACAATTCCAGATAAAATGCCACATGCCACCTGCTCTTCTGATTAACAAGTATGCACCTTGCTGATCCCTCAGCCATTAACACCAGTCAATGGTAGGGCTGGGCAATACAGTTTTAGAGTCTTCAATTCAGCATGAAACAGACGTTGTGATAATCAATATGTATGTGTGCACATGCATTTAAATTGTATAATCATTTTTTGTATTTTTATTTATTTGCTTGCATAAACAAGCAAACTATCAGGGTTTTTTCCTGGGTCAAAAAAGGTCTTCGGTGGTAAAAAAGTATCACCATCTACCACCATCTTTTATAAAAATGAAAGTGTAAATGAGTCGTAAAATTGTAAATCGATCAGCATTGTGTGCTGATCTCAGTTGTTAGGACATCACAAAAGATTTGTGTCAACAACACTTAAATCACTGCTTATGATTATTTTTTTCTTTTATTGAAAGTGTTCATGTTAGCTGCATCATGTACGGAACGAACAGAGAGAGAGCCTGTTTACACTTTACGCATTCTCTCTTTTCAGATATCGATCTTAAAACGTTTCCTTTTACACTTGGCCACATAAATGTGTCTCCGCAAAATATATATAACTCCCGTCTTGGATTCTTGCACTATATACAAAATGAACAAAGGCCATGTCAATGAAATCAACAGATATGCTTTGCCATTTATTAATCATCAGCTAATTGTAAAATCGAAGTTTCCAACAGAAAAGAGAGCGGCAACAGCACTGGAAAAATAAATTAGCATGACTCCAGTGAAGACTGTGTTAAGGGTCTGTGACTTTGTTTTATTTGCTGCAGTTCGGGCGTCGTTTTGCTGCTCCGTTATATCTGACTATAACATGTCATATAACCTATTAACCGTGTGTCTTTTTTCATGTGTGTTGTTGTTTTACTTTTTGTGAGGAGTAAAATGTGCATATGTGGTTTCCACAAGCAGTTGCATTTAGACTTGTCTAGCTTCGCCTGGAGTGCGTCCCGGACACCTCCTGAAGTGGTTTGAGGGATCAGATTTAAATCCACTTCGAAAGCGTTTTGGAAGGCATTTACTCTAAGAAAGTGCAGGAAGTAGCCAGGTGTAAACAGACTGTGAGAGTGTTCTCTCTGTTCTTTCTCTCCCTCAGTTAACAAGAACGCTATCACAAGCTTAGCAGCCATACATCACATGGTTCCTTTTGGTGGTCGTCTAAAAAATTTTAAATGCAGGAAAAACCTTGAATATAAATTTTAAATAATTGAAATTTATATTAAAATAGCTCAGCTCTAGTCTACAGTGCACCCTGGCTATTCTTTTTTATACTTTCCACTGTCCCTCTAATGGAGTATTATCTATAGAATATTGCAGCCTGAAGGTGACTGTGTACTTGTGGAGGTGTTTGTGTGTTTGAGAAATCCGCTGCTAGACATGAGTCAGATCAGTAACCTTTTTACCTTACGTAACAATATTTTTGTAGTAACATTTCACAAACAGCATTGTTTTTTATAAGTAAACCAAGCTCACCATATGGAACCGTCTCATGAAAATTGCAGGATTTTTTTGTGGATTGCACGCTGTAATGGGGGGATCCGAAGGAGTCGTTTTGTGGAGCCTTCCATTGGACCGCACACTGGTTTAGCTCTCTCTCACACAGATGGACGACGAGCCGAGGGAATCTCGCATGGAATGATCAAAACAGCTTGACATGCTGGAGGAAATGGGACCGAACGGAGAGGAGGAAGAGCAGAAGAGGAGTTAATCACTGCGCTAATGTCGTACTTCATCATCGTTTTCCTCGACGCAACTGAGCTCAGCTTCGCTCGGCCATTTCCACCGCACACTTATGTCACTCTACGGCACAGATGCAACTCTTCAAGTGCCCCCTGCCTGAATCTCACATTAAAACCCCAGGATTACGGCCCCATTTCTGCCCAAATACTGCTACCTTGGTGACAATCTATTCACATAGTTACTTAGAGAGAAAGGAGGTGTGAGAAAGCAAGACCAAGACAATACTCTGGTATATGAGGACATTTTGAGGTAGATGCTGTTCCTGCCATGCAAGCTTTGTCTTCGGGCAGATGGTGTTTAGACGTGTAGATCACATATAGTGCCCACAGAGGACTGAATGTGTCCATATGTGTGTGTGTGTGTGAGAGAGTGTGTTTGAGACAAGAGATTATGGGCTTGGGCCATACTCCACCTGCCTGTGCTTGGAAACAGATCTGTGGTATCTGGTGAAGGTGAGTGAATTTAAGCGCCTGCTCCCTGGGGTCCTTGTCGTGCAGACAGTTACAAACAGGATCCCGGGGAGCTCCATGCTGCTCCGCATGGCTGGCCGTGGAGCCCGCGTTCAAAAATATGAATCCATCATGAGTTGCCATAACACAGCAACCCAGAACCCCATCGTCTCTCTGGCACAAACCCACCAGCAACCCCTACCCATACTCTGAGTCAGCCATGGAGCTGCTCACCAGTGTGCCACATATATACGCATTTCATTTTCTGTCAGTAAAATATCATTTCTTTTTTGGATTGTTTTGGTGTCCAGCGACCTGGATGTCTGGAAGCTCTTAGTTTATGTGTTTTCAATTTCTTCAGGTTTGCTTGCATGGTCCAAATAGGTGAATTGTGTGAAATGCAAAAATGAATGAATAAATACGAGTGGTATTATTGCAGTTTAATCAGACTTGAGCTGTCTGCAAATCCGTCATTCTGTCCCACTGGTTGAGGCATTCCGGTTTCACCTTGGTGGTCCAGGACATTGCTGTATAATAGAGAAACGCACACATTAAAACTCCAACTGATGTGCCCAAGAGTTCCTTTTTTCTATAAGAGGTGCAGGGAGTTTCTCGAGGACAACAGCCAGTGGAGATGAAGATTCCTTGAGCGTCTTCGTCAAAGCATTGTGTGTGTTTATTTGTGTGTCCACATCACTAAAAGTGACAGGCTGACTGACATATGTCAGCTCAGAGGCACAGGAGGAGTGGCAGAAGCCATTTACCAGCTTCCAGGAGTGACACAGCAATGACTTCTGCTCTTGTTCCAGCCCACCACCCCCTAATAGCTCTAATTAATTGATGAATGAGGTCAAATTGAAGATATCTCGCAGAGTCTCAATTTGCCCCAGCACCCACCACCATGTTGTTTTTCTTAATGCGCCATGCACCTCTTCTCCCTCTCTGCTCATCTGCATAAGACCTTGGGAT
Organism: Enteromius treurensis; assembly: GCA_032275025.1. NCBI lineage: Eukaryota > Metazoa > Chordata > Actinopteri > Cypriniformes > Cyprinidae > Enteromius > Enteromius treurensis. The sequence goes on along the minus strand of JAUCMU010000048.1, from coordinate 7,303,314 downwards.
GAATGTTAACTATGTTTAATTAGACAAGTGGAGCGATGGATGGGTGTGTGGTGCTTTGGGGGGTTTTGATGGCAAGGCTCCTCGCTGGCAGGGGGTGCAGGACTGCAGTGCTCGCTCCCGGCTGAGATGGGAGCTACACACCTGGTTCTGAGTGATGGCTCCACGCAGTCTCCTGTATCTCGGTGGGTTTCTTTCTAACGCTCAGCCTCTCTTTTGAAACCCTGGGCATTTACGTACTTTTAAAAGCTTAATGTAATTATTAACTTTTTAATGATTTTTGAAAACAGCGTGACTCATAGTGCAGGTTTGTGTCTGGGGAGGGACATGCAGAATGTCATCAATCCAGGCTTCATACAGAGTTTGGATAGTTGATTTTATATTATCTTTCAAGAAATATGCTTGAATTTGTTGCTTTACCAATAAAATGATTAGTGTATAGTGAGTGCACTTGTCACAAGCTGTCCACGCAGGATCCAAAATGACCACTTACCATGTAGCATATGTAAGTAAAACTGTGCTTTGCCAAGCAAATATATGATATGTAAAGTTTAGCTATCTTTGCACACACACACACACTTAAAACTTTTCAAACTAAAGATTGAGATTGAGATATTTGTGGTAAACAACCTGTTTGGCAGAAATATTCAAGTAGAAACTATGATTCTAGTGTAAAAAAAAAAAAAAAAAATATATATATATACAGTATATAAATTATATATAGTTTTATCACAGTTATTCTCAATTTACTCTCTATTGGCAAGTACTGTATAATAAAAAGTTCTGTTAATAATTTTACGTTTTGTTTGCGTGTCTCACAACAACAAGGTAGATTCATGGCTAAAGAAATTGTGTTCGCATTTCTTGTCTACAGTGTCAGGCCAAGTTGTCATTTTAATAAAAAAGCTGGTTGGAACAGCAGAAGTGTAAAATATGTGAAGGAAAATAAAAATCATAAAAGGCACTGTGCTCATTATGCAAACAAGGGAATTGACACTCGAGTCAAAAGTGCTTAAATTAACTCTTTAAAACCTGTACGAACCCTGTCGTAAACCTTGAGATGTAAAAATGTCAGTCATGGGAATATTAAACGAGGCAAGATTTGTCTTGCTTGTCATTCCACCATCTTCCGACAAGAATGTCGCTCCATGTTAAAGCATTGTGGTGAGGTGTCTAAGTGCCGGAGGCTCGTCCTTATCTGTGTCCTTCCGACTGAGGTGTGATCCTCTTGGCTCAAAGAATTTCCACCGCTCTAAGCCGTGAATAACAACTGTGATCCAGAAAATGATGGGCATGCCATTTAAATAGCAGTGCCACGCGATAAGGCAAATGCAGATGTTTTTCTTATTTATGATTCCTTCCCACCCCCCCTGTTCAGACATGTCACTATCTCCCCTGTACATTTGGGCCCCTGTCTTTTTAGAAAACCGAGGCAGACATAAGAGTATGAGTGTGGAGGCGTGCTTTTTCCTTTCTTGTTCTTTCCCTCTTCCTCCCCATGGGGGTAGGGAGCTTATCTCTTGTCCGTAGCCAGAACACGTGGATTAGCGCTCTGCCTTGGGTTCTACATTTATTATTGGCCTTGGAGGGGATATGACACAACGATCAGGAAGACATCACACACCACGATTAAGATCAATTATGTTTTAAACCTCTATGAAACAGTTATAAATAAGTTCAGCAGAACCGTTGCTGATGACTAGAGAAAAAGTGTGTTTTAGTCTACCAAAACAAAGAAATGCCGTAGTGGATTTTTGTAACGTCGTGTTGTGTTTAGTCGCTAATTAATGTTAGGAGAAGAGGAGGACAAGTCCTAACCCCTGCTCAATCCTGTTAACGCTGTTTGTTTCCAAATGACCTCTGATTTTACACTGCATTGGTTTTCCCTGGTATATGGACAAGAACCTTTTTCTTCTTCTTCTTTTTTTTTTTTTTTTGCTGACAACAGAATAAATGCTATCTGTTAAATAAGTAATTCAGTGAGTTTGCCAACAGCAAAACATCGGCTTTGCTGAAAAGGCAGACACAGAAAAAACATGAAGACGAAAAAAACAGCCAGTCTAACACTTTCTGTACCTCCCTCTTCAATTTAGTCTGAATTCACATAATGCATACACAAGGTGTGTACACTACACACAAACGGTTTGAGAATCAAACTTAATATAATTGCTTTTCCCCTCAACATTTCCTTAAGCACTGTTTCAGAGTTGAGAATCTGACTAACATTTGGAGAATATTCTAGAGGGAAGATATTCAGCGGGAGCCTTATTGTTTTTTCCCAGTGGATGTTTACAAGCTTTGTATTTTTAACTTATTTTAACACATTTATTAGTCATCTGTCTAATAACTGAATAGTACATTTCGGTGACTGTTCAGTCAGTATTTGAGATGGACAAACTTATTTAGTAACAGGTGTGACTATCAATATTTCCTGTATGTACAGCAGCAAGCAGAATCGGATTGAATGATGTCTCCATGGGCAGGTAACTGAACTCAGTCCACTTATCTCAGCTAGTCTGTAACTAATGTCTGTAACCATAGCAACCATTGTAATACATCTTTAGTTATTTTAGACCATTCAATGTTTCAGCCAGCTCTGGCAGCTTTGGTTTCTAAAAGTCTTTCCAGGTTTTTATGCTCACATTTAAAGTCACGAACATTTGGGGGTAAAAGCCAGTTCTATCAGAACAGACCTGTGAACCACCAGTTGAGGTCCTTATTAGAGAATAGTTAAAATCGCTCTCTTTCTACTGTATGTGTGTTGAAACGGTTAGCCAATTTCTGTTATTTTAATCACTGGTAAATAAAAGGAGAATTATCTTTCTTTTATTCCTTTGTGCTGTTCTGTGATGAGGGGGATTGATGTGCTTGCACCTGGCACTGTGAGTTTTGCCTTATAGTGCCTGAGCAGTTGCCAGTAACATTGATGCATGGCCATGAATTATATTACGCCTTGGCAGCTGCTCACTCCTAAATTCATCTTTGTACTCAATGATTTATTTATTACAGTGCTTGCAAGGCAGCTCTGTATTGATACTTCTCAAACATTCTGGTTAGGGGTTTGTTCTAAACCCCTAACCCTAAGAATTTCTTCTGCACTGCCTAAAGCACAGGCCCTAACCCTACCCAACCTAGTTTCAGGCTTGGTTGTCCTATATATTATGGTTTGATTTATATAATTTACATTAAGGGGAACATAGAAGTAGATATTTCAAATTGCTCAGTGTTTTGGTCCATACGAAAGTAGAATGAGTTCAGTGTTATTTAAATCTAATGGTTCTTAAAGATATTTCATTTTTGTGTTACTCAGAATTAAGAAAGTCATACAAACTGGGAAAGTAAATGCTGACTATAGTTTCATTACTGGTTGAATTATTCCGTTAAGACTAATGTTTGAAAGTCTCACATTAATTTAAGCCAAGATTATTTGGAAACCTTCCTTCTTCCTTGCATATATTATCTTATAACCATTTATTACAGACTAAAGCTTAGCTATAACTTTGCATGCACAGGTATTTCCTTCTGGAAATGCAAATCTGGTTTATTTACACTATTTATCATCCTTTTTAGCCTGGCAAAAGGAAAGAAAAATTAAAGAAATGGAATATGATAAGGTTTTGCAACATTGCCTGTGCGCATTGCTGGATCTGAGCAGGTGTAGCCACCACCATGTCCTTTGGTTATGATGAAATACATGGCTGAAACCAAGTCCAGGTAAATGATCTGTAAATGAGATCAGATGATGTATTAGAAGGATATTCCTTTTTTTGTCCCCATTCCGCCAGCATAAGGAGATCTGGTTTTTACCTTACATCTCTGCTCCTGTGGATTTCTGTGACATGAGGTTGCTTTGTTTGAGTCTGACATGGTTTCTTATTAACACCTGAAACATGGCTCCTTTGTTCAACACGTTGAGGACCATTGAAGTCTCTGCTAGGGAGAGAATTTAAGCAGGTGACAATTAATTGCTTAGCAGCATGTCTAATGAAGATCGTATAGCTGCTGGGGGTCAGTAAACAAATAGAAGAGATGACTTCTAAGAGAATTTAAACTCATAAAGAAAGAGGTCCATAACCTATCTTTCCATCAGCTTCTACACTGATTTTATATGCTGATATTCAGAGTTTTTAGAGACTAATGGATAGTTTGTGTATCACAGGATTACATGGTCATAAGAAACCTGGAAAGATGGGGTAATTTACCATTGTATTGTTTCAGATTTGAGAAATGTGTGGACTTATAATAGCATTATCCACTTGTGCTGGACCCTCAAAAGCATTTTTTACATACTGATATGCACTCATAATGAATGTACAAGGTACCAAGGTGTGCTTTTTAAGTGCGCTGCTCCAAATGACAACCTTTTGTATGCTTAAATGTGCTCTATGTGATGTTGCAGGATTTTAGCTTAATTTTTATCTCAAACCGTATGCATCGCCCCTTGATCGTCTTGCTGTCTGCCCTCTGAATACATTGGAAAAAAAACCGGTCTCGAAAGACAACACAGAGGCTGCAATTACAAAAGAAACACCACAACAAAAACAAACTTCGGCCAACCAATCGGCAAGAAGAGGTGGTGTCTAATGCGTGTTAAACCCCACCTCTTCTTGCCGATTGGTTGGCAGAAGTTTGTTTGCGCGCATTAAACCCCACCTCTTCTTGCCGATTGGTTGGCCGAAGTTAGTTTTTGCTTTGATGCACATCCTGTGCACATACTGTAGTGTTTGCAAGATTGCATAGAGCACCTTTAATTTTTTATTTATTTTTTTGTGCTTATGCTGTGCTCTACAATACTTTACCAGCTACATATTAGTCATTTTGTTAGCAATTCTATCAAATAATGTAACTTTACTATATCCAGTCATCAAAAATGTCAGGAACTATCAGCTATTATAGTTTGTAATAAGATTTTAAACCGTCCAAGTGAACTTTTAGCCATTTCACTGAAAACTGTTTGAAAATCTAACAGTACACTTCTGAACTGAAGTGAGGTGATGTTAATGGCCCCGGGCAGGCCATTGCCCAGCCTTGATGCTATTTGAAAGGTAAATGCTGTTAAGGAGAGATTTAGCTTTATTTGACTCTATCTTAGTGTGACCTTCACAGTCGCACTGTCTCTTTATTGTGATCTCAGCACAAAGCGGAGACAGAGTGCAGAGCCAGTGGGCTGCTTGTCTGGCACTCTGGTAGCCAAACAAAGGCAGCCTGACCGATGCACTAGATAGCACAAACACACTTCAATTAAAGCTTTCCCTCTCAAAGACAAATCAAAGCATGCAGTACAATGGCAGAATCAACACTAGGAGAAAAAAGGGGAGAAAAAGAGAAAGTGACGACGAGTGATGAGCAGGTCTCAGTTCAGTGCTCTATTAAAGCTCACTTTAGGTGGACCAGCTAATTTCAACAGAGAGTGTACCCTGCCTGCTGGCTTCTTTCTGTGTGTGTGTGTGTTTGTGTACATCTGTTATTTGCCAACTTTTCAAGAAGAACCAATGACCAATATCATATTTGTTCTAGTAAAATTTGCTGTTTAGTTTAATTTATTAGTAGTTTCTCCGCAAAACCGCTGAAAAGTAAAACTTGCACTGTTAAGACTTTTTGAGCGTGTTATGTAAAGGTTCCCCTTAAAAGTGTGTCTAGTGAACTTAAAACCACCATAATTATACAGGACTTGCATATAAACCGATTCAGCCAGCCCACGACTAGACAATTTTGAAATTGTCTAGTTCTGCAGGCTATTTCTCTATTCTGTAGAGCACAACTTTTGTTGAGCTGAAATAACTCTTCTCCCTGTACCTATGAATTTCCCAACATGTTTTTCCTGTCAGTGCAGTTTTAGACATGTCTTTCTGTTGAGAAGACATTTCTTCTCCCAATGCTAATGGATTGATTTTAGTTTGAACACTAGAAACTTTAGTTTTCCCTCTGTCTGCATTGTTCCTTATTCTTGTGTTGTTTCTTTATAGTGCGGAGCAGTTCTCAAACCACGTGCTGGGCTGCACGGGTGACCGGCACTGGCAGGACAGTCGAAGTGAAGTGCGTTTTTTTTGCACAGAGCCCAGTAGGTGGATGTGGGCACGCCTCGAATTGAAAGTTCGAAATTGGTTTCACGCAAGGGTGCCCCAGTCATTTGCTGTGCTGAATAGTGGAATTCACTGGATAATTCCAGCATTAATTGATTCTGGGCTCTGAAATAAACAGGTTGGCGAAGTGTACGAAAGTAGAGGCACAACCTAATAGACCTGCTCCTTTTTCCAGAAGAGCAGAGTAGATTCTGAGACTAGACTTGAGTCCATGCAATTGTTTTACATGTAAACTAATGACATTTTCTATCATAAGAAAGGTAAAAGCAAAGCATCTCCTCAGTAAGTCACGTGATTTAAAATGAGCTTAAGGGTTTGCTAACACATATTTTGCGAATGTAACTATACACCTAAAATATTCAACCTCACATCATACACTTTTCACTTTCTTTGAACACAGACTGACAGTATGGTGGTTTAGAGGCAAGCAATTACCAACTACCGTACATGTATTTCTGAATACCAATGGATTTAAGGTTATACCTGCAAATTTGTAAAATAATGGACTACCCAAGATAGGTAACTTGTTGCACCACAGTGAAGAGCATAACATATTTGTAATATGACAGATAGCATTATTAAGCTGGTTGTGTAGGTGTAGGCTAATTGCATGCCTGTCTTTTTGATAAATCACTAAAGCTGTTGTTGGGATATTTGTTATTTTGCGAATGATTTGAGCTTCAAGTACCCTTTTACTTGGTCAAGTCATCAGAAATCCTCATGATTATGTGTCAAGTCAAGCACTAGTTCAAGACTGGAGTCTGTCAGTGGTTAAAGCAGGGCTTTGTGAGAGTCGTGTTAGTGATCAGGTCTGCCAGGGCTCTGTGGTGTCTGTGTCTCTCGCCCTATTTTCTCACACATCAGGTGCGCCATAGGGACTCTCGTCAATGAGACTCAGTGACATTGCATTAGACTCACTTCTTACTCTAATTCCCACTCCACCCATGATCCCTCCAAAATGAGTCTGTCTCACACTTGAAATGGCACTGTCACCACTATTAAATCACTCAACGTTTGATTGGCAGTTTAAGTTGTAACTTGTCTCAAAAGGACATTGGAAGAACTCGAATATCTTTTGACAGATGCCATAACATTTGGATGACATTGTAGTAAACTTATAAAAAGAAAAAAATATATATCCATATATAGAAATACATATTTATTTTAATACATATCGATTGTATTTTGTATATTGATTGCATATTTGATTTTGGAATTCATTGACAATTCTAGTAAAACTAAAGAAAACAGCTGTCTAGAGAAAGATCCCAGCACTTTCCTGTTCAGCCATGGCAGAAGGGCCGTTCTGCATGTGGTAATGAAAGCATCGCTCTTCTCCCCTTGCTGGGGCGGATGGTGGCTTATGGGAATCTGGAGAGGGGAGGTGTCCCGCTGTATAGATGATGAAGAAGGCTCCAAGCACGGACACGAGAGGGCAGATTGGAGGAGAGTGCCGCAGGACGCAGGGAAGTGAACCTGGCTGCTCCCCGTGGAGTTAGTGAGAGTGGGAGCGAATGGCCGACATTTACAAATGATCCTCTTCATCGCCACATGAGGGAATAGAGCATCCTATTGTGTCCCAACTGAAGAACTGCTCAACATCCTCCCCCACATCCATGAAAAAGCAGGATAAGGCAGAAGATGTGCGTCTGAGCTTTGGTGCCCAAGGCAAGTGGCAGAGGGCATACTTAACTTCCCCTCTTCCTTCATTCCGACCACATGAAATTTGGATTGGAGGGATTTATCATGCAGAACCTGATCTATCTATCTATTTATCTATCTTTACCTTTTGTCATTTCTATCATTCTATCTTTCATTCTTTCAATTCTGAATGCTACACAACTGTGGAGTTTATTTACTTCTGACAGCTTTGGATTTTTTTTTATACAGTGAAGCAAAAGACTTTTCACCTTCCGTATTCCCTTCTTAGCAGATGTTTCTCTAAGCAAATATAATTACTAAGTGTGTCAATCGATTAAAATTAAATACTATACTGATTTAATTAGCATGTATTCAGATCAATTAGCACAGTATGTAATCAAATGAAACTCAATCACATATATTGATGTTTGCTGAGAAAGATCATTGAGAGATAACCTATTGTTTTGCGGCGGACGTAAGCATCGCTCGTCCCGTCACATACTTTTCATACACAGACCTTGGGATGCGTAGCCAAGGCTGAGCTGTCATGCTCAGAGTGAAGTTGTTACAAGGGGACGCTTACCGTCTCCACTTTTTTTTCTTCTTTAAAATGATGACATCCCTTCAAAGAGCAGTTTCATTTCTATCCCGTGCAGTGGGACCTGGCACTAGTAGCAAAACAATCTCGCTAAGTGCGAACACTTCCCTCCCACAATACATCCTCCTCCACTCGGCTGCGCTGTGGAAACAGAAGGCCTAGACAGAACGGCTGGAACTCAGTCACTCACTCAGCCCTTGATGGGTAGGATTCAGTGCTGTGAGATGGGGATAATTTGTTTCGAGAGGCCTCGAAGTGTCTGGGACCTGGGAGGTGCACCGCAGCCGAATCAGCATGCCAAGCCATTCACTGACCACCAGCTGGAAAACATCTAAGCTATTCTGGATCAATTCAGAATTGATCTCGGCCCAACTGTATGTATAATGTAGGCTGTTGGGCGGTTAAGCCTGGCTGTCTGTCTGACCGGTGCTGGGAAAGAGATATGATCTGCCCACACCCTTTAAAAGCATATTATGGGAAAGGGCAAAGGGCCTTGAAGAGACTTTCAAATGAGCAGAGAGGGTTTCCTGTGTGCAGTAAATGGATTCCATCCTGCCCGGTTACAGACCAGATGTATTCAGAGCGTGCTGACAGGGTTCTACGCGTCCTACAGACCTGTTTACAGGGTACGCCATGTCCCACTGCTTTCTGTTGAGTCGGCAGGTTGGTGGCCAAAAGCTTTAGAAGGGGGCGCAGCACCGAGCATCATGAGTATTGAATGGCCGTGGCGGGGCGTGCGCAGAGGGGCTATAACGCCAAGCCGACTGCGAGTACCGTTCCGGCTCCTCATTTGGGCTGCTCAAGGAGGCTGCATGCAGGGATTAATAGGTGGTTGACTGGAAAGCAAAGCTTTTTAACCCTGCTCAGGGACTCATAGAACAGCACCACACCATGCCAGCAGATGCCAAGTGCAGCTGTCAGGAGTCAGAGTGCTTTTGTTGTTTGCTATCTCTTCTCTTTACTCCTCTGTGGCTGAACTCACATTCGTCTTGAATATTTTTAAACATACTCTCCTGTTGTCTTTTTTTTTCATTAAAAGTATCCGCAGATTTAATGAACATTATAAAATATCTTAGTTCTTATATGTTGAAAACTTTTTTATTTAAGCACACATAATATTCTGTACTAAGCATGACTTTCAGGATCTTTTGAACTGTAGCGTTGTGTCAACGAAAAACAACATTTCAGAAATTCTACAATTGGCTGTTAGAGTTCAGTTGTTGTGATGGCAACTCAGAGATATCCTTTTCTTATGCTTTTTTAAAATGCTAAAATGGATCTTTGCAGAAACTTGTTGTTGACAGTTACAAAATGTAAATATATGCTTTTTAATGTAGTGTGATCATAAATATTTATTGCATATCCTTTTATTTTATTTATTAAAAAGCTGTAGTTCACAAGTGAAAAATGTGATCTATTTATATATCCATCCAATTTAGATTTTTCTTTTTGTATACAATGTTTGCCATTATAACAAGCTGAATCTGAAGTTGTGAATGTTTTTTATTAATCGGAAGCTGATTATTATGATAATTTCAACATGATGTGAACGCAGCGTTAGAGTATTGAGAGAAGTTGAGATATAACTGTTATTATCATTTTCAACACCAACTGGCTAAACATGCTGATCCAAGAAAATCCATGCTGATTTTTTTTGTTTGTTTGTTTTTTTGCTGGAGTTGTTTGAGGCATTGTGAATGGTAGCTTAAATATTAAATCTGTTTTCATAGTGTCTGATAACAGGTCAGGATGAACCCTATCCATTTCATCCATTTAATGCACAATCTCCCGAAGTGCTTAAAGCGTCTTACAATGATGTGCTTGTTTTTAATGAGCTGTGTGAGAGATGCAGAGCTCCACAGCTTTTTCTCAAGTCCTTGACCTTTTCTCATCCCTGCTGACTCTCGTTCGTCTGTTACACCCTCACACCTCTCCCGCTCTCATTCATTTATCCTCTCATCTCCCCGTTCCCTCCTCAACTGTCCCTCCCTGCATATCACTCTCTTCTATGTCTAATTGCATTTCAATTCGCCCTAAGGGATGCCTGGGTAGTTCAATCCTCTCGCCCCGGTTTCCCTCAAATCCATTTGCGCCCTGCCCTGGCCAGGTCAGTTTCATGGGTTGCCCTGCAGGAAATATCAGATGACCTCACTTTCCAGTGAGAAAAGGGTATCATTGGGAATAGAATCGGTCGAGAGGCTCATCCCACCCTCCCAATCCCTCATATCCATCTTCCCACTTCCTGCTCTCAAGTGGAGAACAAGGTCAGAATCATATACTGTGTGACACCAAGCACTCCACCAAAAGCATTGTAACATGTAAAGTGTCAAAAAGTACACCAATTATTTTACCAATTAATTTATTTTATGCATCCTTTGTTTACCTCCAGGTTTAAATTACATTTTGAATCCCAGATTTCAATTGAGTCTCAGAAGTTTGGACCCCACTGTACATGAATTCAGTTTATGCACTATTCAATCTAATGAAAGCATCATCATTTTATACAGTTCTATATAAAGTAAGCAAATATCCAGTGCGCTCGCATCTCTTTCTCAAAAACATTTATCTTATGCAGTAAAGGCCTTCTGTAACCCATTTACTTACTCCACTATATCTGGGACTTATTTGTGCCTTTATAACAGAGTAGAATGCTGCAGAAAGCTTGAAAGTGTGTTTTAGTATATTTCTCTTTTCAGAGAAGTACACTGAAGTCTGGGAGTGCTAGTGGAAAACAGTGTGGGTTGAAAGAATGAGGTTGACATATGCGCAACCCATGAAAACTCATGCTGTGAATGATGAATCCATTTGATCAAGTCACTTTTTTGTTTCAGATTTAAAAGAGACATTGGGACCTTTAAATTAAACAGTCCAAAAGACCGTTAATCTTAATAGAATATTAGGATTCAAATAGAATAGTTCGTTCCCCTGAGAATGTCTGTGAGCTTTTTAGTCTCAATTACTCATAGGAACCGGGAGATGCGAATGGTGTTTAGAGTCAAGTGTCTGATGGGTGCTGGGACAATGCCAGAGAGATGCCGATCATGGTTTTAATAGGATGTCTGTCGTTGTTTCAAGTGATCAGCCCTGTCACTTCAAACTGAATTTTGATGCTTTCGACGTCTCTCCTTACCAGCATCAATCTAAGACTCAAACGTGAAAGATAGAGGCGACAAGGGTCAGCCAGGGACACTGATACTACCGTTGGAACAAACGCCTCATCAAATGTCTGCTAATACAAGCAGCGTCTTGTGCGCAAGAGAAGTGTGATGGGAATTGCATTTATCAGAGCTTCTTCTCTGTCTCCTCTTGATTTAAAAGGGATGGAGGGATTGGGGCGAAATTGTGTTTGCTTGCATTATGCTGTTATTGTGTCAATTTTCAACACCAGAAACAAAGGAAGGGAAATATGCGTGTCATATTTTATTTTAAATTGCCAGACGTTTCCTTATATTCGCCAAAGACCCTCTTGCTTTAGCTGCTGTCGAGCATGACAGTTTGAGTGAAAATTGAGGCGCTGTTGTCTGGTACCCATATCAGGGAGGCGTTTTTAAAATTGAATCAGAGATGTGCCTATCAGAGGTTCTCGTTTACATGCTCCCCTCAGATGGAGACAGAAACAGGACATGGGGAAAAAGGCGGCAGTGTTTCATGTGTGTTAGTTCACCTTGTAGAGGTGACACCATTTAGCATATTAAGAGCGTTTTAAACAGGTGCAGGTAGACACGGTTCTCAGTAATCAGCTTTTCTGATGTAAGCTCCTGATACATGGATTTTACAGACTCTCCAATGTCAAGGTCCTTTTCTCCTTTCTAGTAATGCTGGAGTGCGGTGCAGAGATGTCAGGCACATGTACAGGAAGCTTTGTGGCACACAAAGGTTATTTGCTACCTTTTGACTTAATCAAACCGGTATGTGGTAGGTAGGACAATGATGTGAGCTTTTTTCTTTTCTTTAAAAGCCACCTCTATAATTTGATTTATTTACATTAAGAAACATGGTTTTATACTGAATCATAAAATCGAAATGATATTACAAAAAAAGTTCTTGAAACTGTAAGTCTCATAAATCTTATGTGTTGTAGTGACATAGTATTTATATAATATATATAGCCTATACATTATTTCTTTTATGTTATAAATATCCTATCACCACATACATGAGATTTAAAGAAATAGTTTGTCTAAAAAAATAAAATTTCCTGATTATTTACTCACCCCCAGGCCAGCCAAGATGTATATGACTTACTTTCTTCAGTCGAAGAGTAATTAAAGTTTTGGAGGAAAGCAGGTTTTTCTTCATGTAATGCAAGTGAATAAGAGAACTGCAGAAAAAAAATTATATATGTTTAATGGTTCACAGACACTTATCTTTTATAATTTAACATTAAAACATTTATGGTTGACAAATGTTCTGCTACCATAATTGTTGGCTGGAGTTGTGTAGATTACTTTGAAGCTGCTTAAATATATATTTTGGACCGTAAAAAATGGTGTATGATGAGCCTTGTTTACTTGCATTTGGTGGAGAAGATTCATAAAGTAGTTTTCTCCAAAATCTTAATTTGTCTTCAGCTAAAGAAAGTAATATACACCTTGGATGGCATGGTGATGAGCAAATACTGTTAGTTTCCCAATATTTTCTAAATATTATATACTGTGCAGTATGTGTATAAATAAAATCTTTTGAACATATTTGAAATTTGAAACTTGACTTGAAAGAGGTTTTTCAAAACCGACAGGAGTTTTCTTCATCGTGGAACCTTCATATATCATTGACCCAAGTTTTAAAGAGCACTTGATTGACAGCTGCTGGCCAGACTTTAATGCTCCATCTTGAAAATTGCACCAAATCAACTTAACAGAGAACTAGACACATATTATAACAGCGCAAACTTTGTTTCTCACAGCTGTTTAATGGCTTCTCTGTTTTTGTTTGTGGGGGGTTTTTTTTTGCCGTAAGGTTATTGCACCTTTATGGCTGATCGGGGGGTTGGAATAATTCTCGACATCTGTTCGGGGAGTAGGTGGGGGATGCAGACGTTTGCCTTTTATTTACTGGCCCGGGCCTCTCGGCTCATCCCCCTAGCTCAGAGGTCGGCATGTTGACTTTTAATGGGAAAACGATAAAGAAGAACAATCTCAAATGGGCCTCAAGGTCAATGAAGGAGTTTCGCCCCCAGCTATCTTTCTGGCTTGTAAAACAAACAATACTCACAAACACGGTGGTAAATTTGAACCATGGACTTATTTTATTTTCTTAGCCGCACATATTAACTGTTTTAAATGAGTGTTTAGTAAGATCAAGTTTTCTCTTTTTTAATTAGCAAAACAAGTTAAGTGCTAGAGTAGTTACTGCAAAACCTGCTTTTAGCTTATGAAAAATAAAATATATAGTAACTCCTCTGAAGAATTTTTAGTTTTTGCGAAGCAGGCAAGTGTGTGTGTTTTATTATGGAGAGGTTCTCTTCCTCTTCTCCATGGTCATATTCCACAGCGTCTTCCTCTCGTCCTTGTCTCTTTCCCTCTGGCCCTGATGACAGGAGGCCAGAACGTTAATCAGAACAGCACTATCTTTCAGACAGCACCTGCAGGCCATCACCAACTCTAGCATTCTCTGTGTGGGCACTGCCTGTCTTGGCACCCTGGTACCACGAGGTATAGCTTTACTGCCAACTGTGACAGGATTAAAACATAGAGTTACTGACTATAAATATATATTACAACTCCTAAAGGCAATTAAATACAGTACCATTGGTTTTTGGGATTCGAGTAAAATTTGGGCTATTATTGATAGGCTTACAGTGTTTAATTAGGTTAGTAAATAAAATCTTGTCAAGCTCAGAATATTGAAATTGATTGTAGTGTGATGGATTTACATCGTGTGTAGACTGCTTGACGTAATGTTCTAGCTTATTGATTGACCGTTTTTTGGTGAACCGCTATTTAAGCGAGTTCAATGAAAAGCCATTTGAATTTTAAAACCGTAATGAAGTCAACGTTTTTATACAGGTACAGTATGTACCTGTGATTAATCTTTTGAATCTGCGTGTCCCTTTAATTTAAAACCGCCAGGAACTATTGCATAGTCAAGTTTCAAGAAAACATTTCTCATCACAAATGCTCTTGAACTCTGTGTCAGCAGTGTCTAGTCTTTACAAATCTTTTCTTAAAGTTGTTTATTCAGTTTCATCTTAATTTACCCAGAACAATGCGCTAAGATCAGTAAATAATTGGATAACATCATTTGTGTCCCTCCGCATTTCCTGCTGTCTTTGTATGACAAATGCCCTCAGTGTGAAATGAATGGCTGGCTGTCACAGGTAATCATGAGGTTGCTTGTCAGTACCCAGTCTGCTTTCATTTCCCATGATTAGCTTTGTGAAGGAACGATGGGATACGTTTCACTCATCCACTTGTCTCTTTTGTTGGGTGACAGTGATGACTGGGTTAACATCGGTACCAGAAATCGTATCATCTCCTGTCATGCTTGTTGTGCATCCCAAGAAATGATTTCTCTTTTGTTACAGCAATCAAACAGCCACTGTAAAGAGGTTTTCGTGTCATTCACGTCTTCACATAATATAATGCGAGTTTCAGACAATGAGGGAGCAACTACGTCCACAAAATCCTCTGAATGCAATTTTCCACAGTGCTGTTCCAAAACCAGCGAGTTGGTTTTGAAAGCACCATGGTCTTGAAAACTTAGTTTAATGCACACGTTAAAAAGCTGTTGATATTCTGTAACAGTAACGCCTATGTGTCTTTCTGTTTGACAGGAAATTGCAGCATACTTGATAACATTTGAAAAGCATGAAGAATGGTTGACAACATCCCCTAAAACAAGGTAAGAATCTCTTCCCCCTCCCAGAATTACTATATTTATCGCTGTGCTGTTTAAATCAAGCCATTAGCTGGAGTTTCCCTGACAACCCACTCGAGGATCTCCGCTATCTTAAAAGTTGGGTGTTTGATATTGGTGGACATTGATGGCAGTTCCAAAGGTTTACTTCTTTTAAGAGTTAGCCTGACAGGTAATGGATTATTAATGTGGACTAATAACTGCAAATAGCCTATTAGCAGAGCTCTTAGCTCAATGCTCTGCTCTCAATTCTTCTGTGAGTACGATGGTAATGTGTTCATATCTAACAGTAAAAATTAAACTTTCTGTATTAAACGAAGGTGTGAGCTGAAAGCCGTCTAGCTGCTCAGAAGTAGACGGTAGGTGTTGACTGACATCGAAGAGGGAAAATTGAGCATGCCACGTCTAAATGTGCATGCACCTGAATCAATCGGTCATCTCGGTTTATGGCTGATAACTCGCCCTGGGTTCTGAAGCAGCGTTGGTGAATTTACATGTTCACACACCCCACAAGAATAGGATTTGTGTATTTTTAAATAGACTGACTATACTCTTGGATTGGCTGTAAGCCAGGTCAGTGGTGCTGGATTTGATGTGTAATGGAGTGGCACTTATCCAGCATCAATGATCCTGCTGATGCAGAGTTAGACGGGGACAGAGGTTGCAGATGTGGCTAACGCTGGATGTTTGGCCTATATGGAACGATTTGAGATGTGTTAAACAATAAAATCTAAATACAATTTTATGAAACAAATTTCTGTAATCTGAAGAAAACAGCCAAAGTATTTTATTTGTAGTATTTATACATCATGGGACTGTAGCATTCATTTGTTATTTTACAGTAATTATTTTTTCTTACAATTAGACTGCATAATCCAATGAGAAACTAAAATATTGGTCAAATATGTTAAATAATGTCACAGCACAATAAAGAAAGAAAAAGTAGCCCTGTCCACAGTGATCACATTGGTCAAATTTTCTGTTCCACTAAGTTGTTACTGTACATATCAAATACAGTTGAATGTGCATTTTGGATTAGTTCAATTTCAGTGCAAACAGGGAAAAAATACTGTACACTGAATTTGTTGTATCCCAGCTGGTTAGGACAGAGCGTAAGAGCGTACAGACAGAAGATGCAACCAATCATTAAAAAGAGATAAGAGTAGGAAGGTTACTTGAAGGTGGGGGAGATTTTTGAGGAAAACTACATTTAATTTATCGTCCGATGCACAATGTCAGGTCTCTTATGGTGTAATATTTTAAGAAGCTTATAGTGTGGGCACATACACTGTGTAACAGTGTGTGTGCGCGTGCCATGGTTTAAGTTTGTGTGTTTCTTCAGTCTGTTTTTCCTAGCCTCAGGTTAAGCCCTCCAGTCTCCTGTTCTATCCAGTTTGTCGAAACAGAACAGTGCTTTCTCCATCTCCCGCCTGCTACCAGAAGGAAGTCCCACTTCTCTCCCAATTAGAGAGAGCCGATCTTATACTATTAGACAGCTCAGAGTCTCTTCTCCTCAGTGCCAGATACTGGAAACTGCTCACTCTCATGCTCTCCTCTAGTCTGCACATAGGAAGTGCTGGGCGCCATCAGCACAGCATAAAAACAAAGCTGACGAGGTGATCCCGCCATCTTTCACGCTTGTTCATAGTGTGTTAAACACAGTGTCGTCTCTTTCTCTCTCTGTCTCTTTCTCTTTCTAAATATATATATATCTTAATTTCTGTCTTCCATCTGACAACTGACTAGTCAGTTTGTGACAGGGAGGTTTGCATGATATATTCCTTTTAAAGTTTAATCTGTGTCCACTTTTTCTTTGTTATAGACATTCTAATGGGCATTGCAAGGTCTTTGATCATTGTGTTGTTGTTTTAGCAGTTTGCCATGGTTGTTGCATTTTTAGATATTTAAAAACTGTCCAGATTTTAAAAAGACAAGAATGGGACAATCAAGGTCAGATGACCCCAAATCCAGCCTAATTACGTATATGGTCCATATAAGAAAAATTTGTCAGGCAACGAACTGCTTGATTTTGAAAAGATGTAGTTTTGCTCATCCCTATTAACAATCCTAATTCATGTGCAAATGGACTTTGAGTACTCCAACTTCCTCCCAATTTTTCTCTCTGCCTGTAAGGGACATTGATAATGGCTGGACATAAAGCAAAAGCCAATTATAAGACATTTCCTTGTGTAATTGCTAGAGATGAGTTGAAGAGCACCCCGTTGGCTTTTTATCTCCAACACACAAAAAAATGAGCCCATGAATAAAGTGTACTTCTCCGCGCTCACTCATTACAGACTCTGCACTCAGTAATGTGTATTATCACTGGCTAAAAGGAGATTGGGAGGAGCTTTAGTGCGCACTGTATGTAGTGGAATGTTGTAACGGTAGTTACGGCACATGCTCAAGGCTTTTTGGATCCAGAATGGTGACCAGACAGTGATCCTTTAAATACTCTATAAAATCAGAATAAGAGTTTTGTGGCTTATAGTCGATGTCTTGCAACTTCAAAGCCATAAAGTGCACTTCTGAAAAAACTTTTTTTAAGACCTTTTACCAGATATACAGTACCAGATACATATTTAAAGTGTGTCAAAAAGTGATGAGTCACCTTATCCATAGGTGTTTTAACCAGTATATATAAGAATGAGATTGCCCCTTTTCTTCTAATAGCAGGTTATTGTAGATTAAATTCAGTTAAAACCCAGTTACGTTTTATTTTAATTTGCATTTTTAAATTTCAGTTTGCATCTTCTACAAAGAGAACACTGTCAACTAGCATTAGCAAGTAATGTAGCAAACTGCATTGAGAGAGATATACAATAATACCTTGGGAAAACTATCCAGTAGCTTATTTTGAATGCCAATCATAGGAGAAGGATGGAAACAATATTTAGTACTTGGTATAAACAGAGAAATGCTAACCAGCAATCCATGACTCTTCAGTAAACACAAGAAAGGTATGGTGTGTTGAGCTATTTAATATGGTCTTTTACATGTTTTGCTGAGCTTAGGTTTCATAGAATTCTGCTGGAAGCATTCAGTTTTTTTTAACAGTGAACATAAAAAGGGATGGAATTGTTTGATGAATATTGTTTATCAGCATGTGGTGGTTTTCATTTAGCATTGATATTTTTAAAAAGAGGCAGAATGAAAGAGGCAAATGACAGCTGTGCTTTGACTAAGAGCTACACATTTTTTTCTTGTGGTCAAAGCAGAGTGAAGGTTAAGGTTCAAGGGTTATGAGAGAGGGTATGTGGTTAAGTGATTTTCTTGCAGTATGTCATTTGCTCCTCCTTTTTCCCGGTGAAAGCCAACTGCTCTGAGGCGCCAAGATACAGGAACTGACTCAGCCTCTGGGCAGGCCAGGCTGGGGAGACAAGGGAGGCAGAGGTCAATGGGCCATGGAGAGTGTAATAGCTAAGCAGTAGGGCATGCATGTATGGAGGCATAGCCTGGGGCTCTGAACACACACAGACATTCACAGATGCACACACTCAGTACATACAGAACAAACATGTGAAGATCGAGCCAAGCTTGCGATAAGACAGAAGGAATATTCTATTCGTATTACCAAGAGATAAGTAACTAGAGAAAACCACAACAAACACACTGAAAGAAAAGACTTGTGCATGATAAAGTCTGTACAAACATGGGAATAAACTCTGATTAATCGATATACTGTATATATATCGGTCAAAAGTTTGGAATAATTATGTTCTTTTCTTTCTTTTTTTTTGTTTTTTGAGTAAGTCTCTTATGTTTACCAATGCTGCGCATATCAAACATACATTAAAACGCATAAATAAGCATGAAATATTATTATACATTATTATACAAATATTATTATATTATACATGTCAAATATTTTTTATTTTAATATATTTTAAATTACACAATTCTTCAGAAATCATTTAAATATTGTGATTTGGTGCTCAATTATTAATCATTGTTCTTAATATAAATGCTGCAAACTGTTTTTGCTTCTCAATATTTTTGTGCTAACTGGGATCCTATTTTTTATTCACTGATGAATAAACGGTTCAATAAACAACATTGCTCTAGAAGTGCGTACATTTTTCATAACAATAATGTCTGGACTATCACTTTTGGTCAATGCAATGCATCGTTGTAAAAAAATAAAAAATAACATTGATTTTAACATTGATTGATAATAATAAGAAATGTTTCTTGAGCACCAAGAAGCACATTATGATTTCTAAGGGATAATGTGGCATAAAAGACTCGAGTTATGGCTGATGAAAGTTCTGCTTGCCATCACAGAAATAAATTATATAGTAAAAATATCAATTATTTCACACTTTTGACCAGTAGTGTATAATAGAAGGTCTTCGTGATTATGATGGTTCTCTTAGGTTCAGCGCTGTGTCTTTAAATAATCCAAGGCTGGAGCACCGTGATTGATGCATTTGGTTGCTGTAATGAACATTCCCTTTCAGACAGGAAGTGCAACAATGGTTAAAATCAATAAGACCACTTGCACGCCGGCCACTGGAACAACACTACAGCTAATTCAGGCCATACCTGTCAAAGCCCAGAAAATCTCCCACAACTCCAGTGCACTGCACTTTAATTTACACTGGCGGCCACCTCCTTTTCCATTTCTATTAAAAGGAGAGCTCTGCATTAAGTGTTAATGAAAGCCGGAGCCGCCTTGTGATTTAGGTGAGCTCGGCTGAAGCCCCGCAGCGCTGACTGCGTAAAAAGAGCCGGGATTCACTGCTTTTTTAACACACGCACACACAAAATCACATGCACTCTTCCTTTAATGAGAAACTCTTTAGTCTAGACAGGAGAAATAAGATTATTAGCACAGAACATCAGAAGATTGAACATGCTAAAACTTGCGTTGTGAGTGTCAGTGAAAATGTAGAAAGAGGACAATCTCTACAAACATCTTAGAGAGTTGTTTCTTTTGAACCGTATTTCAGTTTACAGTAGGTATCATTTAGTTTGTTCTATGTAAATAAATGCTAGTTTGTCAGCTAGCTCCCTTTGTTTATAAGGTAATGTGAGATGGAGGTCCTGGATGATTTATAGGCAAACTTCCTTTCAAGATCTAGTTCATTAATGTTTGAGGGTGAGCTGAAACACCTGTCCTTCACTCAGCTTCATGCACTATGCTGGCTGGCCTCAGGTTTACGTCATATCTCTGGAATGCATCCAGCAATACTGTTCTCTCATTATTGCCTTCCCACACTTAAGTCCTTGACTGAAAATAGGACAAAGGTACCAGTCCACCTAGAAATATATTGTTTACAAGATACCCGGTGAGTAGAGTGAATGCTTTTAAGGAAGAACTAATCACTGGATTTGCAGAGGTCATGGCATCGGATCTTTTCTGTTTGAGGAGCTTAGAAGAAAGCAAGCTATATATCCATGAGCATTATTGTGTATCCAGCTTGGTTTTGCTTTTGAGCTACTGTGTGTCTTTAACATATCTGCAGGAATTTAGTTTGGTGTAAATTATCCATTTGCTTTTGTGTCCCAGTGGAAAAGATGAAAAGATGAAAGAAGTTATATGAGTCTGAAAAATATGTTAGTGCAATTTAAAAACTGGCAGTATTTTCATTTTGAATTAACAATTCTTTTAATGCTAATTTAAGGAGATGCTAGTAACCGTCATAATAGGCCCTAAACAGACAAGATTAGTTTTATTAACAGAGGACATCTTGGATTTCTGTAATTATTATTATTTTATTTTATGTTTATTTTATTTTGGCATACATTATGAAACCAAGTGAAATAATTGTATTCATTTTATTTACACTACCAATTCCAAAGTTAGGGTTTGGTGAGATTTGTTTGCTTTTAGTTTGAAAATGCTAAATTCATTACTTGAAGAGCATTCTGTGGAAATGTGATGTTTTAGTTATTACAGCCATGTCGGAGATTGAAATTATAGTGAAATTGCTGGTCAAAATCAACCTTTGAAGCTCGATTTTGAGACTTTAGCCTGGATTTCACAGCCAGGGTCACATATTTTAAAATGTAATACATTAATTTAATTTATTTATTCATAAATGTAATATACATGATCAACTCTTTAATTAATTAATTATATTTTTTCTTTGGCAAAACGGCCTAAATTCACAGTGAAGGTGCTCTAGGCAGCACAAAAAGCATGGTAACTTTAGTTACGATGTTCAATGAAGGTTAAAAGGACTCCTGAGTTGGTCAAAAACATCATGTAATTTTGCTGGGAGTTGTGTAAGAAATATGCATTCAATTCAGATGGGATTCAAATCACAAAGTATGTCTGTGAAACACCAATTTACCTCCTCGGGGGAAACTAGTCTAGTCTTGGGCTCTAATCTCGTGTCGGTTAGTCTGTTCTTGTGTTTGAATGTCTTATGGCCCACTTGTGGTGAGAAGGTGGGCATAGCTTGTTGGAACGTCCTATGCTGAAGCTATAAAACAAAAAGTAGCTCTTTTCTGAGGACCTGCAATGATGTTGTTGTCTGCCACCCTCATGGTTTTATGCAACATACCTCTCTTTTTCTATTTCTTACTGTTTTCCTGCTCCTCTCTGCTCCCTGTCCCAGCATCCACTCCAGCACAGCTCCCAGCAGAGCACTCCGAAAGACACAGCTTTGATTAAAACCTACAGCAACACTGCCAGCACAGAAAAAGGACCCAAGCTATGACAACACAAATGGGCACACAGTCCCAGCCACACTAACAGCAAATTGCATTTGCAACAGCTCAAGTAAATGAACACTCACTCCACAGCAACGCTTAAATTAGTTCTCTGCCAATTGGATGTTTTTATTTGTAAGACTGTGTGCCCATTTCTGTTGCTACTGTATCTCCAGAAGCATTTGTTCATCATGTACTTGAATGAAAAAAGGAAATGAAAGAGAGGACGAAAGCAATTTTTGAGTCTGAAGGCCACAGATATGTCAGCTCTGCCTATTAGCCAAAACCTCTATAACCTTTCCCAGGTAGAGTGATTGAAGTTTAGCCAGACTGACGTCATTCCCCCCTCCATCCACATGCCCTGAGAGGACACAATGCCCCACAAAAGAGCTGCCAAGCCTGGGGCCTGACCAAGGGCAACTCTGCCACCCACTGGCCCCCTGGGCAAGAGCCACTCACACCCTGGAGGAAGATGGGAAAATAGAGAGCGCGAGAGACAACGAGGACAGAGAGGAAGACGGACAAGTCAATTGGAGGAGAAAGAGAGCGGATGAAAAATGGAAAGGGGACAGAGAGTGAAGATGATGGAGGGATAAAGCAGAGGAAAATGGAAACATGTCGATAAGAAGAAAGCGAGTGAGTCAAATGGAGATGGGCTGAGTTATGATGGATGTGGTTTAAAGAAGGGAGGGGACATCACACACAGAGTAAAAAGGGAGGGCGAGAGAGAGAGTGCAGAAAAATGCAGAACGTCAGAATGGATTGAGATGGAGTCTGACAGACTCGAGTCAGTCAAATGGTTTAGGGCCTGTTTATGGAAACATATCCTGGCCAGAAATGAGCACGGGCGGCATCTCAAGCTTCATGCTCAGTTTATTTGATCTCTTAAAGACATAAGAGATGTCTTCCTCTAGTCATTCCAAACCCGCATGACGTTTTTTCTTCTGTGGTGCACGTGTTTTGTGCATTTATTGGAAGGCAGTAGGGTCCAGTGTTCTTTTGGGATCCAACTGACTTTGACTGTATGGACAAAAATAGTTTTCAGAATAACTTATTTTGTATTCTGCAGAAGAAAGAAAGCCCTACAGGTTTGGAACAACACGAGGTTGCGCAAATAATGACAGAATTTTTATTTAGGGCTACACTTTCCCTTTAAAGTGTCGCTTGCAAGCCAATCACGGAGAGGAATCAGGCTTTTCCGGTTGGCTTCAGTAGAGATCAGTATAGTCTCTGTTGTGGAGAGATCAAACTGTTGCCCACACAGCAGCCACAGGAAATGCCTCTGCATGCCATTTGTCCATGTGCCAACGGACAGAGAGCAAAGAGGTTAACCTGAAGAGATCCGGGCACAATTAAAGGAGCGTGACCAAGTGTAAACACTAATGCTAGCAGAGGAGGAGGCCCACTGAATGAGGGGATGGTTGAATAATTAAGCTGGAAAGAAAAGTTGATGTCAAGCAGGTGTTCAAGGAGAAAGTGTCAGCCAAGCGGGCCGAAATGGGGAGAAGGGCTGCCACTGCAGTGTAATAATAAAGACTTAATTCAATTAGTGCTTCTGCACCGGTGCACAGCACACTAGCGCCTGTCAGCTTCAAACAGCCCCTGTACTGTTCTTCAGACATGGAAGCACACGCACATACACAATAGCATAGCTAAATGATTATTCTCCTCCAGAATCCCAGAGTATCTCGCAATCCTCTGCTCCTCCTGCTTTCATATGCCTCTGTCTTAGCCCACCATGTTTGCTTTATCGTTGCCTCTGAGTTGTGTTGGGCATCTTCATGCGAATGAAAGGTGCTGTTTCTCTATAGTCGGTGCCCCAGCAGGTTCCCTCCTGGCACAGTGGAGTTGGAAACGATCACTCCTGCTCCATCTGAAGCAGAATGGATGGGAAGCCAGACTGAGGGAGTTGTCTTGGTGTTATGTAAGGAGAAGGATAGAAAAATAGGACCTGGGTATATTCCAGAGAGCTTCGTGAGTAACCTGCCCCACCACTCTTCGGTGCTGCACCAGTCCTGTTCCATTTGCAGGTCTCACGCCGGGTGGAGTGGCACAGGAAGAACACAGCATGACCCTACAGTACACAGAGCAACAGGACACATGCCATTATGTTATCAGTACGCACATACACATATCCTTGGCATACACGTGTGTAAAATGTTTGCCACACCTTTCTTTTTGTAATTTTTGTAACAAAATGTATATGTGATTATTAGATTCCCACACTAGTGCATGTCAGCTTTTCTACGTGTGTGGTGCAAACACACACGTGCAACCCACTGGGCTCCCTGTTACAGGTCATTAATCCAAATCCAGAACATATCAGTCTGGCCACGCTGTGAACAGCGTGCTGTCAGTCAGCGAGTCAGAGAGGAGCGATGCTGTGTGTACAGACACAGCCGGAGAGACGTGCCGGAGAGCTCCTGGAATCAATAGCTTATATATAACCCTCATGACAGGCCAAGGCTCTCCTACCACTCACAAGTCACCGGCAGCAGGACAGCATGCTCCAGGAGTGGATGCCATTGATTTAGGGCACGACAGCACTCGGGACAGTGTTTTACTCGTTGGGTGCGCAGCTCTCCCTCTCTCTTTCTCATTCACTCGTTCCACTTTATCTCCTTCCACAAGCGCTTTTGTTTTAGCAGACACATACTCATAAGCGTAGAGGCTCACCTCTTGTGATATAAGTGTTGCTTTACATTACTGTCATTCTGTTACATGAACCGTTGAGGACTTTAATGTATTCAGCCGCCTTAAGTTCTGACTGCAGGCCATAAAGCTTTTGCCTTCAAATGCTCCATTACAATCTGTGAAAGGACGGGCTTGGAAAGGGACTACCCGTAATTAATTTTGCATCACTGAATTAATTGTCTAAAGTTTAAGAAGCCAATTGATAAATTATTCAGCCATTTTTAGTATGTGTGTTTGAAGGGAAGATGGGAAAGGAGAGGTAAGAGCCATTTCAAATTGGAAAATTAATATTCATAACTTTTTTATGAAGTTAAAAATGGCTATCAATTCAAGGTTTAGAGGCGACTTAATGAACAGCCTCAGAAACAGGCAATTTCTTTTGGCGGTCTGGGATAATTTAGACAAACTGGATCTCGGATTCATACCTAATCATTCGGGTGTGTTTAGACTTGGGATCACAGTGTTGATCCGGGATTTATTCAACTAAAACGGGTCCGTATTTTAGCGAACCTCTGAAAGTGTAAGATGTGTGTTCTCTCCCTCACTGTAATTATGGAAATTATCGCACTTCTGTTGATTTTATCTATTAGAAATCTGACGAAAGCAATTTTTGAGCTATTTTCTTTCCATTTTCTTTTAATTGATCAAGGTTGGTTAGAGTGAATGTTTACTTGTGAGCTTAAAACATAATCCAGCTAAATCAAGCTGTTTAAAACTAATGACAACACACTAAATCCTTCATTACAGTGCTTGCAAAGCAGGAGTGTATTGATATTCTTTAATCATTCTGTTCTTCAGTTTTCTGCCGGCCCAGCTGCAGCTCTAAGATGTAAAGTCGGCAGTTTTACAATTGTATACTTTTTAAAACTTTTTTTTCTTAAGAAAAATTCAGATTAAACTCTGTAGCCTGTCCTCTATTTGACTTAAAATATTTGCCATTCAATATCAAGACAACAGCAATTATTATTTTTGCAATATTTTTACACTAAATTGCAGCTGAATTTCTATTTTTATTATGATGATATTATTCATTATTTGCATTTTTATTGATCCTTTCTTGCTGTTTAAGCATGTATGCTGCAAAGACGGGGTCGCATTAAGTGTTTCTCGCACGAAGACTACAAAAAAACAAAAACCCAGATGTGTGCATTTAATTTTCCCAGCACCAAAGCCTAAAACTTGAGCTTAATCTTAAACTTTAATTCCATTCTGCCTTGCAAGCACTGGTGTTTCCCTTATGAAATGCAAATGTAGTTTTTCTTATTTGGGAATGGATGGCTCAACATACAATATGAATGAATTTTCCAGGAGCATAATTTAGCTGCGTGTCTGTGTGTGCGCATTTGCGCGCTGTAGATTTAGAGCGGGATTTGCTGCTGACCTCACTCTGAGCAGAGAGAGATGCATCAATATGATTTGGATATGATGATGTTGGAATGGACATGAAGAGTGTCAATTATTTACAGGTGATGTGCCCATTGAATTGGCAATGAAGTGGCCCATAAATTACCTCCCTCTGTAATCAACCCCTCAGGGAAAATAATGAAATAGCAGGAGCAGGGGAACCGCTGTTCAGCAAAGCCTGTTTGACTAGGTGATTTTTAAAAGGGTGGCAAACTTTTCAATTGACTTTGGATGGTTAAAAGAAAATTGCCCTGCTAAAATGTCCCTAAATCCTCCTGCTGTGAGGAATAGTCTGTACTTCATGTCCAGAACAAAGGAAGATATACTTCACATCATATTTGTGATTATCACATTTAATGTGCACTGCTGTTTTTGATTGTACTTTACTTTTGTAATGAAGTACAACTTTAACATGGACATCCTGGCATTATTTACTGACTCTGACATCACTCTAAACCCATGTGCATTCATATATTTATTTTTGCATTTATATGTTTGTTCGTTTGTTGTTTCATGGAAAGAATCATCCAATTGGACTTTGAAAATAGAGCTTAAGCCAAATGGAAGGCTTTTATATTTGTTTTGTCTTCTTTCTTAAATTCATAATAACTGTTAACTTTAGTATCACTCTGATACTGTTATAGTTTTAATTGATATTTTTATTTTTACATTTTTATTTGCATTTTATTTTGAGTATACTTTTACTTTTAACTTATTATTCTTATTGGGATTTTAATTATTTAAAAAAATATATATCTGTATAGCTTTTAATACTTTTTATTGCGGTTTTAGTTAAGTGTATAAAGTTAAACTAAATTAAATTTAGAGATGCTTAAATATAATAATAAATAATTTATATAAATGTTAATGTTTATTTTTATTTTTATTTCAAGTAAAGTAAAGTATTTGATAATTATTATGATAATAATAGTGATAATTGTTTATTTATTATTTATCTGGGGGTGTATTTATTGACTATTATATTTTTATCTGTAGAAACAGACTTAATGAAGCGTGTAAACATTTTATTATTAGTAGTAGTAGTATTTTTGTATTTGTATTTTGGATTATTGGATTTTTCAGAGTTTATATATTAGAGTAACATGACAGTGGGTAAATCGTAGTATTTATTTTTGGGTGAACTGTTCCTTTAATCAGTAGAACCCACAATCTGGACTTGTCTCCTCACACTACCTAATAATTGGCAGGGCTGAGGGCCCTGTCTGCTTGCCAGGGGCTCCCAATGTGCGTTTTAGGATGGACTATGGGCAAGGGCCCATTTGAATTAACTAGTGCAAAATTTAATTATAAGGAATTATTTCTGGTCCACTTGGTACCCTCTTTTATGCGGTTGTCTCTGGTGACAGGGAGTGATTTGGTGCTGGTCCAACATTGTGTCTCTCAATGTTAACGTCAGCCTTTTGTTACACAGAGCAAATGAAAAGGGCAGTCTGCATCTGAGTGTGCCTGTATCATAGCATATATCATTACAGTCCCATAAAGAGATCTTTGTGTTTATGTCAAGAAATCTGCGCACAGACTGAGCTATTTTTAGCATATTGCCTCTATCCTCGTGACCGTGTGTGCGCTCACAGTCAAGGCTGTATCATCGTCTCTTTCAAAGGAGTTTAGTCTCATCACACCCCCTCTCCCTGACCTCCTGTTTACCCTGATTCACACACAATAACATCAGTTCCTTCTCCCACATCCCTCCAGCTCCAGAAACCTGCTCTCTGATGTTATTTACGGAAACACAGAAGAGAAGAAGATTTCCCTCTTCTTCTTTATTTGTGATTATCTTGGTGACAAAGAGAATGAAAAACTGAAAGAAAATGAGCATAGTACCTACTGTTCCAGTGTCTGATGGTAAATCACAGAGGGGTGGC
The DNA here is from genome assembly GCA_032275025.1 of Enteromius treurensis. NCBI lineage: Eukaryota > Metazoa > Chordata > Actinopteri > Cypriniformes > Cyprinidae > Enteromius > Enteromius treurensis. The sequence goes on along the minus strand of JAUCMU010000048.1, from coordinate 7,275,493 downwards.
AGATGAGGTTTGGTGTGCCTTCTCTTTCCTGCCTCGTTCTGTCAAAGCTAAAGAAAAGCAGGTGATATCACTCCACAATTAGGGCAGTGCAGGATTAGTGCTGAGCCTGGTGCAGGTTTAAGGTTTTTATTATTTATTATGCATGAATGTGACGTATCAGAATCCTTTTAAACATTTGCAAATAGCATGACACCCTAATGCTGTCATCTAGAACAAACGATCAATCAGAAGAACTGAGTTCTTTGTTAGTTTGAGTGGCTACTGCACTGATCATCAGGCTAAAGATGCTTAAACGTTGATTAAATGCAGTGTACACCTTATTTGATATTGGTGCAATATCCCCAGATTTGGATGACATCTTAACCTGAGCTTTTGATATCTAATTAGTAAACCTGATATTTTCTCTGCCTCTCAGTCGGGTTACTGAGCATTTATTGCATTTAGAGCATTTATTGCTTATATAATAAGTTACTCACCAGTAGTCTTGAAAACTTTTGGCCATAGACATGAATTTTGATCTAAACAATAACTTCCCACTAAGCAACCAAGCACATCTAAAATCAAAGCAAAATATACAGGTCTATTCAAGGAAATCTTGTTTACTTGATGCTAAATGTCTCAAACTACTCTTTGAAAATCCTTGAAAGATTCAGTGACTAATTGGGTTTCTACTTGTTCGATTTGAAACATTCAGGAACTTGGAAACCATCACTTTGATTTCGAAAATTGCATAAGGCCAGATAATTATATTTAAGCTTGTAGGTTTTTGTAATTATTGTGTGCTGTACGTATATGTATTTTATTCCATTTATTAACATATAATTTATACTCATTTAATTACATTTATTAACAAATTCAGTCTATTTCATTGTTTTTTTTTATATTAGTCACTTTTACATGGCGGCTAATTAGTTTTAGATATGCTAATTTGTTTACATTTATTATAATAAAAAAACAATTCAGTTATTGTTGGACCGGGACATGTTTAATTTTAAAAATCTAATCATCGTCATTATCAAATTTTCTCATCTTCGCTATCATTGAAAAAAGTTGAATTCAAGAAATCATTGTTCAAAACCTTTGTGCACTGTAACAATTGAGTCAAAGGCGTGCGGATCCATATGCAGTATTTTATTTGTGGTCGGCAGGCAGGGTCAAACAACAGCAAACAGAGCAATGGAGACTGAGCAGAATCAAGGTTGAGGTACACGGGCACAGAATCAGGGCAGGCGGCAAACAAACAATAAACAGATAAACAGTCCAAGGTCAAACACGGTAAAACAAACACGGGAAATATGCTTAGAAATGATAGCAGTTGCAGATTAGGGTAAGGGTTCAATGGCCTTGACTAATGGGCCTGGAGGTTGTGCAGCCACCAGCGGAACCCCTCCAAAGAGTCCAATGGAGTGAATGCGGGTGCCCTCTGGTGGAGCTAGACAGAGCATGACAGTGCACAATGTTTCAACTAAAACCTGCTCATATTCACTCACAACATGCAATCCAGTTTAGCCAAGCCTCAAACTGTTTCTAAATTATAGTAATTCTCTTGGTTTTCAAACGTATAAAATCATGAATTTTCAAAGGCGTAATTCAGTGATTTGAATTCTGAGGCTCATTGTCTCTGATATTAACTCTGAACTTCCTTCTTAAATCTACGATTTTAACTATTCTGTCAAGATGAAAAATCTAGGACAGTTTGGTGCTTATTCGGTCAGATTTTCTCTCTCAGTCTGATCTGGCTCGCCTGTTTGTTATTCTATTGAGCTGTTCTCTGCTCACACACTGATCTCCGACCAGTTCATTTTCTCAAACCTCGACTGCAGCCCCATACAGAGGTGAGGTCTGTTTTTTTCCTGAGAGTCCTGACCCACACTGAGTCTTACTTTGGCAGTCCTCACAGGACACGGCTGGATGGCACTAAACCAATTCCACCTCATATGTTCTCACTGTTCTTTATCTAATCTGGCCCCTCCTCAGGATTCCAGCACACCACATGATTCCTTTAAAAGGCTTAATTAAGGATCTGTGATTCAATCGCACTAATTGAATCACGGACAGCATGCAATGCAACGGCTGTTCAGAGGTTGAATCTTGTAAACATCAGCGGAAGATGACTGTCAGAGTAAAACTCAAAAAGTGAGGAGAGACCACAAAGAAGAAATGACAGGGAGAGCTGTGTAAAACAAAACGAGAGAGCAGGAGAAACTAGACAGGAAGTATCAGAAGAAGATACCATGGAGAAATGTGAAGACAGAGTAGCGAAATAAGATTCTGCAAAGTATAGCACACTTGAACCAGTGTTATCTGTCTATTTTATCCACTTTCTTTCCACTCCAGCACAAGGCTATCATGACATACAATCACAGGTCTGATCCTTAAAGCTGTAACACACACACACACAGTTTCTTGTTGCGTGTCTAATTTAGTTTTTAGATTTTTCACATAGAACTAAATGGTTTTTGGTATGGGTATCTCTACGAGAGGAAATATTAAACTATTAATGAATTATTCTCTGAAAAAGGCTTGAATTTAAATTAGATTACGAGCCCTTTTTCATGTTGACCGTTAACCTGGGTCGCAACCTAATCAGGGAGGAATTGGAGAGAAAGTGAAACAGTCTGAGAATGTATTCTCACAGTCATCCGTGCATGCAGAAGTGTCCCAGGCCTTGTGTTGGGAGGATTGCGTGCAGATTGGACGTAGCAGAGCTGAGGAAAGGTGGCAGGGGACTGCTGGAGGCTCTTTCATGAGGGCCTTTGTGCAGTTGCTGTAAAATATTGTCAGGATTTTAAAAGATTCACCAGACATTTTCTACTGTGAACACCATAGAGGCTAGGTCATTTGTCTTGTGACATTTTAAATTACTGAAATAAATAAATAACCAAAAGACCCCACATTGATGGATCCCACTATGAGAGAGTACCCATAAACCCACGCGCTTCAATAATTCAATTATGTATGCTTGGGCAAAGCATGAGGATGTATGTGGACATGTAATTAGTTGTTATTTAGAATTAATAGAGGTTTTAGCTCTTATTTAATGTTGTTTTGTTGTAAATAGTCTTTCGTTTGAAGTCACCATTATGGTGATTAGTATTCCCTCTGGTTGGAAACTTGGACCTTGTTCAATTTTAATTACTTCTCTCCCAAGTGTGCAATCGTGTTATAAGGGTGGTAGTATTTTATGTTTTAGTACATAATTGTATTATGACATGGGTCCTTATCAAATCACAAGCAGGGGTCTTATATTTAATAAGGAACTAGCACCACAAGATAACTAGTGTCACTTGATACTTCAGAAATGATTTTAGTATGCTACTTAGGTGCTGAGTTATTATCGGTACTTATTAATAGTTGTTCTTATTATTATCAATGTTGACAACTTTTTTTTATTTTCCTGGAAATCATAATGTTTTTTCTATCACTCTTTACCACTGGGAGTCCCTGGGGTTCATTGGAAGTGTTGACTGCACCACACTGCCCCCCCTCTGTCCCAGAGTCCCCTCTGCTCAGCATGGGCCAGGTTCTGGACTCCCTCCTCTCCTCGACACATCTGGAGCACAGCTGGAGGAGGGCATGGGTTGGGCGTCTCCCGTCATCTCTAGCGCATCAACTGGATGCAAGGCGGAAGCAGGTGAATAACGTATCTGTGATGGAGAAATAATTTCCCGTGCCGCAGATCAATGCGAGCCATTAAGCAGCTGTACGCCGTACTTTAGTAGGCGGAGGAAAACCAGCCTCTTGGCCCATATGCTTCCTGCAACTCCTATCTATCAGGGTGTCAGAGCTGCCATGCTGCACTCACTCCGAACAGCAGGCAGGGGCCAGACGCAACAGGAGGTCCTTGTTTGAAAAGACGCTTGACTCCGCCAGAGATGGAGAGATGGATAGCGGAGCATGCAGAGGGCCATAGCGGATCTGTTTACAGAGAGCTGTCCAAATCGCCACAGTTAGTTTGTATTTTCTCTGCACTTTCCCTTGACTTCGCAGACTTGTTGACATTGAATGTTTGGGCCTCAGCAAGCCAATACTTAAACTAATTAGCTGACTAATTAAGGCAATTTTCCAACTCTGGGAGAAATTTGGGTGACTTAAAATGTAAATCTCAGCCAAGTGGATAGATAGCTCGGAGATTGGCCGTAAGTGAAGTTAACTGCAGGGCTGTGCTTGGCGTTTTCCCTCCAGTGGCTAATTGATTTAGCATAACAAAGCATGGACTGACATTTATTCATCACCGTGGCATTTGAGAATGCTTAAAATGTCCTTCCTCCATGTTAATGGTGACACGAAATGGATTTGGTATATGTGTGTGTTCGCTGTAGGCAGTACAGCTTACTTTTTTTTTTTTTTTTTTTTTTTTTGAGGCATTGAATACCTTCCCTCAAGAAGTTCCTGACTGCTCATAGATCACTTGACACTTTGTAAAGGTCTGATGACCAAAATGTTCCCAGGTGCACATTATAATTTAGTGACTAAAAGTAGCAAAGCCCTTCCCTCCATTTGCAGGGCTCTATGCGCATTGATCTATTAAGTTTATGTTGTGCGCTTTCAAGTGGCTAGCTCTGAAATCAAGTTGGCTGGGAAGAGACGAGCATTAGTAATCCATACCCTCCAAATGAGACTCCATTAGCATAGCACTTCTGTTTGCACCTGAAATGATTGGTTTGCAAGGCTGCACCAGCCATGGGAACCTTGAGAGTCTCTTTCTTATGGCTGTTTTATAAAAAAGGCAATAAAACCCCCAGGCAGAGAATTCCCAATGTGGCCGAGATCTGTCACTACGACCCACTAGTCTTCAACATCTGAGAGAACTGATTCAGGAAACAGAGAGGATGCAAGTGTTTATTTTGCCAAGTTTTAAGATGGATTGTACACATTCAACAGTACAGCAGCTATATATTTTCTCCAGTGAAACAGCTTTTCAGTATCAAACACTGCCTCGGTGGTGCTTGCTTATGTTTGGCATTTGGGGTTTGAACCAAAAAGCTAATCCTAAATGTTAAACGCTGGCATATGATAATCATCTAATCATGCGATTCGTTTAGGATACACATAATGTTAGTTTTCTAAGCCATCTGACCAAAGTTTTAATGGGTCAGTTCATCAAAAAATGTGAATTCTGTCATCATTTACACTCGCTCACATTGTTTTAAATCTGTATGAGTTTCCTCCTTTAGTTCAACACAACTTAAGATATTTTAAAGACTGTAATAATACACTGAAATCCCTAATAAGTTGACTGAACTAAATTGATTGAGTAAACTCATTGCCTCAATTTAGATTAATGTAGTCTCCCAAAACTTACATATTTAGTTTAGTTACCTTGGCAGTTTTGTAGACTATACTTAAATTGTTTAGTTCACCCAACTTAGCACTTATTTAATGCACTTAAACAGTTACGTTCACTTGGTATTAATGAATCAAGTGTACTTATATATTTAAGTTAACTAAAGTTTAAAAGTTTTGGGAGACTACATTACTCATGTTTAAAGGTTTAAATCATGATTTTGAGCTCACACCATTTGAAATCTTAAGTTTAAATTAAATTAAATTGAATTAACTCATATATTTAAGTAGTGGGATCAAAACGCGCAATTTTGAGTAATGTTAAGTCAACATTACTTGATTGTATAAGTAAAGACAACATGAGGGCTTACAGTGTATGGACAACATGAGCATCAGTAAAGGATGCCAAAATTGTAGTTTTTGAACTTTAAGTTACTGACAAATCCTGCTTTAGTGACTTTTGCCATCTACTATTTCTTTTTTTCTTTTCTAATATAAGTTTTTTGTGGATCTGCTAGTTTGGGTAGTTTTAAACAAAATACAAATGCTACATTGTGGCTGTCAGGTAGCACAGGGTACCCAGAGTGGATTGTTCCCTATTTCCTTTTCCTTAGTATTTTATTCCAGATAAAATACTTTGCACTGTCACAGTGTATGCCAGCTCACATCAGAATAAAATCCAATCACTTAACACTTAATGAGCACATTGTACTAAAAATCACGCTGTTCACAGAAATCTCATTCTCCAGCTCAGTCATATGGGACATTCTGTGAAGCTTGTCTGAGTTTGCAACAGTAACCAAAATGAAGCAAAACAAATTTTTTGTTCTTCAGATCTGATCTGTAGTACTGCACTCATGCGCTATGTAACGACTGTCAAAAATGCACTAATGTTTGTTTTTTGTATGGGATTTTCTTTTGACTTGAATGCCTCAGTAATTGTTTAGAAACACCCTGGCATCCACTTATGAGACCATTTAGATCACTCTTCGTATGATGAAGTGATAGAGAATCGGCAAAACCTGGCTGCTCTATATCTTCATTTATTCCTTCTCCATAATTAAATAGTCAGCTCCATGTAGTATAGAAGCCATTGGCTCGGCAGATGTAGCGCTATGTTAAACTTTATGTCACTTGAAAATGGTTTTCAAGTGCGTTCAAGACTGAGATCACCTAGCTGTAAAATGATCGGTTTTATGGTGCCATTATCAGTGCAGTATTTTTTAAAGATGCAGTTCACTACACACTCACAGAACATAAGAAAATAAGGCACTGACTTTCATTGTGTCCTTCATAATAGTCCGATTTTTAATGCCTCCGAAATGTATTAGTGATACAGTACACTCTTTTAAAATCTGGCGTGGCATTTGCCTGAACCAAACGGTTTGTTAATGACCACAGAGGATGGTCTCTTTTTTTCCTCTATAAATGTTGGTTTCTGAAACCCGCCTCGGAACCTCTCGTTGTGGATGTTTAACTGTGGTTTTATGTTGTTTACTGTTTCAGAGCCAAGAGATGAAATCGATAGTGACCTCCATGACATCAATGTCAAAGTAAAAGAGAAAGATAGATAGCGAGAGGAAGAGAACTAGCCGGGCATGGGGGCATTTCATTGTGGTGGTCTGAATGTGACTAGTGTGTTCTGTTATGTTGTTACATCCTTCTCACAGTACGGCCCTCTCCCAGCATTGATACTCTGTGTCTGGCAGCGGTCCATCATCTCCCCCGCTCTTTTACACAAGGACCGAAGTCACAAGCAAGGAAGAGAGAGAAAGTGAGGGAGTGTGTGTTTTATTCCTTATGTCCTTATTTTGGGTCACAAGGGAGGGGCTCTCTTAGCTACTCAGCATAGACTGGCTGGAGTCTATCGATCAGGCTGTGAGTTCTGCCAACAGAGAGAGAAAGGGAGAGAGAGTAACGACAGAGAGAAACACAGATAGAGATAGAGAGAGAAATGGGGCAGAAGAGAAAAGAAAAAGGGGAAAAAGCAACAGAAAAGTAAGAGAGAATAAAGCCGACCTGGCTTTTTTTGTCCTGCCAGTAGAGGAGAGCTTAGATGAGTTTGTTTAATTCATCACTGTCTCACATTCCCTTGGACACCACTGGGACTGAGCTGTTCCTGAGCAGGGATGCTGTCCCATCCCAGAATGCTTTTGTGTGCCTTGCCATTGTACAAGGGGCTTCAAATCAAATGCGTCGAAAGTTTGAGTTCTAGAGAAGTAGTAGATCTTTCAGCTTCTTCATCAGATCTCAAAACACATCTATAGATTATAAAACGTGTCCTTCCGACGTCACGAGAGCTGACGTTTATTCATAAAGATGATTCATAATGTCTCCCAACAGCGTTTGTCCTGGAATTAGAAGGTAAGATGCAGTCTTCTAGGTGCTGGAAGCCACTGCAAAGAGGCTAAAAAATGATGAGATGTATGAAAAAGATGAAAAAGATTTACTCCCTCAGGGAGAGAAAAGCAGTTTTGAGAGTGTCCCTCAGGACCAAAACACAGCTCAGACTATAAAACATGAAAACCTATGAGCTGTCTTCTCCCACATACTACATGGAAAGGGCGGTGGGCTGTGTCTCAAACCGAGCAGAGTGGCTTGAACCTTGAACTCTGATTGATGAGGTCCAGCGGCTTTACATGCAGTCATGATAAGCGTATTGTATTTCATGTCTGCTTAGTTTAAATATTAATGATCAAACAGCAAAAAGGAAGGAAAGCATATCTACTCGATAAAAGGGGGATATTTATCTGGAATCTAGAAGAACAGTTGTAAAGTGGGAATTTGCTTGGGAGGGAAAATCAGCGGATACAAAATGTTATAAATTGCTGTGGTTATGGTCTATACGCTTCAGTTTAATCTGCTTGGCATGATAAATTATTTTGGTTGTGAATCCAAGGCGAAGCTAAACATAGCACTTGCACGAGGACTGTTGGAACATTTGCAGGAGGCTGTGATGGCTGAAGCCATTAGTCAATAAATTAAAAACGAATTAGTTTCTGCTTCTGTGCTTGATTTGAAGAGTTATGCTCAGGTGTAATGAAAATGTATCGTGCTGTTGATTAGGAGGTGGAGAAAGATTTCATGGAGGAATTCTGACCCTGGATCTCACGTGGTGGACTATCTAGATCTTGTAAATGCCACAAGCTTGATAACCAGAAGAGGTACAGTAGTTATTTGTAGAGAAGGTTGATGATTTGATTATTATATTCATCTTTCTTAAGAGGTATTTGGTGTCATGTGTAGTTCTGTCAGTGGTAAACAATAAGTGCAGAGCACTGTTTTAAGATTTCTTTAAGTGGAATGGTCAAACAAAGGGTGATGATGAGAACTTGCCCCATGTCTTTTGCCCCATGCCGACCTTTCAATCACACTCCACTTAGCATTTCATTTATAATCAGTGCTAATCAAACTGAAGAACGCACTCAGACGTTCGACAGGCCAAATCTACCACTTCTCTGTATCAACAGCAGTTGTCTTTCATCAGTAGCGCTAAATGTTCTCCTAATACAAGGCTATTGGTAAGACAAGTGCCTTTCAAAACTAAATTGGACACTTTTAAAAACAAAACTTCTAAAACATACTTCGCTGTTATCCTCTGGTTGTGGGGTATGTTGGAATGGTTCTTTTTGTTAATGTGAAAAGCTTATGGATATATTGTAAACGTGAGAGAATTCCTGTATATCAAAGTTTTAGATAAGTATTTATATATGTGAAAGTTAAAAGTGTTGTAACTAAATATTTTGCCCATGTGTAGGGTGCAGTTAGAGTATTTGCCTGCAGGGGCATACGGGGTCAGTGTAACCAGGCAAAACTTGACCGCTTCGCTGAACTTTCTTAGCATGTGGTTATGGGACCAGCTAGAGAAAGACGTTCAGAGAAATCATACATTAAACAGGTCTCGATCTGCCAACCTCCGCTTGCTTTAGAGTGTGACAGATGATTTTAAGCTCTGCCATTTAAGTGATTGTTGGGATGGATGCAGGTGTGTGCTGATAACATTAGTGCCATCAGTGTGCCCCCACTTTTCCTGACAGGCTTTCCTCCACAGTGTCCTGAGTCTTTCAGTGCCTTTGTGCAGCCTTTTCTGCGGCTCTACGTGACCGATTCAAACAAGCCCCTGGCTTAACGCGTCAGGTTTACCTAATAGAACCAGACTGCCTTTCTTTCTCACATCATTGTGCGCGAAGCACGCCAGTCAGCCGTCTCGCTTTTGTGGTCGGGCAGCGTGGAGGCTATTTGTTCTGTCCGCCAGAATGAAGGGTCAGCGGAGGAGGGAGAGCAGAGAAAATTGGAAACAGAGGCGCAATCACAATGACAGCAAACAACGAGAACGCTAGAGAGAGAGACGGGAGGCCAGAGAAGAGAAAGAGGAACGACAACGCACGAGGTGAAGGGGTAGAGACTGACAGATACCCAAAGAAGGAGGAAGGGTTGGAAAGCGACAGAGGGAGGATAAAATATGGAGAAAGGATGAGGACAATGAGGCAAATCAGTCTCAGCTGAGGGCGCAGGCAATTAGAATAAAATGAGCTGGACCTTGGCAGAGGCCAAGCCAGGCAGGGGCTGATGGGTGAGAGAGAGAAAGGATGAGAGCGAATATCCTGGTGATTAAAACGGAATGATTAGCCCAGTCCATACGCACCATGAGCGCAGTGACGGGGGTCACCTGCACCCTAAAGGGACAAAGTGTGTCTGACAGTAATGAGATCAGGTCTGTTCAGCTCCCCATTGGAGCTCCAATAGCTTTAAAGGCTAACTTTGTCTCTGCACCTCAGCGTTACTCCATATGTGACGTGTTTCCTTTTAATTCCATTCCATCCTGGCACCTATCAAAACACGATCTTATGCTTTGACAAAGAAGTTTCACCACTGTCAAAATTCTCAACACTGGAAAAGCTATGTAGACAGCTGCAAATGCTAATCAGCTAGCTACAAAAAAGCTACAAAAAGTTTTGGAATTATAAGATATCAAGGCAGCATTTATTTGATTAAAACTACTGTTAACATTACTAGTTATGTTATAATTAGTCGCTGTTACTAATTAAGTATGAGTGTGATGTCACAGTATTCTTCCCCCACTAAACCAACAGCTAAATAAACTGCAGACAATAAGTACACCGGCCAATCTCATGCAAATGGGTCATTAATATTGCAGACAGGAAGGACGCTGAAACAATTCACAGTGGACAGGAAAATAACAGCAGTAGACCGCCACAAAGAACATAGCTGGCCTCTGGAGAGGACCCCTCATCGGCCCCATGTGAGAAATGGCTTTGAGTGAAAGTTGCTGATGTGGTGTTGTGGCTTCTTTTGTGGAGCGTCCGAGGGCCGAGGGTGGTCATTAGTGGCAAAAGCGCTATGCTAACTCGAACAGGCCAAGCTCTTTTAGATCTCCGCTGCTCTGGGGACTCAGATGGAAAATCAGAGCATACCCTAACAAATGGAGCAGCACGGGGAGGACTGAGTGCAGCCTGCCATTCAAGCAGTCCGGAGGGGACAGCTTCATCCCAAAGGCCCTGCACTTGAGTCCCCATTTCTTTCTTTATCGTTTTCTTTCACTCTGTTCCTCTGGACAAAGATCGGCCACCTGTAGGGCCCTCAGTGCAAGCATGAGCAACGAGCATTTCTATGAAGAGCTCTAGAAACTCAGTATCATTACAATCATTCACTGAAATGGCTGTTGTACTTATGATAAAGGCAAGCAATACACTTACTATTGTTTGCATATATATATATATATATATATATGTGTGTGTATGTATGTGTATATATATGTATATATATATATATATGTGTGTGTGTGTGTGTGTGTATATATATATATGTATGTGTATATATATTAGGGGTGTGCTCAAAATATCGATTCTTAGATACATACCGATATAATAAAAAAAGATACAGTATCGATATTCTAG
>JAUCMU010000048.1:7218669-7264189 GCA_032275025.1 Enteromius treurensis | reverse complement strand
CAAGCAATACACTTACTATTGTTTGCATATATATATATATATATATATATATATATATATATGTGTGTGTATGTATGTGTATATATATGTATATATATATATATATATATATATGTGTGTGTGTGTGTATATATATATATATTTATGTGTATATGTATATATTTGTCAAACTTTGCTTTTTTGCTTTACTTGTTAAAATCTGCACTTGTAACCACATAGCAATGTGATAGACAGCACTCAGGACATTTTAGTAACTGCATAGTAATAACCAGGAAAACACGCATAACCTTCTTTGCATTGGGACAATGTGGTTTTACACAGCTGCTCACTAATTCATCAGAAAATGTAGAAATCAGGTTTTCCATGATATTCGCCCCCTTGGTACTGAAGACATAGATACTGGCAGTTCAGGCAATTCAAGATCAGCTCTGAATTCGAAGGTCCTTAAAGAGGACTGGACATATTGTCATAGTAGATAGAGGAACCACTCTCTCAGGGGTTAACTTCTCACTTCTCAGATCTCTGAAAGAGCTTTGCTAAAGTTGAGCTTCTTGGGCACTGTAGCAGTTAATCAGCTTCTCCCTGTGACGTCTTTGCTGCATGGGTAAAGATATCATCATGTCTTTTAGAAAAAAACAGCCTGGCTAACACTGGTTCACACAGATTCAACAGGCAATCATACAGAACAGTGGGAAGAAAAGAGGATGGTAGCCTAAAGCTGTGGTTTTCTCAACTGTGTGCTTTTAGGACTCAGATTTTAACATGAACTTTGAGCCAACAAAGTACCAAAATGTATTGTATGAAATTAACCAACAACATTTTACACTTAAAAAAATATATACTATTGTAGGCTCAAGTATATGCAGAGTTAATAAGTTGAATAGGAAACATTGACCATTGCAGTTTTTTAAATGTCTCCCTTTTTAAGGTCATGACCCTCCAGTTGGGAATGTCTAGTCTAGGGCTTCAGACAGCCAATCATTCCCTCCACAGCCAGCAGAAGAAGTCAAGCCTGAGCTCAGCCTGATTGATTACAGAAAAGCGGTGTTATAGGGATCAGTGTGCAGCAGTGCCAGGGATAAATTAGTGAAGGTCAATATTTGAATGTTTGACTTGTTTATACAAAGTGATTTAGCAGATTAAGATGAAAACATTGCACATTTTCCCTAATATGTGTGATGAAGTGCTTTCTGCTCCAGTCTCTCTCCGTCTGTCTACCAGTTTCTTGTCTGTTCCTCCCTCCTTCTCTTTTGCAGAGGAGGATGGAATGTGTCTCTCTCTATAGACTGGAGGTCATTCATTCATGAATTAATGAATAAAACTACAAACAAAAACCTTGTTGAAATCAGTTCTGTTTTCATCAAGTCATTCTAGTCCATGTTGCTTTAAATGCTAATGAGCTCTCCTGACCCCACCCCTTTCTTCTATTGATTGACACGTAGACAATAGATATGTGACAATAGATCCATCAGTCCATTCGTTAAAAATTGGCGGATAGCTTACACATACAGTAGCATAGAAACAGCTGATAATGAGGCATATATATATATATATGGAGCGGACTGTAAACTTCAACCAAAAAACTAGCTGACTAGTACATTATTAGGAAAGATGGTTTGCAAAGATTCATAAAAACACTCATACGTAGTTCTTCTGAAGATAAAGCTGGATCACAAATTATTTGCGTGAACATAGATGCATTTTGGTAGATCGAGGATTGGTGCATGAAAGTAATGTTAATCCTCTGTGTCTCAGGGGTAAATGACGACTGCTATATTCATTATTACATCCAGTAACAAACCCCTCGATAAACACACAGTAAAATCAGATCATCTTTCTTTACCGTAACTGCTAGAAAATAGGACTTGTGACAGTTTAGTTTTCTTTATTGAAGCATGTAACTTTTAGCATTGTTCCACAAGCAACAAAAAACAGGAAGAGAACAGGTTTAATTGTTTTCTTCAACTTTTTTTGAACTATTCAACAATTCTGTGATATAAAGCTGAAAGAATGCTTTTAACATTCTTTTTTTCTCCACAGTGGTTTTTTAGGAGGAATGCTTAATGCAACGTTTTATCCATTATTCACTAGTTTAATGTGCCAACATTTAAACCATTTTTTCCATTATTCATCAGCTTTATGTGTCAACAATGCTGATTAGCATTCATAGATAGACTAACGGATTATAATGTTGGAGGGGTGGTGTTTCTTGTTTCAAATGGGGGCCTGGCTAGAAAAAAACAGACTGTAAATTACAGGCCAAGAAGCCAAAAGAGGAAGTGAACAGGCCAAAGAGACCCACAATGAGACAGAGAGGTCAAGATGGCAGCAGTACATTGCTTTGTGTGCGTAAGCCAAAGGAGCATGAGATAAAGAAATAAAGTGGGAAAAAGCAATCCAGCTTGACTGCAGTGAAGTTTGCATAGTTTTTATTGAAAGTAGAGAAATAGCTACACCAGACACCTGCAGAGCTGTATCTGACGGCTGGCTACAGACAAACCTCCTACTATGGTGCGTATGCTCAGACCGCTCCATCAAACCTTAGCTCCTACCTTATGAGTGACTAATCAGTACTGTGTGCTTAAAGGCTCAGAGAGGTCAAGGCAATGTGGGGACAAGGCTGCTGCCAACCAGCACATCTCGAGTCCCGCTGCTCCTCGCTCTACTAGGCGTCAGGTGGAGGACAGGCGGCCGGCCTGCTGGAGTGGCTGACAGTGGCGGTCAGTGAGCCCTGGGGGAGAAGACGTCCTGCGGGGGGGCAGATGGGGGTTCTGTGGCTCGCCGTCAGGACAGGTGGGCCGCTGTCACCCCGTCCCAGCAAGCAGGTGGCCTCTTCCCCCCTGGAGGTCACCTTCACACACAGCAGTGCGAAACCTCCTTGCAATACCACTAACAAACACACACACACACACACACAAACATACCATTATTATGTCTAGGAGCCCCAGGGGCCTTTAGTGAATAAACACTGAGTGTTAAAGCGACAGTCTTTTCAAACCTGTATGGTAACCAAACAGGTTCTCTTCCAAATTACTTCGATTGCATGGTCAAAAATATATAAGAAGTCATTCAGAATTTTCATTTTTGAATGGACTATTCCTTTGCTGCTGTGTTCCGCCCCTCACAACCATTCAGGTTTATAACCGGTTCTCATTGTTTCCCAAAATATATCCATTGATCATCCCTGTCATCCCCGATCACACTGTTGCTTGCTCCTGCAACCAATAAAGCCTAATTAAAATAACAAAGTTCTGTCAATAAACCGGGAACAGTTGTACAGTATAATTACAGTGTGCGCGAGGACATCATAAGCAGGCAATGTCACGGCCCTAACGAAGGAAATAAATCGATTGCAACAAGACAAAAGCATTGCTTTACGATGCCCCTCTCCTCCGACACAAAAAGGCAGTCATAAAATGCAGCCAGGGGAAAGTTTAATGACAGTCTTAAAGTGTCTGGCCTCCTTTGTCACTTTCACTGCCTTTCCCTTTACATGACAATGGGAACAGCATTCTCTTTGCTCTCTACTCAGCCTCATTAGTCAACTCTTTCCTTCTCTCGATCTCCCATTCTTGTCTGTTCTCCCTCTGGAGACAAGTGAGTGACAGGTTTCCCCCTTAAACTGTGCATTGCACTACTGACAGACATACACACACATCTCTTGCACTAAACTAATTCGTGGCGGGAGCGAGAATTGGCATTCCCACAATGCCTCCGCGAAGGCGCTTGATGGCGTGTGGAGCACAGGGCTAAATGTCAAGAAAGGATGTTTAATTCCACAGCCCGTGATTTCATCCAAAAGCAGGCCATTTCCATCATTCAGCTGCTCAGTTTTCAGGGCTGAGACTTAAGCTCGGGCTGGAGGAAGCCAACCTTTCTCACTCCCAGGCCAAAGGTGAAGATGCCAAGAGGCTGTATAAGGCCATCCAACTGCTGAGCTGGTGCTTCTGACGCAGAGCACATCCTCGCTTCTCACTCGCGTATGCTGGGTTTCTCTTCCAGCTCACATGTTGTCTTATTTAAAACAATAGTTCACCTAAAATTATAATTTATTTATTTTTTGCTCCAAACAACTAATTAATTATGCAATAATAGCTTGCGAAAGAGCCATTATTCAAACGTTTCGTGAACTTGAGTAAATGATTACAGAATATTTTTTGGGTGAGCTTTCACTTTAACAAGCCGGAGGAGGCATCTCCGTGCAGCTCCAGTAGTGAGCCCACTGCCTGTGTGATTCTCTTCCACCAAGGAGACCTAGGATTCAAAGTTGAGGGCTTCTCAGTGGGGCTGTTAAAATGTTCTTCTCTGTACTAGAGAGCTGTGATAGCACAACAGAGAACTCATCCGGTGAAGGTTAGAGGGTGAGGCGATGAGGTATATGTGCAAAGTTTCTTCAGTCGCTATCTGGAGTGATGTTTTGTTCTTTCTTGTAATATGAGTTTGGTTAGAGAACACTCTGTGGGGGGACTGAGGGTGTGATTGTTCTTGTCTGAAATGTAGTGATGTGTTACAGGAAAGGACAGAGGAGAAATAAGTGTTTGGAAAGCTGCGTCTCTGCATTTACTTCCCTTGCTTTCTTTCATTTTGTGGATGCAATTTCTGACAAAATGTAGATTTTTGTTTCTCACAGCAGCATGTAATAAGTAAACAATGTGATGAAAATGTGGCAAAATGTTAAGATATACATTGTTGCAATACAATATACAGTATACAAAACTGAAACATCATAAATGTATATTTGTATAGTAGAGCAGATGAACTTCTACTTTTAGGTAATCCGAATTTGTAAGAGACGATTGCTTTAAAATAAAATGAAAAGCATTGAAAATTGAGCAGAAATAGTCATGAAGGCATTAGCAATTGTAATAATTATTATTTCATGCTTTTATGTGAAGGCAGTGTGTTTATGTACGAATGCTCTGTGTAGTTTGTTGATAAATCACGAGGTTTATGTCTCTCCCTCTCTCTCCCTGTAGGTCTCGCAACGATTTATATCAGTTCATCCTTGAAAAAGGGGCTTTTGTTCTTATATAGAACAATCCCATGATGTTCTCGTGTGTGTATGTGTGTCTGTTTGTTTGTGCACAAGTGAATTCTGAGACACACTGACTGAGCGCTGATCCCTGATCTCCAATTAAGTGTGCATCTCTTGTGGGGCGTGTAGGAGGGCGTGATTGATAGGTGAAAGGTGAGATAGACTCTTTGATTCGCTCTACGAGCCAGACAGAGATACAACTCATCTGAAGCTTCTCTAGATGACCTTAGACCCCAGACAGAAATGCACCATATCTTGCAGTCTCTTATAGACCACTACACTCACTTGAGCTTTATGCATCTAAACCTAGCCGGCAGCTACTTATTTTCTTTCTGTCTGTCTGTCTGTCTGTCTTTCTGTCTGTCTGTCTGTCTGTCTGTCTTTCTTTCTTTCTTTCTTTCTTTCTGTCTGTCTTCCTGTCTGTCTTTCTGTCTGCCACTCTGTAGGTCTGTCTGTCTGCCTTTCTGTCTGTCTGCCTCTCTGCCTGTCTGTCTTTCTTTCATCATCACACTTTTCATGCAGCAATGCATTAAAGATGAATCATAAGGCCATCAATAGTTAGCTGTCTGAATGTGTAGGGTGAGGGATCGATGTCTCTGGTCAGCAGTGTGGAATGGACACAGCTCTAGGCAGGTGAGTGAAGGCCATGCCAAGGTGATCCATAAAGCCTGGTTTGACATGTGCTGTAACCGGAGGCCAAAGAACTGTCTGTTGTGTCATCAGTAATTTTGAGAAAGTCTGAGACACTGGAATATCTCCAGTCATGGCTGCACTTCTACAGTATATCTCCTATTAATATCCATCTCTATACAATAACTGATTAACTTCCCTTCATATTTGGTTCTAGTCTTCTTCTGGTTCCTCTGCCTCTAATATTTGTTTCTTTACATTCAGCTACTTCCATTGTTTCTCTCTTTTTCCTGATATCTTTTTTCTCCTATAGTTTTTATCTTCTTCATTTTGTTTTTCTTCATTTTCATCTTTGTGCACTTGTTCAACCCACTTCTTCTTGGTTTTCATCATCTTCTTCAACTTCTTTTTTCTGCTTATTTTGCCTTTTTCATCCTGTTATTTTTTCTTTTTCCATTTTTCATCCTTGTGTCTTCTTTTTTGAGTGTGTAAACATTGTACTTGAAAAAAAATAATAATAACACTTTTCAAAAACATTAAAATTCTGACAGTATTAACATCCTTATAATACTTGCATAATGTTTTGCAGTTGCAATGACGATAATGTGTTTTGTTTATCGTCATTCACGTCCAGCAGGAAACTAACTACTACTTTAAACTTTAAAGTCATTCTTTTGCTGCTGTGCAAGCATTGGTATTTCCTTCTAAAAATTAAAAATATGGAAATGGAAAAGAAAGAAAAAACACTCTAGTTCCACTAATGACATCCCTGATGTCATTTGAGGATAGGCAGTTGGCACAGTGACTCACAGTCCGCTTTACTTCCTGTTGTAAATATTCCTCAGGAAATTTCAGTAATTGTGCTTGTGGTGCTAATGTATAACATGTCCACCAGTAAAGCAGCAAAGAATGAACATGGAGCATAGAGGCCTGTGTGTATTTGCTCATTACTAAGCAGTCTTACGAATTATCAAATAAGCACCAGAGAAATGTTGGTAAAATTCTAGCCTATTCCAGTTCCTGTGAGGTTTCCACTGCCGTGGCAGTTTTTGGTTTAATTGCAAGGCTATTCTTAGCAGGAGTGCAGAAAAAGCTCTAGAGGGTTTAGATATTTGCGAGCTGCTACACGAAATTAGGCAGTAAGCAATTCCCGCACACCCATGTTTTATTGATAGTACAAAGTATCCTCTTCACCAAATGTCATAATAAGTACCGGCTGCAGGAAATCAGACAGAAAACAGCACGCTTCGAGCAGAAAAGAGGAGCAGATAGATCTCATTTACAAGAATTCCACTAGCTATAAGCACTAAAATAAAATAAAAAAACTGCAGTCGCAGTTCATTAGAATGAACAAATAACGCTAAAATTGTGCAGTGCATTTTAGGGTCAGAAATGCAATATAATAAGAAGAAATCAGGTTTAGGGCTGTCAGTTCAATGTATTCATTTAGGGTGATTCATTCTAAAGAAGTTATGTGTTACAAAAGTAATGCTACGTATCATGGCTTGTATGGAAATTTAGCAGGATGGAATTTTTTAATGTTATTAGAAGCACTTTTTTTTCCGGTCAGCAGTTAGTGAAATATAAACAAAGCAAAAAATAGTCCAAATTTCTATATTCAATTTGTTATTGCATAAAATGTGCAACCCACTACACATAAATATGTTTGTACCCATGTCTAACCGTAACATCGCTGGTCCTCTGAGATCAAGAGTACTCGGAGAGCATTTTGTGAAACAGTTAAGAGAAATGAATTTGGTTCCCAGTGGGAGGTGCTGGACAGGGTAAGAGAGGCAAGTTTGAAGAATGAGGCCAATGTAGCGCCCACCCCACACAGACACAGCTTCCCGAGCCACATCGACCAATGCTTTGATGCCAGCCTATTCTGTGATTTATTCATGCACGCCTGCCTGCTCTTCAAAAGCTTTAATTAAAGCTGGCTACAGCAGTGTCATTCCTCAACAGAGAGAACAGCCCAGCAGGCCTGCTCGCTAACACCGTGCACCACTGAACGGAGTGCCGTGTAGTCCTATCACCGAAAGAGCACAGCACTGACTGGATACATTTCTAGTGGCTTTGGATCTAAATGGATAGTTCCCATTTACCAATAATCATCAAATATATAAATACAATGTACACAAATATATATATAATAATAATATATCATAGTAAAATAATAGTAACAAATATTATTTATGATAATGTGAAAATATATGTTCACCAAGGCTGAATACAAACTTGTAAATCTAACTTCTACTCAGAAAGGAGTTTCAATTATTGTTGAAAATCATTTTCTCTTTGGAGAAGTGAATAGCATTTTTGCTGTGCAGTCTTTCTCTATCTGTCTGTATCTGTGTGTCTCTCTCAGGTCTGAATATCAGCCATCACATCATAGTGAACTTCCGCCATCTCTTATCCTACCCCTTAGGTCTAGAAGTGGCGAGACATTGTGTGAATCACTGTAATGTATGTTCTGTTAGAAATGTCTCTGCTTTTTCCCCATCGTGATAACCATGCCTAGAACATCTGTTTTGTGCAGAAAGGGACGAGCGTTGGTTTACAGGCAATCAGATATGAAAGAGAGAAAGGGAGGCTTTTTAAACTCACCTGCCAGGGAGGTCAAACTTAACCTTCATTGTGTCATGTTGCCTTCCCAGCATTCCTTTGTGTGATTTTGAGTGAAAATGTGGCAAAGTTTGACAGGTATTTTTGACATTTGACAAAATTTGAAACTTCACAGTTGAGCAAACAAGGTAGACTTCCTTTTACAGCGTTTCTTAATGTGAAAGTAATTTATTTGATCTTATATATAATATAGTTTGTTTTAAACCTTAGCGTTATGTTTGAAATACCTTAGCTTTAAGTTAAAACGTTTAGACTTTTGATTCAAATCTCAAAATCTGCTGTAATAATTTTTAAGAAAACCTGAAAAGTCATAATTCGAAGTTATACTGCATATACTGTATAGGTAACCTGACCAAAATACTGCTTATATGACTGACCTAAGCCCAGGTCCCAGACCTCTCGCACCAGCACATGGAATCACCAAGTAAGTGGAATTGTATCTTCTAGAAAACCCCTTATCCATTCTTGACTGTGTATGTGTGTGTGGAAGGTTGTGATACATCACTCTTCCTGAGGCTGTCATTATGACTTGGGGGTATGTTATGCTGAATGCTGATTCAGTAGAGATTGACAGGCTGCTGTGTGTGTGTGTGCATCTGTTTTGGATAGTGTGTGTGGTTTCTCTCAAGGTGTGAGTGTGTGTATTGTTTTGTGAATAAGCACCTGAGAGTACTGTATATAGGCATGCGTCACTATTTATTTTATAGCAGGTCTTATGGTGCACATCATGTGTTTGCACGAATGACTCTGTGTGTGAGTATCAGTGTCCATGTTTGTGTAAATGTCAGTTGGTGGTAGCTGGCCGTTAGAAGTGGTGTCTGAAAGCCTGATGGGTAATTGATGACAGCACATGCTAACTCCCTCCTGCGGAGCTTGGCTTCAGCCTGCATACCTCCCTGATCTTCAAAAGCTCCCTCGCTTTCTCTCTCACTCACACACACATATACTCACAGGTTGAGAGCAGAGAAAAACAACAAGTGTTGCATTAATCAAACAGCCTCTTCTTTCCGAGGGAATTGTAGCACTTTAGAAGAGATGCCTGGTCTGCTGCTTTAGTAGCACTAGATCACCCAGCCAAACATTTCACCCTCTCTAATGCGTTTTGATGACTTTTTTTTCAGCAAGAGTTACAGCAAATATAATTCAGATGCTTCTCTTTTGGATGCATCACGCTCAGAGCTATACAGCGGTCTCTAAACGTTTTTGGCCACTTAAGCCACACTTAAAAATGTAGGAATGTTATTGCATTAGAGAAGAAAATATCAAGCCAAGTGGCATTTATTTTACAACAAGATAGCACAAGCCGTCTTTTCAAGCCAAACATTTCAGAAAAAGAAATTTTGGAGTTTAAAATGATGAAACAATAGGTACACTGTTCTGAGTTTAGACAGAAAGTAAGCCAAGTGGAATCCATTTCTTAGACATTTTTGCAGTGAAATTCAAACATTTTTTGTTGTTACCAATCCTACTTTTAGGGCTTTTGGACAGTGTAGTCAAGAAACTTCCTACATACTTCCAGAGACAGGTTACAATTTATTTTTGCAAAATAAATATTTAACTCTATGGTAAAATTGTACTTACATTGTCCTTTTGTTCTGCATTTATTTAGAAAATAATGAGAAAAATGGCACTCACAAAAAATGTACATGCCATTCGCTTTAGTAAATTAAAGAACTTTTGAGGTTCTGAATGAGCCCATGTGTGAATTGAAGGCCAAAGCTGATCATTCTCTAAGCTAACCTGTTGAGACTGAATCACAGTAAGTTGTTTTGAATAAAGGCCTTCTGCATTTCCATATTAATCTTTCACGTTTAGGCTTCTGAGACACATGGCCTCCTGTCATGGTGCTTTGATAACAGAGTAGTTGGCATTTCCCTGCAACATATAAATATGTATAATTCTGATAAGTATAATTGAATAGCTTATGTACACAGAGAGTGAGACAGAAATCTCACAGGATGGACCTGCAGTCTGTCTCACACACCAGACGATGGCCATGCACTCAAATTGAAAAGCGGTGCATTAGGAAGGTCTTTGAGTGGATAAAAGCAACATCGGATAACTTGTGCTCACCACTGATAAGTAAGGTACAGAGACCTTTGACCTTAAAGCTTCACCCCAATTCCACAAGCTTTTTCTAAGTTAGAGATGGCCCTGAGCCCTGTGAATTTTCAGCTCATGAATCTTTACTCATCCATGTGTAAGACAAGGGTCCATTTATAAGTTTTCTTGTTTGTTGTTTTATGTTCCTCTCCGATTTTTGATATTGTAACTATGTCATAATTCTGAATTTTGAGTTCTCTTTTGCTTCTAATTGCGTTTCAACAGCTTAAAATCACTTGTTTTTGCAAACTATACATTTTCATGACCACACAGCACAACAACGTCACTTGAAAAAAAAAAAAAAAAATTTAATCATGCCTTTATACAGTATATGATGTAAACGGAACAATAGAACTTCTCCTGTAAATAAGTGGACAAAATACAACTGTTCTGTATATTAATGTGTGTTTTTGGAATGATGTGGTTGAAATATGATTAGGGTTATTCTAACTCCTTCCCCCAGTGTCTTGCATTCCGCTTCCTATCCTTGTATCTCAAGCTCAATCCCACAGCAGGCATCACAGCAAGCAGATTAATGACTTAAACAGTGCCGACATGGTCCCAAGCTCACCAAGAAACCAAAAGAAAGAGAGAATGAATGCGGTGCAGCAGGAAGTCTTTCAGAATGACATTCGCACAGAAGAGCCCAGCGAGTTGAATGAAAGCAGCATCAGGATGAAGATGACATGATAGAATGGGAAACAAAGAGAGAGAGATAGGAGATGGGATTAGAAGCAGAATTAATTAGTGTTAAGGTCAGCAAATGACAAATTGTGGTTTTATAAAAAGCGAGAACGAAAGCGAGATGGGCAAACAGACGTAGCAACTACCCATGGCACTTGACAAATCGGTTGAGGGAGAACGAGAGAGGATTGTGCATGACAGAATTTGACTGACATCTCTAATTAAAAGGTGCTGTCAGGGGCCACAGTGCGGGGAGAGAGGGGCCCCATCAGCCCCTGAGACTCGTCCCCGGAAATGATTGATGAGCAATTGCAAGATAAACAAGACGCCCCATGAGCTGAGCTGCAAACTGATGTATGCAGTATTATAAATAAATCTGCACCAGAAAGAAATGATAAAATAAACAAGACAATGCAGGCAGACAATGACTTGCCATTTCCAGAGAGGCTGTTTGGGTATGTGGGGAGTATGAGCGTGTGTGTGTGTGTGCTCGAGATAGAAGCATAATATGTTTTCTGCCATGCTGGGCTAAAGTGATGGCTGGCTAACAGACGCTAACAGCAGCTGGTTTCATGGCTGAGACTTTGCTGAAGCGCCTGAACTCCCACACTCCCAACTCGCACGCAACAAAACTGCAGCCTCCTGGGACCCAGCCAGACTCTGCCAGCCATAGATGCACCTTAATGCATGCCCCTGTAGCTTTTCACTAAGCATACGTGCCCTCACAGACGTGTGTGTACGCACGATCGAGTACGAATGTGTATTCTTGCGATGCCTCCTCGCTCTGCAGTTATTAGTTGTTGGGAAACATGTGTACTGTCATAAAGAGAAGCGAGCTGGGAGCTCTTCAGATGCGTACACGGTATCATTATCAACCAGAGGGCAGTGGGATGGTAAAGTGAGAATGAATTATGAATGGAAAGTTGAGGATGTTCTCGCGCATGTTTTCCCCACAGGACGTGCTCCACCGCTCATTTGCATCAGCAAGGCGCTGCTGGTCGTAGGTCTATATGAAATATACAAACTTCTCTCTCTCTCTTGACGAACAAAGCCGAGTTTTAGTGTATTATAAGTTGACATGAATAGAAAATTGACCCTATTTGAACACGTTTTAGAAAGGCTACATACAGTACAACTGGGGAATAAAAGATGTTAAATAGCTATTTGGCTACTGGTAACAGCATTTCTTAATGCACTTTTTTTCTGGTCTCAACGAATGATTCATCGCTAGATGTTTTATTTAATATATACAGGATTTAGTTTTTTTACTTTCATTTTAGTGCAGTAAGGCTTTGCAGACTATTAATCAATGTTAACCAGGTTATGCACGCATTTAATAATCATGCACAGGAAGCCCATATATTAAGAAAGTACTAAAATCTGTAACGGATTAAACATTTGGAAATACTGTAGCTAAAAAATCACAATGTAAAGGTGCAGCAAGAAGTCATTTTGATCATCAGTGTAACATTTAGGTTATCAGAAAACAGTTATATTATTACTTCAGTACTATAAATTATTAATGAGATGGTAAAGCTGAACTTTCACCAGCATTTACTCCAGTCTGCAGTTTCACAAGATCCTATACAAGTTATTCTAATATGCTGATATGTTTCTCAAGACACATTTCTACTTATTTTAAATGCTGAAAGAGTTGTACAGTTTTTTGATAAATGAAGGTTTATCAAATGAAATGAATGTTCAAAAGAACAATACTAGTCTATAATATCAGTCAATTTTGATCAGTCTTCCCTTGTAGAATTAAAAACAAAATTAATCATTAGTGGCTCCAAACATTTGAATGATGGTCTAGAAGTTATGGGCTAAGTATATTCTAAAAAGCGTATATACAGGATGATTCTTCTTGTTTAAAAATGCTAAACATATTGAAGATCCCGCAAGGGATATGTAAATTTATGAAGCAGGACGGTGAGTCACATTACAGAGGCAATATAGGTTTCAAACTGCATTTCATGGCAACTTCAAGCCTTCTTTTATAACTCTGCATGGCCATGAACACCCGTATACAAGTGTGTGAGGTGTGTGTGTACAAGTGTGTGACCCGTATACACTGGCGAACTGCTGCTTCTCTCTCTCTGCTTTGAGTCAGCCTTCTTTGTACTTCTGCCGAATGAGTCCCAAAGCACTAAAATTTCTCTTCCTCTCCTTCCCCGCCCCAACCCCATCTTCTTTCTTCCTTCCTTCCATCCACCCCTTCTCTTTCCTTTTCCTTCACTTCTGGATCTAGGCCACAGAATGGGTCGATGATCCTCTACAATAGGAAGAAGGTGAAGTACAGAAAGGACGGCTACTGCTGGAAAAAAAGGAAAGATGGGAAGACCACGCGGGAGGATCACATGAAGCTCAAAGTACAAGGAGTGGAGGTGAGGCCGTAGCGCACACAAACCCATCAACTTGCTTTGAGATCATTGGGGTGCAAATAATGGCCACACTTAAGAAAAGAACCCACGGTTTAGTAGTTGCACACGCTCGGCAAGTCCCCAAGTCAGCTCCAACTTTTTCTAGTCCACATTTGAGATTGAAAAAACACCTCAGCAGCCCGAGTTTAGTTTTCCCTTGATAGCAAACAAAATGGAAGCGATTGTTTGTACCTTATTAAGCTCGGGATGTTTGCTCTGCTCCAGAGTGCAGGCATTAATCTTCCCCCATGCTGGGAACCACTGCCATCACAGGTAGACTGCAGGGCCCTTTTCTGCTTTTCCGCGCCCTGGCACGGCCCTGCTGTGTGTGTGTGTGTGAGAGCGCGCTTTGATTTATCTCCACTCATACACACATATACACACTCACCAAACAGCGTGGGTGCTGGATCCAGTGTTATACTCTTTCGTTTCGTCATTTGGTATGGTGTCCTCTGGATAGTTGAGCATGCCTAGGTCATGTGATGTTGTTTTGCATATGTAAGCCCAAACTCATATTATACAGTCATATAATTGACAAAACACACACACACACACAGAATATTTGACACACTTGCCAAGACGTGCATTATTCTCTACTTGCTCTCTCTTCATGGAGCTCTCATTAGACAGTGAACAGACCTCACTTAACAACCGAATCTCTGCCAATCATTTTTTGGCAGTGTGTTTCTTCACAGCAGATGTTTCAGAGGAAGTTTGGAATTTCTACCGATTATCCATTAAATTCACCAGCTTTACCTCTTAAAGGTATAGTTCCCAAAAATTACTTTTACTCGTGCTGTTCAAACCATTAAGATTTTGCATCAACCACGATGCTTTATAGAATGTTTGTACTTCTGTTTTCCATACAATACTGGGAACAGATTTTCAATATAAGCAAAACTTATAAGAAACTCATCATAAAATCTATGCACTTATGCTCTAGATTGAATTTCTTTTGGACTTATAGTATACGATGACCAAGACTGAAAGGTGTTAGTTTAAAAAAGTGTTTATTAAGTTTGAAATATTGATATTTATCTTACAAAAAATGAATGGATTTGCTATAGGAGACCTTAATTTACCCCCGGAGCCATGTAAGGGAAGTTTTACTATGTTTACTCACACTTTATTTAACATGTTTTAGACTGTTAGAGGAAACCACTCGCCTACTACAACGATAGAGCTTAGAAGTGCCATGAAAATGTTTAATATAACTTGGATTTGTCTGAAAGTAGAAAGTCACATACACATAGGATTCTTCAAAGGTGAGTAAAACACAGCCTACTGTTCATTTGTTGTATGGAAACAAAGAATGCTGAAGTACTGTATGTTGACAAGAAAATTACATTTTCAGTCTTTCTATTTCAAAATGTGCTATAATTCAGTTGACTACTTACTGTTTTTGCTGTGCTTTCGTGGTCGTTTTTATTTGAAAGCCCCTGGCAGATGTTTGTAGCTTGGGTGATTTTGCAGATCATCTCTTTTTGTGTTCAATCGAATAATGAATGTCGGTCAATAAATGGTGACAGAATCTTGATTTTGGGTGAACTGTTCCTTAAAGGACATTTACAATGGTAAAAGTTTCTCAACGCATCAGCCAGCTGAGGCTTGTAAAGTTCAGATATATGTGGGAAATGCTGCAAAGATCTTTATAGGCCTCTGTCATCTCTGAGATGTCCTCTGACCCACACACATACTGAATTCTTCTAAAAGATCTCGTTTGAACTGAGGTAACTCAGAGTTGAACTCACTCAGTGAGCTGAAGAAACACTCAAATAAACCCCTCTCTCTCTTCCTTTCTCCATGTCTCCTTCCTTTATATCTCTCAGCCAGCACCGCCTGCTGTCATCTGGCAGGCTTATCCTCTAACATGCCTCCATATGTTTTTTTTTTCTGTGTAAATGGCTGTGGCTTACAGTGGGCTAATTTCAGAAGGGTGGCAAGAAGGCTTCGGGTGGACTCAGCAGAAAATTGCACGTCTGGCAAACGGAGAAAAAAGAGTGCACAGTGAGAACACGTTCTAGCTCACAGCAGGCTTAAAGGGATAAGACAGAAGGAGATGTTTAGAGAAAGGTTCAAGTTGTTCTTTTTCCCACAGTAAAATGTAACCTTTCTCTGGATAAAACTAGATTGACATTCTAATTGAAGAGACAGGAACATTTCCTTTGGGTGTTTCACGCAAGAGTTAAAGTTTGATTGTTTAAAATGGCAAATGGTTGAGCGAATGACAAAATGTAAATATAATCTAAATAAATAATATAGTAAATAAATATCTTTATATTAATCTAATAAGTTAACATTTACCTTTTTTAATTAGTATTTTTTTTTTATATTATTTGCTTCTTTTTTTTGCACATATTTGCACATAATGGACAGCATAGTCTGCATACAGTAGGCTATCATTCAATTAGTTTTTTTAAGAAGAATTAAATTGATCAAAATCAAGACTACATAATTTTAAGTCGTTACAAAATATTTGTTTTAAATAAATACTGTTCTTCTGAATTTTCTATTCATCCTTATAAAAAAAAGCAGCCTAGCTAATTTCCATATTAGCAATAAAATGTTTCTTTAGCAACAAATGAGCATATTAGAATGATTTCTGATCAAGTGAGAGTGAATACTGCAGTAATGACTGCTGAAAATTCATCTTTTCCATCACAGAAATAAATTACATATTAAAAAAAAAAAAAGAAGAGTGGTATTTTAAATTGTCATAGTATTTTGAAAAATTACTATATATGTATTACTTTATTTATTTTCATAGCCTTTAATTTGCTTCTAGAACAATGGGTAGCTGGTAAAAAAAATGTTTTTCTTAGTAAAATGTAAACCATGGGCATTTTTATTTGAATAAATAAATGTTTTAATTAATTATCAAAATTATTTTTAGTTACAGCCCTATTTCTGAGTAAACTATCACTTTAAGAAATGTTTATAAAGAGACTACAGTCAAATGATCGCTTCTCCATACAGTAGGTAAAGCATAATGAGGCCTCTGATCAGATGGCTCCAGCAGCGAGTAGACTCCGACAACCCTGTGTTTCTCTCCTCCCGCTATGAGCAGCAGTATAATTGGGGAGCAGCCACTCAGTACGTCCTCCCAGCTTACCCCAGACCGAGCACGGAGCGATCAATCAGAGCTGTGCTCTTCAGGATAATAACCTTGCCCTATCAGTCTGCCTCAGACCTGTTTACTGCAAACGCAAATAAATGACGTGACCTTCACCTTCAGAGCCATTTCACTGAGGGCTTTTTCTCCAGGAGGGGTGCATGAACGAGAGGTGTCATATTGTGTGGTCTGTGTGTGTTTGAAACAAGGGCTGTTAAAACTGCGGGCTACTTGACTATTTCTTTAAGTGGCAACTGTGGTGACTACCCAGCCTCCTTCACTCTCTCTCTTTCTATAGAACAGATGAACCTTGAGTCCACAGTAAAACTCCTTGTTCCCTAAAATTGGAGCAAGACGTGTGTTACAACATTAGTACTTAACAGGGCGTGAAATAGCAGCCTGGCTTCCTGACGTCTCCCCATCACTTCAGGTGAGAGTGTAGACGTAGAGATAGATGAGCATCCCCCCTTCTTCTTCTGACTCGTTCCCACAATGCAACAGGGCCACCTGAAAAAGGCATGTCCATTACTGGCTATCTAGTTTCGTTCCTTGTTGTAGCTGACGTTTTCCTCCTCTGACCCTCAGCTGCAAAGGCCTAATCAGGAAGTCAACCACCCGTGATCTCAGTGCAGAGCAGACTCATCTATATTCCTAATAATTCCTGGCTACCTAACCACTTTCAAGGATACCTGTTTTGTCTTTCTATTACATGGCTTTTTAGCACCATCAATTCAAAGGGCAAATCTGATGAATAATGTTGCAGGAAAAGTGCTGAAAAGTGGAAAAGTTAAGTGTGACATACACAGGTAGCTGATTTCAACTTTTTGTGTCTGGCTGTAAAATCTGGCTGACTTGAGGGATCGTCAGAGTTCAGCTTGTATTTGTGTGGCACCTTTTACAATGCATTTTTCCAAAGCAGGTTTACAGAAAATTGATAAGTAGAGAGGAAAGGAAAATAGAAAATATTTTATTTTGTTTGACATCTGGACCTACGCTAAAATCTCAGACATCTTGTAAGGGTGTAAAGGGGTTATCATAGCTTGACAGTCCTTTATTTTACATTTTTCAAGCACACAAACTTATTTTTTTTTAACATTTTGATAGCAGAGTTGAGACCCTATCAACTCTTTATTAACAAAGTGCATTAAGAATTAACATAGAGGTGGTCGAGGTATGCTGTGTTTAATTCTTTATCTGCTCTCTCTTTTTCTTTTTTTCTCTGTTCAGAAATTTCTACTCTTCTGGACCTTTTACTGTACTTATTAGTATTTTTAAGCAATTCTATATTTCCAGGGTAAACCATAGTAATTTTGCTAAACTATTTGAAAAACGCTGTGAATTTACACTCCCATGTTGATCTTAAAATACTGTATGATATTAATAACCGTTGATGCTGTGTAGGATCTGTAAGTTTTCTTAAGGGCAAGTACAAAGTAGAATCAAGGACTTTAAAGCTGGACCTCCATGAATTATGGACTAAGCTTTCAGTTTCTGTCCAGTACAAAATCGGTTCTTTTCTAATGTTCTATGGCCTTTTTTGTCTTTAAAAAGTCATAGATATGACTTTACTTTAATCACTAAGGGCCCGATGAAAGGAAGACAATATCTGTTAAAGAATTCAGTCTTAGTATAAGCAAATTTTAGCTTAGCTCTAAATAAATTAGTGGTTAATTAACTTAAAATATATCCACTAGGTAGAAAAGTTAGGGCAGGAGCAGCAGTTTACTATTGCAGAGTATTTTAATTATAGTCACGCATTGATTAGTTGCATTATTGATTCATATTGATTAGCCACGTAAACATGTTATTTAGAACAAAGAGCGTTGAACTTGAATTTACTCTTAAATGCTCTTCTGTAACTGCCTCTGTGTTTTAAACATTCAAGCATTCACATTATTATGTTTTAAAGAACTCCCACTCCCAACAGGGCTTTGTAATGAAGAATGCTGAGGGTCTCTGAATGGATGCGCTACGTGGTTCAGTGAAGTAACTTGTCAGGTTTTACCAAGTTTTGTCATTGTTATAAATGTTACATGCTTGAAATGAACGTTTGTTTATAGCATCTATGGTTCACTCTGCAGCACTAAAACAGGCAGCGCATATACTTACTTTCCTCAGAATGCAGCAAAATTAAAGCTGATTTCTGATTTTAGGTATGAAATCATGAAACAGCATTTGCTGTTTTGTGTCAGTCGCACCACAGGAATGCACTGTTTTTGTTTAAATCAAAGTGTAAATAAACATAGAAAACATATCTTTGTTGTGCAACTCCTGGTCATACCGTAAATACTTGTTTAAAAGACTAAGTAGTGTTTTGAATCGTGTGAAATTGCCCCTAGCAGCATCCGGCCTCAAGCACCTCCCTTCTCTTGATTAGCTGTTAATTCGACTTTCGCTGTTGATACACATATTGCCCTCCCCAAGACCCAACTCATGATTCCGGCATTCTAATAAACTCCCAAACACATATTGATTTCTCTTAAGTGAAGGTGGCAGGGTGGGCGAGTTTTTCATTATCCAGTGGTAATTATACAGATTGAAATAAGCTTTCTTATTTAGATGCAGCTCCCGCTCTCTTAACCTCCACTGGCCGAGAGAGCTGCACTATCCCAGTGCACCATCCCAGACCCCCTCGGTCCCAGCACGTTATTTCATGTTGACTCCATCTAATGCGTGATATCAGGCGTGCGAGTACGCGATGAGCAAGGCTAATGGAGCGTGCCTGTAGCTCAATCACCTCTCTCCATTGATAATAATGAAGACAAATGTCAAATCGGCCGTTTGTAATGCCATAATCAAGTGGGCACCTTTGCGGCGGACAGTGGGAAGGGAAGGTTGCAGTATGTCAACGCTATCACCGCTCTGCGTCCAGATTGAAAGCAACAGCTACTTTGCAGGATCAGCGATACGCAGCCATGTTTATTTGTGTTAACGGAGGCCGCTCTCGGTGTCAATTATCAGCATCTCCTTTCTCCAGGGGGACGTTTCGTCTGTAATTGTTTAGAAAATGGCTATTATTTTGCCATACACCACATGCTGTTGCGAGCAGGGTGTGTCCACGTGCAGATGCGGTCGCCGATAGCAGCAGCTTGCGAAGCCAGATGCGAGACAAGGAGGAGGAAGTGACATAACAGACTCGCTCTCAACAAACCGCTGCTTCCAGCTCTTGTGTGAAATTAGCAGATATATAGAAGCCGATGGAAATACAAAGGGAAAGTTTGAGGTTGCCCGGTTTCTCTAAAACTTCCAACCTCTTCCTCAACTGTCTGGGATGCAAAGACAGCTAATCGATTTGCCTAGTCTCCTTCTTTTATTTCCCCCCTCTCTAAACCCTACCTACCCTCTCCGTTTGTTCTCGGTGTGCCTGCTATATTTCTTTTCTGTGACTGCTCACTCCTGCAATCTCTGTATATCATGTGTATGAAAGGCAGACGCTGAATCCGGTTATGATGTTTCAGAGTGTGCCGTTGCCATGGTTTTGCAGCTCCAAACTCCTGTGAGAGCAAGAGATTTGTTGAAGTTTTAGCTCCAAAGGTGCAGAAAGACTGTTTTCCCATGATGACTTGCTGTCTCCTCAAATGTTGTCAATAAGAAGAATGTGCAAAAAGCAAGGGCGGCAGAAAAGGAAGGGCAAAATCTGAAATTTTCTATTGTTTTTGCCTTAGAATGAAGCATCACTGTGCCACTATGATTGTGGAATGAAGATCAATACTAGTCTTCCAATAACACATTTCGCGAGAGCGTTGTACAACTAATTCACAAAGTGCTTTGTCCCTTCATCCATTTTATGCCTTTGATCAGTTTTTTTATAAATCAGGTGAAAGGCAGACTTCTAATTGAATGGCTGCTTGTATGTTCTAGTCAGTGTTAGAAAGTCATAAACCCGGTGTAATTAGTTATCATAATGCTACAAAATAACCCTCTCAACATGACAGCTGGATTTTTTTGGGCCTTTTCTATGAAGACGTGTATATAGGAAAATTTGACGTAATGACAAAATAAGATGATATCTACAGTTTTCAGTCATTTAATTAAAATTGCATTTGAATGATTTGTATGCTAAGATTTTTATTTTATTTTTTTTACATTTAAACAATGCTGCCAAGCCAGCAATTTGAATAAATGTAAATTCTACCTCCTATACCTTTTTTCCTATTAAAAGCCGTTCTCACATAGTAAACTCTTGTGAATGATGCACAAAAAAGTCATTATTTTTGCTTAATTCCTAATGCTAATGAAATTACGCACTTCACTTTTAAACAACCTATGATGCATTATAGTGCTCACATATTCATGGTTATACCTTTAAAGAGGGTAATGCATTAAAACATAACACATTACATTGGGTCTCTCCAGTGTAACTATGAATAGGTAAGTATTATAATGTATTTTATCTTATTCCTAATGCGTTGTAATTTATAATACATTACATACACAAGCTTCAAGTGAAGTGTTACCAACACAAATACATTTTTAATGATAAACATAAAGGCTTTTAGTTAGATGACTTGTAAAATTGAGTGGCCGTATGAATGCCACTGATTGCGTGAGCTTTTTAAAATGCAATTTGAGGGCCGTCCGGCCTTCTCACTATTATTACCTACCTGATCAGTGGAGCTGTACAAAAGACATTCAAGGTTCGCTTTTCAAAGCCACTGGAACAGAAAGAGACATTACTTCAAGGTAAAGCCATAGACGAGGCTACAGGCTGAGGAACACATCACTCTCCACCATCAACATCACGTCTCTTGTTCTGCCTCTAATTATTAGCTCTGCTGTGACCTTACTTCCCTTGCCTTCACTCCACTGTAAAAGCAGACAGAGATCGCTGATTATTTTTATGGGCTCTAACACTTTCAGCGCTAATACCTATGCACCGGTGTGGAGAGAGCGTAATGAAGGAGAGATGTATGATTCTGTGCACAGCGCTCCAGTCTCTTCTCTGGGAGCGTGCAGCTCACAGCTCATTTGTCAGCTCAGCTGATGATGGAATTTCAGCATTCAGCACACAAATCAGAGCCGAGCGAGTTCAAAGCGACGACACTAAGCATGCAGCTTTAAACTGACTAGCGAGCGCTTTCATAAAGATTTCTTCTTTCCCTCTCTTAGGTCATCTGAAATTCCTTTTTAATTACCTACGTCAGGGCCCGGACACTGTTGAGGACTCGCTTTCCACCTCTTCGTCTAAGAAAAGAGAGGATTAGCTTCACTTTGTAGTCGACAGATGCTCCAGTTTCAGAGTGATATGTGTAATGTAAGAGTAAGCCACTGCATAATTGCGCTGAGAGAAAAGGTGAGAGATGTATCGTGTTGTCAGATCCAAGGAGGGAGTTCCCAGGAGGCTTCTCTTCAGAAGGATGTTCATAGAACCGGCTGTCAACCTCTGTTTGTCACGGCTATGTTCATTCATTCGCTCTCAGATCAGTGTTAAACTGTCTTTCAGTGGCCTGATCTGACTTGTGTGAGTGTCTGCGGTTGGATTGGTGGTGCTGCAGTCTCTCCGTGACGTCATTAAGGTTTGACGTTAACCCTGGGTGATGTTATTATTGCGCGTTTGCGATTGCATGTTTTCTGCACTGTTTGCAGAAATCCTCCCCGAATCGATAGTTTGCCCATACCTGCTCAAGATCTCTGTGTGCGGTGCGCCCCAAAAGGTGTTTACTTCAACAAGCTGACCACTAAGTCATGCATTATTGACACGCGGTGTACAAGCTGGAATTTGCTGCTGCGTATGCTTAATAACTGTAGAATCAAAATGTAGCAATGTTCCAACATCCCATCTTCAAAGGTGGCGTAATGAGCAGCGAGAGCAGTTCAAAGGGAATGCTAAAGTGTTTATATAGAGCAATGTAACGTCCACAGAGCTGCTTATTTTACCGCTGATATGGAGGGAGTTGATATTTAACATGAAAGGACTGCTTAAGAGGAGTTTAACAGA
Source organism: Enteromius treurensis (assembly GCA_032275025.1). Lineage (NCBI taxonomy): Eukaryota > Metazoa > Chordata > Actinopteri > Cypriniformes > Cyprinidae > Enteromius > Enteromius treurensis. Next base: position 7,241,642 of record JAUCMU010000048.1, on the reverse strand, counting down.
AAAAACAGGTTAAAGCCTTCTGCTCCGGGCAACAGGGGAAACAGTTAAGCACTCTTCCCATTTAGTGCTGCCTTTCCCTCTGTCTCTCTCACTATTTCGTTCTAACAATTAAATGGCTGTTTTTTTAACTCTTGTTTTGGTCTTGTTTTATTAATCAATTCACTTGTTTGAATTATTTTTCTTGCTGCTTTAGAGGCTATGACAATGTCTCTTATAGATTTTACAATAAATAAGAACTATTGATGTTGGTAACATTTTACAATATGGGTCTATTCATATGCATTAGGCATCTTGAGATAACAACGAGTGACATCTTTTTAAAGCACATTTTATAAATGTACTTCTGTTCAATGTTCATTTTGACTACTTGACTACTCAGGTTTGCATACTTCATATGATATTTCACAAATCCACAATGATATATTTTTTTCTCACTCACTACTCGTATGCTGTAGTACTATATATTGAAAAGTGCATGAGTGAACGATTTGGACATGGACACATAATATGCAATGTGTAAAAGATTCTGCTTTTATTCTTTCAAGCACCTCATGAGTTCAGCACTGCGGCGAGATGTCATGATAGACATGAGCAGTGGCCAAATTTCCAGCTTTCCATCCTCTCTTTCCACACTGACAGCTACTGTACTTTGAGAAAGTCTCATGGCATTATACTGACACTTATATGGCTGCTATAGTAACCAATATAGATCCACTGGATATTGACTGCGTTTGTAAACTGACAGTGTGGACAGTTAAAAAATAAAAAAAACTAATCCAAGTTTTGAAAAAGAAAAAGAAAAAAGCCTTAGAACCAGCATAAGCAAGTGTGATTCCAAAAGGGGGAGGCGGGGAATGGTCATGGGAAACTTATTTATGACGTTGGTGCATTATATAAAACATAATAAAAAGTGTTATAGCCCCTTTAAGAGGTTTTGCTTTGCTTTCTTCTACCATCTCTTTTCACAGAAAGGGATCCTGACACAAATATAGGCCTGAAGCTCAGACATATGCAGAAATTAATCCTTAATCAGCATTAGAGACAACATGAAACGGCATTCGCAGTGCATTTAACTGCTTCATTTAAAATTTAGCGGAGTCCAGAAATCTAAAACCATGCTGAAAATTAGCCAAGATAAACAAGGTTTCAGGATTTTGGACAATTTAAAACAAATATACATTATGATGTAAAATAAATTAGACATGTTTGAGGCTCTTCTCTAATCAAGTAAGTACATGTGAGTACATGTTTATCAAAGCAAAAATGCTAAATACAGACATTTTCACTAGTGGTTTCAGACCTGAACAGGATTTCATCCATTACAATGTGATTGAATAGAGAAATTGCAGGTTTTGAAGAAATATATTAATATTACCAATGGAGCATTGGTTACATCAGTAGAAAATGTATTTCTGATTCTAAAAAAAGCATTGAATTAATGATGAAAGATATTTTTTTTATGAATTACAGTATATTAAATGTACACATTGACCATAAGGCCATGGCCATTTATTATAAAAAACTGAATCAATATATGTCCTGAATAAATTTAGATTTCATTGTGCCTTTATCGTAGCCAATACAGCTTTTGAAGAGGACAAAATGTATTACGTGACATTATATCATAGTGTTGTCAAGCATTTCTTAGAATATTCAGGTTTTCTATGGATGTGTGAAAACAGGTCTTTCAATCTACCGAAGAATGATCCTCACACTGAGTTAGCTGAAACACTTAAGGGCCCTTCTGCAGAGCACTGAATGTGTTTGCCTCAACAATGGGGCCCTTGGTATGAATCCCCCCTCTACTTGAGAGAACACACACAGTCGCTCACACATGCACATGCACCGCTGCGGTCATGCCAAATCCACTCTCTTTCTTCAAGGATTTGGGATTAAGGAATCCCCTGTAGGAGAAAGATGGATCTATTAGAAATGCCTCTGAAAAGTGGTCAGGAGAGGAGGGGTGGTAGAGAGAAGGAGAACAGAATAAAGGAGGAATATCACGCATAGCGGACATAGAGAGATAGAGAGACAGAATAAACGCAATATAGCCTCAGGCAAACAGTGAACAATTGCTACTCTGCCTCATGTAACCCGCTGCAACCTTAAACAGCAAATTTTTTTCAGTCAATTAATTTCTGCTGGTTGGAGATGGAACGCTCACTCAGGGGGCTTTATATGTCTCACTGCACTGAAGGGCATTAGTCAGCAATACAGAGCTTTTTCTCGATGACGCTGAGCACAGAATCATCAACAGAAGCATTATCAAATACACAAAGCATAACACTTTCCTATAATGCAATATCAACACTCCACTATAATATTAAATGGCTTTCGAAAGTGTTTCAGCTTGGGAGATTGTTTCAAATGATTTTTTCTTCTCAACAGTCCGGTGTGGGTGCGTGTTGTATACGTCTCACCGTGTTGCATAGCAGACGGGCTGTGATTCATCATTCCCACAGCACTATATAAATCAAACTCTATCTATAGAGTGAAACCAGTACTCTGGGTCTTCTTTCATTCTTTATAAGCTTTAGGCACCGTGACTGCTGATTTCCTGCTGGCCAATGTAAAGAACTGCCCATCTTGGTGGTGTTAATGTAGCCTTAGTGCAGTTGATTCTGTTTTAGTAAATGTAGAGCACATCCAAATGTCAGGCTTACAGTATGCGTGTGTGTTTTATGGTTTTAATATTAATCAAACTCTCTGATTATTTGAAGTAGAATAAATGCGTGTCTGTTATGTGTTTTATTACTTATAATTCCTTTTTTTTATTTTGTTAGTTGAAACTTATTTGAATAATTTTTATCTTTTAAAAAATAATCTAATATTTTAAATAGTATTATATTTTCTAATCTAATCTTTTAAAAGATATATTCTAGAACTGCTTAATCATTTTTCTTTTAAATCAAGTAAAGGTTTTAGACACTATCAGCCAGTCATTTAGGTCAAGGGATAAAGTTACAAGGCAAGTAAATAGACCTGCTTGGTGGTTATGTCAGAAGAGAGAGAGAGAGAGAAAGAGAGAGAGAGAAGTGTGGCTGTGAGGAGTGAAGGAGAGACAGCAACAGCATGAATCATGACTTCAATAAAGAGCCCAGCACAGATCAATACAGCCCACAGCAGAGCGAGGACACACTCCGTCCCACACATTGTGTGTGTGTGTGTGTGTGTGTGTGTGTGTGTGTGTACAACTTCAGTCTGTGTCTTGTATGTTAGATGCTTGTGTGTGTTAGTTCTTGCAGGTTTGCCCTTGCCTGTGTACGTGTCATATGTCTCTAAATGTTTGATGAAAGGTGGCTCTTTTTAGTCCAGAGCAGGTATAAGCTGACTCATCTATAACACACTATTTAAAAACAGTTCAAACTATAGAAATATCTACTTTTATACCTACCTCCAGGGTTTCTGCTCATTGTGGAAAAGTATGCAATTTGATTATAAAAGGTTTAAATTTCCCGCTCTAGATTAGTTTGGAAAAAATATTTGTGTTTGCAGACTATTGCTGCTGTACTGTTTTCCAAAATATAACGTTGAGAGTGTTTTTTTTTTTTACAGTGTGTTTTGGAGTGGGCAGCCAGCGCATAGAAAATTTGGTGTTTACCATAAACAAATCTCTTTTAAACTTCACTAATTGAATGAGCGTGCACCTACATGTCACTCAAACTAAAAACAGATAAAGGGAGGGCATGATCATTTAAATCAGACTGTACTGTAGTTAATGCGATGAACTGCACCAGTGTTTATCCCTTTGACATGTTTCCTCGTCAGAACACTTTTTTTTTAATCTAGCATTACATCACTTGCTCAGCATTGGATCCTCTGCAGATCAAACACCTTTTACAAGCAAAAACAAAGATTTAATTGGCTTGTATCTTTAAATGTAAAAGTCCTTAGTGATGGGTTTGGGGTTTTTTTGGGTTTTTTTTTACAAACAGCTTTTCACTTCACTAGACATTAAATTGGTGGACTGGAATGCATTGTTTTTGTATTATTGTGATTTTTTTAATCAGCTGATTGGGCTCTCACTCTGACAGCACCCATTCACTGTAGAGGATCCATTGGTGAGCAAGTGATGTAATGCCAAAGGTTTAAAAATCGAAAAACTAAATCTTGGACGGCCTGAGAGTCAGCAGATTAAATTTTTTGGTAGACTGTTCCTTTAATTATCCAAACACTTTCTGGTCCTAGTCAAGCAAATAGTATAGTAGCAGAAACAGCCTATTTAATTGTACTGTAAATGTCACAGAGAACATTATTAAATAAAAAAATACAGCTGTTTCAGTACTAGAAACAAAACATCCCCTAATATTCTAGGTGGACTTTGTATTTGGCCTCTTGCAATTAATATGGAAAACACTTAAGAAAGAAGAATGGTCCAATATTTTATGAGACGAACGCACACAAAATCTCTCTCTACTTTTCGGTACAATTATCGTGCATTAGGATTGCACTTGGTTCGATTTTGTTTGACTGGATTCCACAGAACTGAAATCTCTATAGCTGTTTTTCCCCCTTTTCCCCTTTTGCTCTGTGACCTCATCAGCCTTGTACCGCAGCCAGAGGCTGGCGGGCATGAAGGGCTCGCTGGTCCGTAGCCATCGGGGAGAATGGGCCGTCTCCGAAGGGGGAGTAGGGACACAACACTGGTCAATTCCCATTAACACAGAAGGAACCACAAGGGAATGGAGTCGCGGAGGACGTTGCAACTGTGATCTCTAGGAGTCACGACAGCGCTCTGAGCCAATGCTACTCTGGACACTGGTGCCTTTAAAAAAAGACACGTGCTACGCGGTTTAATGACTCCAAAGACTGAGTGAAGGAGTAGAAAAAGATACAAGGAAAAGAGAAGAAAGGTGCATTATTCCTCTTTTTTCTTTTGTAATTTGGTCGATAAAGGTGAAGGACGTGTCATGGCGATTTTCTTTTGTGTGTGCATGGTGACTGAGCAGGCTGTAAGAGTAAAATCCTGAGATAAAGCTCCATGGCTCTCTGTGTTTAATGGAGTTTAATCCCAAGATTTCACATCCACAGGGTTGAGATAATTCAACCCTGATCATCTCACTGAACCTTCTACCATACAACACACACACACACACACATGTATTAACTATATGGAACAAAACAGGATGCCTCTTGACATTGCTTCCCACTCATACTGCCGCCATATTAAGATGCATATTGGTGCTTCTCTCAAAAGACTATTAGCTCTTTTAAATGAGGACTACAGCCTACATATTACGCATTAGCGTACAGTGCTCAATATCCTCCCCTTGAAAAGTCTCTGTCCACAGCCTTTTCCATTTCAGTACCTTCTTTTTTATTTGTGTTTGTTGAAGCAGTGTGATCTTGACGATTTTGTTTCCCGGTATTTGAAATCCAGCACCCAACTTTAGGATTTTTGATATGAAGCCGTTTTTGCTGCAGTGTGATTCAGCCTTTAAAGAGTCAGTGAAAGAACTGAAGGATTCTAGTAAGAGATAGCTGTGCTACAAAAAGAAATATCCATCAGCTTATATGAAAAACGTCTAACCAAGCATGTTTGTTCAAATTTGTTCAACAAGGTGAATTTTCTGGTTTAGAAGTAATTCCCTGAAGTCTCTCTTTCCAGTATATTTTTCTCTGTCTGTATTTTGCCTGCAGATTCAGCGCAATTTGACAATTAAATCTCGATCTATGTTTTCTTTTGTTCAGCAGGGTTTTTTCATCCAATTACATTAGAATACACAGTATTTAGGGTAAGTATTTTGAAGTGATGAGGTTTCATAAACGAATTACCTTTATGAAAGAAGATATTTTTAAGCTGGAGTTAAAGGAAAGGTGCGCTTTTTTTTTGGCTTGACAATCCTACAGTATATTTTAAAGTTTAAATTAGTTTCGAAAAGCTGTAAGTTTGAAGATTATAGTCTACATGTTATGCAGACAGATAGACAGATGGATAGATAGATATAGGCTAGAGTTTTTGCAGCCTGAAGCTGAGAAAGTGATTTTTCCTAGGAGCGCTTTTGTTTGATTTACAGAGACAGATCACCCAAGACTATCACAAACCGGTGTGTGTTTTCTCTCTGTTTTGATTGTGCTTTTGTGAGCGGATGTGCTGCTGATTGGCACCAGCTCAGGAGAGCAGACTATCAGCAGTCCAAGCCCATGGGGGCATTGCCCAGGTGAGCTGAGCATGCTGGGATACTGACCAACACTAATGTGTCTCCTCTGACTGCCCTGGGCTAACATACACACAGTAATTGTCTGGGGAGTTAGACAGGCCCAGCACAGCACTAAACTTAGACGAACACTTCGACCCTAGAGAGAGAGAGTCAGTGAAAGCAGAGAGGTTTGTGTATTGTTTAGAGGTGACTTCAGCAAGTGCAGTTCCTCTGCGTATCCGAGTGCTTGTTTGACAGATACGGTGCCACATTATGTCCAGTGGCAGAACCTTCACTGCCGCTGTTATACACATACTGATGCCCAACAGTGCACGCACCATTTCTGTTTTCCGCTGCCAGTGTCTCCCTCTCCTCCTCCACTCTTCTCTGTGTAATTAGTTCGATAATGGTGCCGTAAATGATTTCATCACCTGTTTCACTCGAGAGTTACTGATATTCAACAGCTGGAGTTTACACCACTTGTCATCCAGAGCTGTAGTAAATGGTTAAGAGAACGAAGGAGTGTAGAAGGAAAATGCTGACTTCCGCGTCAATGAAAATGGCCACCTTTTGCTTTCCTCACTCACCTTTGTGGTCTCATTGTGAGTGATTTATCAGTGCACATTTTTCAAATCATTCAAATCATGTTTTTTGTTTGTTCTTTAGTTTAATTCAAATGACTTTTCATTTTGTGCTGACATCCATTAGGTCATTCAGGTTATTGGATAAGAGTAACCAATAGCCAAATGGATTTTAGCCATTGATTAGCAGACTTGGATTCGATCTCAATTCATTCTGTTAGGTACAGCTGTTATGTACAGAGATGCCCATATTTCACCATCCAGTCAATTCCTGCTTCTTTTATGCATTTTATGTCACATCATGGAAGTAAAATGAGTTTTTGTAATGTACTTAGCATTTTTATTTGATGATCCAGCATGTTTCAGGGTTGAGAGAGTGTGTTGGTTATAAATAACAAAAATAATTGGTATTTGTTGTAATAAGTGTACATTTTGACAATTTGACAATTTACAATTCTATTGATTATGTGAAAATACTACTGATTTCTGACTGCGTTTTTGTCACTCTGCAACAAATCGTGATTAATAAATGAAATGAAATAAAATGCATTAATATAGCCTCAATTACAACACCTAATATAAATCTTTTGCCCTTAATTTAGTTTTTTAAAGCTTTGTCCGGAATTAAAAATGAGAGAAAGAAATCTGTAATTACACATAATAATTATCACACCATGATTTGCAAACTTCCCAAACGGGTTTGAAGGCAACATAAAGATGAAGGAAGAAGCTCTAAATCTCACTCTTCACTGAAATGGTGTTTTATGCAAAAGCTTCCCTGTGGTCAGCCAGACCGAGTTGCCAATGAGAGGCAGGTAATGAGAGAGGAAGATGGATAGCTGGAAGGAGCATGTGAGTGGTGGAGTGGGAGAGAGAGGCCTCTCAGGGCTAACGACATTAAGCGCCGCTGATGAATCGACACCCATTGAGCAGTATTGACTTCACCTGTGCGCCTCTGCCAATAGCACAACACCAAGTCCCCAGTCACAGGCTCAGTTTTTTTCAATTAAAAGAAATAATTTGATTTCCACTGCCTTGGCCTCTGACTGTGCAGGGCAAGTGATGGCGTGATTGATGGGCAAGTGTACGATTCAGGATGTCACCCCACAACCTCTGTGTGGTGCCCTGACGATCTCACGCGCCTGTAGAGATGGCCTAGTGTAGGTTGGAGGTAAGTGCTTACCTCCCAGCTGTCAATCACTGATGTTTACAGATTCTTTCACCTCTCGTTGCCACTATAATCACCAATATGAGCTGTATAACGACTCCTGTGACCTTACCCATCTTCCAGATCTTTGCAAATACACTCCATTTACATCAGCTAACCTTTAATCTACTGCCACAAAGCGGATATGTTTGCATGCAATGAAAAGATGAGGAGGAGCCCATGGAGGCGGCTTTGAAGGAGACCGCTTTTCTGAAGAGAGATGTAAAATCGATCCTAATGATCACTTGTGACATTCATGTGCAACTCATTTGCCTCCATTATTTCCCTATAGTGCATTAGATGGCGAGATTTGCTCCAGCTCTAATCCGGTGATGTCTTTAAAAGGGTGAACATGTTTGATCCGCTGATCAGCCTGCAGAAACGGCCCTCTGTAGATCTCATGTAAATGAATGATAGTGATGACATTGATTTTGGTATATGTTTCGAGGCTGTATGTTCAGAGGCTGAGGCTTTCTTAGTGTGTGTGGTTGTGTAGTGCTGGAAGATCGGTTAATGTAGTGTTTCTAATGAATCGAGGCACCCAACACGCAGTACCTCATTTTCTCAAGGTCACCTCGGCCATTAGATTAGCATATTCAATGTCTTTAAATATTTAACATTGTGCCTCTAATGCATTTTTTTATACCAAGCACCCAGGATACTGTTATAGGGCTGAATCTATCTATTATATGAAGACTAGTCACTGATCGTTGAAGACTAGAGTAATGACAGATTTACCATCACATGAAAAAAGTATATTTCTATTTATTCTAAAATATGTGGTATTTATATTGGTTTAAGTTATAAATTGTAGTTTTTTCACAATTCAAGACATTTCCACAGATACCCCGCATTTAGAAAAATGCTTCTCTGATGCACTAGAAGGCGACACATTGGTCCATAACACGTTTAGACTGGAACAGTTAAAAAGACATAAAATACCAGCTGACCAGTGCTTGAACAGTTAATCATTTTGGTAGTACTGCTTATGCAAAACATGTCTTCTTATGCAGAAGCAATTTGCTTCTTTCTTATCATTTGCTCTTTCTTTGCAAGACAACAGTGTTTGTTTGGCTGGCAGGTGGAGGGCTTGTTTGTTTCAGCGGTCTGTCACACAGCATAGAAATTACAGCGTGGAGTGATGGACACCGAGCCAAGGGCTTCTGTTTGTCTTTGGTTGCACAAGGTCAGAATGTACCTTGTCCGAATGTGCAGTCAAGCAGCACCGCTACAAACATGTGCACGCAAACATAGATTCATGAAGTCTCTCTATTCCTCTCTCACTCTGGCTTCCTCTCGCTCGCACACATAAATTCACACACGGTCCGTAGGGACCAGGCCAAAATGTCAACCTGAGCACATGTCTGCTTCCTTCTGCTCGAAGCTCTATGCTTAATTCACAGCAGCACCTGGTGGTGAAAATGGGCACAGACAATACCCTGATGAGGGAAAGGGGAAGAAGGAGAGAAAGCGAAAGGACACAGGTATAGCTTGTATAGCTCTGTGCATGTCTTTCATACCTTGTTTCGCATACACACTCACAGCAAACAACTTGACTCATATTAGGCCCGCATAATCTAACTTTGAATCCCAACAGTTGAATCACTGTTGTGCTGAAGTTCAGACAGACCTCCCAAAGCCACCGAGTGTAATGAAGTCTATTCCCAAATTGAGTTTAGGCTAAATCAAATGTGGTATTGAATCATAGACTTTCCCGGCTTGTAGGAAGTTTAAAAGTTTAAAAGAAGTAGCGTTGTAAAGGGAATTGAATGTAAATTGTCATAAAGAAAGTAATTTTATAACAGGTGGCAATAAGCTGGTAGAGTGTGGGAGTTATAGTGAACTCTGGTATTAAAGTATGGTATATACAGGTATGTTTGTGCAACGAGGTTTTGTGCAGAGACAGAGTTTTTTTTGCTTTCTTTTGTTGCCAAGTCAGAGACAGAGAGAGTAAAATAAGGGACATTGACAGACTTGGAATGTGATCAGTCATCTTACAGTGAGAAGAGAGGGGTAATTATCGGTGAAATACAGCAAAGCCTCCTGTCAGCAGATTCACACACACTAATCAAGAGATCGACACAATAATTGTGTTCCAACAACAAGTGGCCTTCGGCCATCAGGTTCCACCAATAAACGTTTGAATGCAATTAGAGAACAGTATCTCTGAAATTAGGCCTGCCATAGCATTAATTACACAATTACTGACAACGGCGACTCAATCGGTTGACGGGAGGGGGAGGGGAGGTAGGCTGGCTGGGTGTTTGAACTTTGGACGCTGCTTTGATTCATAGTCTAGGCTTTGTGGAAATATCGCCTTTGCCAAGTTAATTTGTAAAGGCCAGCATATTTGGGAAGAGAAAATCAGGCTGACCTTTTCCTGAAACAATCCCAGCTTTTGCTCAGTCTTTGTCTTTCTCGCCATGGCTGAAGTCTTTTGTGTTGTTCTCACATTTCTCTCTCTGTGGTTTGTGCTAACTGAGGGCCATAACGTTCGATTAATCAACTCTAATAGAGTAAATGCGCATCAGTATTGTTGTTGGCTCCAATGGATGTTTTTGCCTTCTCTCATTTACCATAGATTCCTCTCAAATTAGCTCACTTAAAGCAGAAGGGAAGACCGGGTCTTGTTCAATCATGGCAGTTAGCTTTTAATCATCTTTTTTGCATAGCGAGCTCTGGCATGTAATGAGCTTCTATCTGGACTGTTTGCAGTAGAGTCACATATCTTCGCCATCCTCTCTCTCTCTCTCTCTCTCTCTCTCTCTCTCTCTCTCTCTCTCTGTCTGGATGTGCCAGTGGCGTGCCCACACTCTGGAGTGCTGTCTTTGTGCAGGACTGTAGTTTCACGGCTCTGTAAAGAGGAAGACCATATCTCCAGTCACCCAGCCAGCCTGGAGCGGTCCTGTGGCAGCACCTCATCAGTTGGGATGGCAACACTGCTTACAAACCTTTGCCACATTTTTTTGGAAAGGTTAAAGGAGAGAAGGGTGAACAGATTGAAACACTGGAGGTGAGGTGTTCATTAAATTTGCAGTTATATAATGGGCAGAACCTACACACTTCCAGCTATGGCTGTCAAAACACCAAAAAATCATTAGTCTAGCAATATTATATGTTTCTCAATATTAATTTGGATTGTATTTTTTTAACTTTCAGTTTGTTTGTATGAAAAAAGTCATTGTAAGATTCTAATAGTAAATTATAATAGTATCTAATGTTTGCATTTTAGTTTAATTATGCGTTATCTCTATTCTTTTGTTATTTTTACTTTTCTATTCTATGTTTTTTTCCTAGATGTTTTATGTATATGCTTGTGTTTTAATTACAGAAAATCTAGTTAACAGTCACAACACTGGTATCAAATGCCCCGATAGCACTTTTTGCATCCCTAGTTCCCAGTTTTCAAAGTCTTAATGGCATTCATATTGAAAAAACTTCATGACACAAGACACTTCCACCCACGTCTCATCGACTGTCTCGCATTAGCCAGACGTGTCCAGTCAGCTGTCTGCTTAAGCCCAGCTTCAGGTGAGAGAATCGTCCTCACCTCTTTACAGCTCCGTACCTCAGCTGCTGTATTTATTACAGCCTTTTTATGGGACCTTTAAAGATTCCCTGATGAATTTTGGAGGCTTGTGAAAACACTCTCGGCCGACTATTAATATGGTTTGGTGGGAAACTCCCACCACCGTCTCCCCACGGGAGTGTGAGAAAGTACTTTAAAATTCCTTCTCATTTTCTTCTCTCTGAGAGTTGTTTTTCAGAGAGGTTTTAGATGTTCACCGTAGGGCTTGTCAAACCCATTTGGCCAACATGCAACAAACATACAACTACATATATCTGCTCATGAATTAGCTATGATACTTGTAATGTTTTACATGTTTTTTGGCTTAGGTGATGTTCACATGCATACATTATGCTCAAAGCATCATTTTGAACCCTAAAAATAGGTTTTCGCTCCAGTTAACCCTTTCCTAGATGGATTTCATACTCTGGACTTGAGTCTCGGCCCTGTTGAAATAGGTCAGCCGATGGCCCAATTTTCCCCCTACTACTCCAGAAGTGAACAGAAGGTGAGCGTCAGTTAAAGTGGTGGGAGGAGCTCAGGGGATGAGTGACAGGCCCATGGGAGCTGTCCTCAGTATAGAAGTGCTGAAGCAGGGAATTCATCCACATGGCTCAAGAATTCACCAACACAAAGGAGCGTTCCCTTCCTCTCTGGTGGCTCCATTGTGAATCTCACCGTACCTAGTTCTGTCTTCATAATACAGCTGGGGAGAACATATCAGCCTGGGTGTGTCTGTAACAATGGATGATAACGCTGCTTCCATTCTTTGGAAATGAAAGTGCTAGTAACTGCATTGAGATATGTTCTCATGTACTGTAGTTTCACACTCACCAGTTTTGAAGTTTTGGTCTAGTACAAGCATTGTTTCACGGCGTTCTCATACTATAGTTAATTCAATAACATGCGAGGTGTTCCAATGGCAGATCATAAAGCATGTAGAGGGAGAATGAGATGTAGGCTGCATTAGGCTAATGTCGCTTTGCGTGGCGGAGGGCTGAGCAGCACTTCGTGGTGGCCCGGGCTTTGATAAATCAGACTCCCTCTCCCGTCCCCCTCCAACAAGCCTCGGGAATGGCAGCCAGGCAGACGCTCAGACTAATCAAGTGTATGGAAATGCATGTGTCCAGTTAGCGCTCACTCACCTCTGTCTTTTCACACAGACTGTGCTTCAGCATTGTACAGCTCTTGGAGAAGAGGTCTTGAACCTCCTTCTGCTCTCCATTGTGTTTTATCACGCAGCGTACTCATGAAATATTCACAGTAGGCTCTTCACAATAAGCGACAGCATGGAGGAGCTGGGAATAAAGCCTGGCCTTACTTTTCCATGCATGACCCCGAGAATAAAAAAAGTATTCACCGGTGAAGTGAGGTAATCTCATAGCTTCAGAATTTGACACATACCTTTGCACCTACAGTTACCTGCTAAGTCATGAGTCTAACATAAAGCAGTAAACATCGCCCACGACTCAAAATAATAGAGCACGTCACATATAGAGCAGCCACACATGATCACTTGTTCAGTATTGGCAGAACTTTAGGGTTTTGTCCTTCTGTTTGGGTGCACTCGTAAACTGGTGAAACTACCCATATGCAGAAGCAGAAGGCCCTGTCAAGAGGGGTAGAGAGAGAGAATTATAGAGAGAGCAGAATGAAAGTGGGAAGGAGAGAGCTTGGATCAGCGCACTGTGTTTTGGCTAAAGCCAGATGGCTGGTGCATTAGCTCCAGCACCTCAGCCTGTTCCTCCTGTCCTCTAGCTGTGTTCTCCACAATCAGCGTAGAGCTTTATGAGCTGTGCAGAGCTGCTGTTTTTATCCACGAGCTGTTTGCGTTCAACCTCTATCCTATCACATTTAACTTTACCTCCACCTCAAAATGCCTCAAAGAGAGAACGCTGGGGAATAAGAGCATAAAAATGCATTTAAAGGCTAGCGAAAGAGCGGCGGTCCAGGCTGCTCCTGTGTGATAGGATTGGGTTCAAATGTGCTGATTTCAAACTGCTACACTTTGTGGTATGGCTTCATCGCAGTGGTTAGAGGCCTATCTTGGAGCAGCACAGCTTTTCACAGGGAATATCCCAGCAGCAAGGCTCTTTGGTACCTCAATCCGCCTCTGGTTCAGCACTTCAGCTGGGCTGGACCATCTGCCTTTAATTGATTGAGCACCTTATCAAGTTGCCTCCATTTCTATTTTAATCTGCATCGGCGAAAACCGTTTCAGTTTCATTAAATTAAAAGAATATCATTACGTTCTTAATGATGATTGATGTCTAAATAACAGTAACATTTAGGAAATATCAAACAATTAGGCCTCAGGCTGCTGAATGTGAAATTGTCCTTTTACGTTCATTTCTGCGAGCGAGATTCTTTTTTTCTTAGCGCAAGCACAGCAGCCTCTGCATCAGCACATCAAAGTAGCCCAACATCACCAATTTTATTTTTCATTTTTTCACCCTACTGCTAAATGATAACCCCTTCCACCTACTCTATTCAAGAAGCTGTCAGAAATGCATTTACACACACATACACACGTAACCTCCTCACTCACGCCTGTCTTATTTTCTTGTTTTTCCTCCATTGGTGCTAAAACAAATGGCAACAGAGAGGACCCAGAAAAAGGCTGAAAAGTTGACATTTAAGTGAAATGGAGCCCAAATGGGCCGGTGGGATACAGTAATGATGCTGGAGAGGCTGGGACTCAAAAAGAAGATTTATGGGCTCCGGGAGCCCATCATATTTTAGCCGTCAGTGCGCGCTGTGGGTGGTTTATGTGGGCTTGAGGGCTTTTTTGTTGAGCCTATCACTTGAGGCCTTTTGTGACTTACTGACATGCAATGTGAGGCCACGGACCAGGGCTCTAATAGTCAAACTGTCACTGGCTATACACTTTCACTCACAGTGTCTATTTTATATGCTGCATTCGGATTGCAACAATTATCGTACGTATTTTATAAATGCACTGATGGATGGAAACAATAATTCATTGGCTTAAAGAACCAACAATTCCAAATTAGGTTGTTTTTTATTTTTCAGTTCCACACCTGTTAGAGTTAGTTTCTTCTGTGGAACATAAAAGAAGGGATTTTAATTCAACAACAAACAACACTGTTTCATAGTAGAGATAAAAAACAAAAAACAAAGATCGTTTGAGAAAAAAACTGAAGAAAGTAAATCAAAAAGGGTTGAAATGACATGAAAGTGAGTAAATGATGTTTTTTTTTTTTCTTTCTGTGATCTCTTTTCACTCAGTTCATGTTCACTCCCATCTCTGTTTTTGACTGTTCCCCACTGTGCCAATGGAATAATTGACAAGCCAGAGTGGCCGAGGTGTCTCTGTTCATTTGCCAGGCACTTTGTCTGTTTTAATCATGCCTTTAATTGGCAGTGGAATGGGGATGAATGGCAGTGGAAAGACAGGGAAGAGCTGCAGTGTTGCTTTGTACATCTGAATCTCAGCCCCGGGGATGGCTTGTGACGGAACGGAGGTGTTTGTCAGCTGCTAGATTAGGTAAAGATCTGGCAACCTGCACCAAAGTTTGAAAGTAGACTTTTGGGCCCACCTCTCGGGGCTTTTGGCAAGGTTTGCACTATTAAATTGTTAATACCAGTTTGGTTTGGCCGGCTGCCTTTCCTATTTTAGTGCTGGCTGGATTCGTCGTCATCATCCTTCCAGGTAGTGACTCAAGAAACAAACCATCAGTGAAACACACTGTTCCTGAGCTTACAGGATTAGCTCTTCCAAAAAAAGGAAAAAGAAATTCACCCTCATGTCGTTCCAAACCTGTATGACTTACTTTCATGTACTGTGAATGAGTCTGAGGGTTTTTCTAGCTTTGAAAATGTTGCAAAATAGCCATAAAAATAACACTTGGCCTATGTATCTGACTCAAGTGCTGTACTTCAAGTCCCTAAAATTTCACAAAGTTATCATTTAATCACAAAAATTGATGAATCAGTTCTGGATCAGAGAAACTTGTGTAGTCCATCTACTACATATGCTGTGCACTGTTTTATACAAGAAATTCCTTTTTAATCGGATCCCTTCTAACTAAAATTGTTATCAGTACTTCAATTCAAACAGCAAGTTAGTGTTCGTGTAAACAGGTAGTTATACAAGAGGACATCTCTACATTCATGAACCTTATTATTCTGATATACAAAGCACAAGAGTAACTGTGGAAGGGGAAATTTGAAGATTTCAACGGAAATAAATCCAATAAGACATGGAGTCAGGGTTTCAGGAATATTACCCTGGTAAATGCAATAACTCAGAAATGAAATATATGAACATCTCATTTCCCATATTTGCAACCTGATTAGTGTCAACAGCAGCAGAGGCATGTCTCTGCCCTCTGCTTCACACAGTTTGAGAAATTATGTGTAGCTCATGTAAGTAAGTAATAACAGGCAGGAGCAGGGATCCCATTTAAGAGATCATTTCCTGAGAGAATCCTGACACTGCTTTAAATAGCAGCAGAACACAAAAATATGGATTTTCTCTCGGTAAATGATAGCTGGCCCAGTCTCTCCATGGAATCACAGAGAGCCAACAGTGAGAGATATGAAATATCTCAAAGGACAAAGTTACAATTTCACTGAAGGGAAAAAATTACCATATGAGTAATAGTAATAAAAAAGGTAAATGGAATTGGGAAATGACATGAACCAGACTTGAACTCACTCTCACGTGTGGCATAACTGATGTCAGCATATACTAATTGTTCAGCCAATGGACTTTGACATATTAGTGGACATATAATGCTGTTTTGCAAAATAATATTTTGGTAACATGTAGTTTAAACATATTTTTAAGACATCTTAAGACAGTGTAGTACATTTGTTGTTGTAAAATTAAAATATCCTTTTTTATTTAAAAAAGAAATAATAGTTTTTTTTTTTGGTCTTGATTGGATGTGAAGACTTGCTCTAATTATTCAGTGACTTGATTACTGATAACACACTTATAACTGTTTAGTCTTTTGTGTGATTCATTTAAAGAACCAGCAAGGCATTTAGTCATGAATCATTCTTCAGTTATTTCATTTTGTCCTATGTTTTGTTTTGCAGTACCCAGCTATTTCCACAGCCTTTTTTATGTCATCACACTGAATTCAATGAATAGATGGGCTGCTCTTTACTAACAGGAAGGGTGGCTGCTGGTAGAACTGAATCCACCTGCTTATTACCAGGAAGTGTTAACACTGTGTCAACACTGTTTGAAAGATTGTTCTTTCGCTCATGACTAGCCAAGCTCTCTCGCTTTTATCTCCCTGTTTTTCTTCTCTTGCCTTTCTTTCTCTCCCACAGAGCGCTAATGTCTCACAGTTTACTTGCAAATCACATTTGTTCCCTAAATTGTTAATCACTGACAGTACAGCCTGCCTGAGAAGGTATGTGTTTGTGTGTCGGTCTGTCGGATATTCTGCGTTGATAGAGGCACGATGCCCTCTTTAAATCAACAAGCACCTAGTGTGTATTCAGCGGGCCAATTAAGAGTCATTCATTTGCTAATGGTGGCCCTGTAGAGGTCTAAACTGCTCCTGAAGGCTAGCTCGCCGACAGACAGCGCACAAATCTTAGCACAGCGCTAACTTAGCGTAGCTCAGCTAAACCCGACATAACTGGCACGCTCTTCCTCTGCCCACTCAGCACATCCGCAGCCCTACTTTCCCTAGTAAAAAATCTAATTGAATTCATTATTTCTTGTTTTATGACTTCAGCTGCAAGTTTAATTTGCTCAGTAAAAGGACCCACTCACTCCCCAACCCAGTGCTGTCTTGTTCTTTGATGCTTTTGTCATGTAGGCGGTAATGCTGATGATCTTTTAAAGGTTTCTTTGGTGAATCTATGTCATTACCAGACACTCATTGTGAACCTTTTCAACCTTTTTCACTCACCCAGACAGCTGTTTACCATTTGCAAAAAATGTTTCTAGAACTTATGCGTCAAATGATGGTAACAGTGTTCATGGGTTTTTTATCGTGTTTGAATTCATGTACATACTTGTTGAAAATAAGTCACGACTTGAAATCTGGCATTACTTCACTATAATCCATTTTTGATTTTTAGGTCCTGTTTAAATTCCCCTTATTGACAGGGTATTTATGTTGATCAGTATTATGAGAAATGTCATGAGTTAACCTAACCTGTTTTAAAAAAAATTACAACATCAAGAGACTGCAAGAATCACAAAATGTGACAAAAATGTGAATTACTGTAAATCCAGTGATTCAAACTCACCAAATCAACAAGTGTTTCTTGTACTAGATAAACTGTCAAAGTTTCAAGATTTGCCTTGTTAATACATTCAACTTCGTTTGATCAGACCTAAAAATATATATTATTGTACAGTATATGATACAAATATACAAATATTGTATGATGCAAAAACTGCTTGTCATTCATTACTTATGTTTCTGTAAGTTGTTAGTACTAAATCAAAACAACCACAATGGTTAAACTAAATCTGGTTGTGTTGTCCGCATTATGAGTGTTAAATCTTTTGCTTTGTTTCTTTGTTTTTGGAACAATGGGAGATCAGGCTCTTTCACTCGTACGTCTTGGCAGTACTGATTTGCAGACGTTGCCTGTAGGCCTTCTGCATTGGCCCTTTCATGGACCGCTGTAGGGTGGGGATGAGGACTCCTGGCAGACTGACCAGCTCACCTATCTTCCTGGCTCCAGGGCCTGAATCTCTCTGTTAAATCTCACTCATTCTCAGTTCAATCAGGCAGGCTTCCATTGCTCTTGGCTTCACTGCTAGCAATGAAATGGCCACAGCGAGCAACAAACTAACCCTCCGCCCTTGCCAACAGAACACAATAACAAATCAGACTGTCTTTCTTTTGAAAAGGTTTACTTTTCCACTCCCGGATCTTGGCGTAAAAATAGACATAAACTCATTTGTCATTGTAGGAGAAGCAGCATGGGTGGTGTGTATTGAGGAGACTGTGGTGAGATTCTCAGTGTCACCACTGGGTCCTGACAGCGTAGGTGGGCACATAATGGCATACTGTGTGCCAATGCCCAGGGAAATCAACCAACTGGTGGGACATTTGAGAATACGCATCCTGCCGCGGGCATTTCCGTTACTTCATTTGATGGTATGTATGTATAAATAGACTGCGGGTCGTAAAGCATGATGACTCGCAGCTAGACACAGTGATAGTAAATTCATGTTGTGACGGCGTCAGGCACAGATGAAATCTAATGCAACATGCATTTAGGCATGAAAGTGAAATATTGCATGCATGGTCAAAAAGTAATACATTTATCTTTCATAAGAAATTTTACATGATGCCATCCCAAGAAAATGTCTTCATACAACTTCATTTTCTTATATAATACAGGAAAACTTATATGAAATGTAATGTACTTGCATGAAATGGAAGCATTTATGTTAAAATTGTACAGGGTCCCTATTCAAATAAAAAAACAAACAAAAAAAAGTCATTGGAGAGTTTGGCAAAAATCCAATTTGATCACTGCGTAGGAAAAAAAAGTTAAAACTGATAGGATGGATAGAAGAGGAAAAGTTTCTTTTTAAAATCAAAGACGAACAAGGCAAACAGTGGGAGTTACAGAGAGAGAGAGTGATTGTGAACAAAATATACTTTTCCAAGCAGGCCCCGTGTTTATGTGTCTTGCTGTAAAGTTCTGTTTTTCGGCTATATGGATTACAGGCGTTTTTTCCTCTCAGGAGTCTTTTATGGTACAGTACTCAGTTTGTGCCTCCTTTATCAGTCACAGCGGCTGTGTGTGCTGACACTGTGTTTCAACGGTGTGTGTGTGTGCGGCTTTATATACAGTGGTGGAGTGGAGAGGGACAGGCTTAGTTTTAAACACATGCCCGGCACGTCCGGCCGGCTTCAGTCCAGCAGAGGAAATAAAGAGGAGGTGAGACAAAAAGCTTCCCTATGGCTCCAGGCTACAGTTGAAGCAGCCACACAGGAATTCAAAATATCATTCTTCTCCAAGAGCATCTATTCCTCCACCCCCCTCTGCTCTGTCTTTCCCTTTTATAGCCTTCAAAACACCCGCAAAAAGCACATGGTACGCGCTCAGAGGACTTCTCCCTTCGGACCGGGTGGGACTTTTGCTTTGGTTTCCCCTGCCTTCTTGCATGAGAAATGATGATGTTGGTTTCTTGTTGTCACCTCGCTGTCCTTTGACTGCTCCCGATTTGCATAGGCTGTTTTGTTGCCCGTCGATATATGGGGCAGCTTTAAGGAAATTGCGCTTTGGCACGGGTCCCCTGCTGTACAGCAGGCAGAGAATCGTAAGTGTCAGTGATAGACTGGGCGATATAAATAGCTTTGGTGATGGCAGGATAATGCATGAAGCCTTCTCCTTGCCACAGCTCAGGACTGGCAGGGAGACGGAGGGAAAAGCGGGCCATGTATCTTTTTTTCAGGTCACTCCGAAAAGCTCCTTGAGGTGCAGGAAGAGCCCTTGATTAATTATTACCGTCATCATCATCATCCTTAGCGGGAGCATAAATCAGCCAGACGTCAGTGTGGCTGTGGGAGAGGGGGGTAGGGGAGGGTCCGGTGTGCAGGACTTGTAGCCTGTCGAATGGTTGTCAGTTTTTATTGTGTTTGATTTAATACACCTCCTCATGACAGCCGCCCCCCAGTGATAGATCCAGCTCCGTCTTGTCAGGAGAACAGGAGAGGATCTGACTAGTGATGTGCTGGACCAGCGTTTAAAGCGGGGTACATTCTATAGGATGACATGGATTTGTTTTCTATAGCTCACTAAGGAGTACGGGTTTGGCTTTCGGCACTGGAGTTTTTTGCCCAAACCTAAAATATTTAAATAATTTCATTCCACATAAGGCTACATTCTCACAGCAGCTCAATATGGCTGTCAGGCTTGTTTTAAACTGCCAAATGCACGTCCATTCACACACAGTTAAGAAATAGTATAAAAGTGTTAAGCACATTCAAGTTATTTCCTGAGAGAAAAAAAGTAATTTACTCACTTATGATATTTTAAAAGTCAAAAGGATCTATACACATTAGACTCTGCGGAAGAGAGAAAGTCATGCAGGGTTGGAATGACAATGTAAGTAAATAATGATAGAATTTTCATTTTGGGTGAACTATCACCCTGAACTAATCTGAACTCGCAGTCAAATTTGAGAAAGTTTGATTAGTCTGTGCTGTGTGAATGGATCCACAGGAGTTTAATTTACATAGAGTGAAATATGAGCTACAGTATATGTAAATTGAAGTGATTAGACTGACTTCTTGTATAAGTTGCCTTCTCTGATTTATATGTTTGTTATTAACAGTTAGACCGAAGAGAAAGTGAATACAGTATACAAATAAATTATATATACTGCTCTTATGCTCAACAAGGCTGCATTTATTCAAACAATACAGTAAACACTAATAAAGTATTACAGTAAAAGTATAAATATCTGTAACAAATACATATATTACATTTTTCTGTTGTGTTTTTAAATGTAATTTATTTCTGTGATGGCAAAAGCTAAATCGTTTTAATCGGTGTTGAAAACAGTTGTGCTACTTAATAGTTTTGTGGACTTTATTCTAATAGAACCTTTAAAAGATCAGCATTTATTTAAAATAGACTTTTTGTAACAATTTAAGGTCTGTACTAGCTGTACTAATTATTTTACTAAATATTATTGTTAGTACAGCATTTATATTTGTATACAATAATTTACAGTTATATAAAATGTATATTTTTTTCAGTTTACCTGTTTGTAAGTATGGCCACATTTGAACAGAGAGAGTGGTATTTTGGCAAGCACAGACAGACCTTGCACAATTTTTCCCAATTGATCTGTTTATTCTGTTATTTGCATTTATCTATTAAATAAATTATTTACATAGTTTTCTGAATGGCCTGAGTTTTAGGATAAGAAAATCTGAATGAATAAATATTTTCTTCATCAGTTTTCATATCATTTTGCTGCAGTCAACATCTGTGGCAGTGTCACTGTGAAGGTGTTAGGAGCATCTGAGGCTGTGTGTGTGTGTCTGTGTGTGTGAGAGAGAGAGAAAGAGAGAGAGACCCTTTTTTTTGCATCACACTGACTGTTATGAATATATGTACACAGCTGAACCCGCCTGTGGATTTGTCTTTATAAAAACTCTTTGACACGTCGGCTGCGGAACCACTTCATTTATTCCACTTGCGTAGATTAAGGCTGGCATTACTGGTAAGGTCACACCATGAATCATTGTTACCTTGACACCGGAGCTCTGCCGAGCATGGCCGGGCGGGCAGCAGGTCGGGCAAGCGGGAAAGCAAGCGGGCGTCACACCACAGAGGCTGAGGGGAAATATCCATCAATGCCTCCATTACCTGCTCCCACGCAGGCCAACACAAGGTCTCCTAGTGGGCATCAGGGTGTCAGTGGGAATAGCTAATAATTGAGAGTGATGGGGGAGTTTTTAAATGACACGTATGTTGGGTAATCCGGCAGCATTGTGCTTTTTGTAGCACCTTTGGATCTCCTCTTCTCTTCCTCTACCGCACACACTTAGTCCCACCACCTCTCACATCTGTCACGGACAAGCACACATACACTTTCGTTATTAGCTTTCTTGTGACACTGAATAGATTTGTCAGAGTAACCCAATCTTGCGGCAGTGAAAAATGATGAGCAACAGTTATTTTAAGACCTTCCAGATATTCTCAGAGTTTGACTGGCACTGTACCATAATGAGTGTGTATTAGTGCTGATCTCCTCCCACACAGGGAAGGTGGGATTTATTCCTGGTAGCTCAAGCTAGTTGACGCAAGAACTGTACGCCTGTAAACGTGACCCCTTGACCCAATCCTGTTCTGTCAAAAAAATGACCTAAACCCAACAAATTGTTTATTCTCTCTCTTTTTGTCTCTACATGCCAGTAAATCCAGATTTATTCAAATGTGTGTGCATGTTTGTGCACAAGTTAGGCTAAAATGTCATTTTAACGTTTACATTTTATACATGTGGCAGACATCTTTTTTTATTCGAAACAACTTACTCATTTCATCAGCTAATTAATTAATAACGTTTTGGTTTTTATTATAAAGTACACACACAAAACCTAACAGATTTTGACAGTTCGGCTTTGCTCAAGACATCTATAGATAGGGTCTCTATGTCGAATGGAGTCTCATGTTTCTATTTCTTACAGTTATGCCGAGTTCAGACTGCACGATTTTCAAAGTAGTCACGTCACACATCTTTTCACACTGCATGACTATCTGGGGTAGTTTTCAGTCGCTGATGTGTTCACACTGCATGATAGATCGGCGACAGGGGCTTTCACATTGCATGACTTTACAATAAGAAGAATCGCCGACAACTTTGTCTCACTGCCAAACACACGCGTGAAGTGACATGGAAACAATGCAAGGTCACGTGTTCAAGACCGAAGTTCCCTTTCAGTCGGTCACTCCGAGTCACGTCGGTGACCGACGAATAGGAATCTCGCTTCGAGATGGCAAATCTA
>JAUCMU010000048.1:7180476-7218569 GCA_032275025.1 Enteromius treurensis | reverse complement strand
TCGTCGGTCACCGACGTGACGTCTCCGTTCCCTTCTTCAGGGAACGAGGGTTACAATACGTAACCGAGACGTTCTCACCTGAGACTGGGATTATTATTAAAAATGATATCATGCAAAAGGAGCTTGTCATACAAATTGCATGTGCGCTCATTTGCAACGAAAAGAAGATTATAGAGGAGGATATTTACTATCTATACCTTTGTAACTCCTCCCCCAACATCCCGCTGAGAACACATTTCACGCGGCATGATTTAGAATCGCTGACTGGTCCAGATATTTAGCATGCCAAATATCTCAAGGGGGTCGGCGACACGTTGGCAATTCTCTTAAATCGCGTCTTTGATAGTTGTGTGACCGTCACTCACGTGCACGAGCACCGATTTGCCTGTGATTTTAGGCATTTGTCTGCGATTTCTCAAAACCTGTCGGCAAGTCAAAATAGGGGCTAAAATCGTGCAGTCTGAACTCGGCATTAGCTGTGCCCGATGTCATGCAACCGTACAGTATATTCATTATTGGCCATTTTTTTATGTTGTCCAAGTTCTGTCTAAGTCAACTTCCAATTATAGTACACTCTTTTATACCCATAATATATTCTGCTTAACACATGCATGGGATGATGCTTTACTGCAGAAAAAAGCCAAGCTCAAACACACACAAACAGAAGAGTTCCAATTGTTCACTTTTTAAAAAAATTGTTTGTACATTTTTGTAATGTAATAGGCCAAAATGATGAAAAGTACTGTGCATTATACATTAACTGCTGTGTGTGTGTGTGTGTGTGTGTGTGTGTGTGTGTGTGTGTGTATGTATATAAATTAAATGGTGGATGTGATGAACTTTGCTGTCATCTTCTCACTGTGAATGATCATAGGGGTCTGTGTTCTCATTATCAGGGCTCCAGTGAGGCAGAGGACTGGTCTTTCTTTGTGTGAGACTGAGACTCTCAGTAATTCTTTGAAGGCCCATTAGCCTCCTCTATAGCCCAGCCAATAAAGAGAGGAGAAAATTAATGCACATCATATAGAGCAGCGGGTTCTCAACTGAGTTGCAGGTCTGTTCTGCTCTTTCTTGCAAGGATAAAACAATGCTAAATGCGAATAATAAAACGAAACTAACCATATAACAGTGCATAGTTTGGATAGCAAAACAAATAGGCTTTTTCTGAAGGAGGAGAACAGAACTCTGGTAGAAACGAGCCAAATAATTCAGACCCGAGCACGAAGGTTGCGTGACGTGATTTCATTCTTAAAAACAGCGTATAAAAACATTACCCAGACTACATTAAAAATTGATTCACTTGCAGTGAGGATAAACAGTTTATTTTGTGCAGTGACTCATTGGCTACGAAAAAGCTTAAAACCAACAAAATCCAACCTTTACAAACCTTATTTGTACATTTTTCAAATGAGTTGTTCTGTGTTTATGCAGCTTCTTGGCATGTTAATACATTTCCAACTTTGGTTGTACATATGTTCACTTTTATAAGAATTGGAAAATAGACAATAGACAAAAATACAGCTTCTGGGTCCTGAGACAAACCAGTTAAGATCTGCTGATATAATATGTCTGTGTTTGTGCTTGTGTGATATCTTCCAGTGTCTGTTTTGTGTCCCATCATGGCACTGTCTTGTATCTTTTTCACTGGCAGTTGTGTGGAGATTTATCCCTCTTTTACAACGGTGAGGAGTGCACTCGTAACTCATGAATGAACTCCATTACACTCACTCAGAGTCCTGCACAATCCCGCACATCTCCCTGCCATCAATCAGCCTCCCTCTCTCTCTCTCTCTACATGTCCATTCACACCCGCCTATCGCACGAGCTCTTCAGCCTCCTGTCAATAGCCATCTGATCCTGGGATACAGAAAATATAATTCTGAATGAAACTAATACAAAATCCAGAATCGAGAGTGCTTGTTGATTTAATGTAACATGAAAAAAATGTCTCTGCAGATGGATTCTGGGACAAAATTGAATGCTTAAATTACCATATTGATAGAAATGGATATTGTATGTTATATACTGGCTTAGGATCTTTGCAAATACATAAATGCTCACAACTTTTTTCAGAGGTGACTGTCTGACTCACCACGTGAAATCTATAGAGGGGAGCGTTACTGTACATTGAGAAGGTCATATTGCGTTAGCTGATAAATCTGTGCGCTATAGAAACCGTTGTCCCCTCCCCTCCATGTACAGAGCGGGGGGTTTGTCATGACTGATTTGGTAATAAAATGAGAAAGCTGTTGAGTCAGCTACAATGCTTCCATTCCACCTGCTTCTCTGTCACCCCAGACACACACACACCAGATGTGCTGTTACTGTCCGGTTTTCTGAGACTGAGATTGCAGTTGTTTATATCAGTGTTTTCTTTGTACTCATCAACATAACACGCTTCTTCAGTTCTTTTTTCTAGTATTCAACATTAAAACATTACTAGATTAAAATGTGCCAATTAAATAATTTTGTGTTTGTTTGTCACTCAAGCTGAAATACGGCAGTTGACTTGACATTTTTATGTGTCCAAATAAAACAAAAATTTATTGATTAACACAAATTTAGGGTCAGTAAGATTTAACTTCATTTAAAGAATTCTATTCATTTTGACTGATGCTATTATTTAAAATGACTTACATTGCATTCAAGGTCCACTTTTTATCAGTTCTTGCTTTCCCTGGGAATTGAAACCACAGCCTTGGTGTTGCTAATGCCATGCTCTACTGTGTATGCTACAGGAAATTAATACATGAATACTTTTATTCAGCAAGTTAAATTAATAATTCATTAAATCAATGCCTTTTTTTAGCAAGGACACATTAGACTGACCAATAATAGACATTTAGATGTTACAAAAGATTCTTATTTTCTTATTAATAAATGCTGTTGTAAAATGAGAAATGTTTCAAGTGCACTAAATCAACATATTAGAATAATTTTTAACGTGTCATGTGACACTGAAGACTGGAATAATGATACTGACAGTTCAGCTTTACCATCACATGAATATTTTTAAACGAATAATTGCAGGCTTGTTGAGCTTAAAAAAAAGTCTACCAACTTCCAAACTACACACAAATGTACATAAATGGATTTACTTCATACGGTCAAGAATGTACATAATACAATCAGTATTATTAAATTGCCCAACTTTAATAGGAACTGGGTGTAATTGAATCTCTTTCAGGAATCAAGTCTTTTCCCCTTTTACTTTCATATATTGAGCTCAGTCGCTAATTAAATCAAGCAGAACATCCTTTGATAAAAGTGATGTCAGAGTTTGTGTAATCATGATAATGAGTGTTTGCACTAACTGAGCCGGTCTCTTGATTTCCTCTTCATTGATTTGAAACAAGCCTCCCCATTTTCTCTCTCTCTCTCTCCCTCTCTCTCTCTCAGTCCAGACACCTGTGAGGTGATTTATCCTGTAAACACACACACACTTTGCACCTCAGATGAGGCAGAAAGTGGCGCTTAACCCCAGCTGGCTGCACTTTGCTCACATAAACCAGTGCTCGGCGAGTAAACAAGAGTTAGCAAGCCGCCCCCTGAAATGAATATTGTATACACATAGCTCAGCTAAGTGTTGTTGTTTATGTCAGTGATGGTGTTTATGGCACTAGCAAGGCCTCTTTGCGCAGTTAAGTTTCCACGGCATCCCACTCCAGCCATCAATCCCCCCTCTTTCTCCATCTATCCCCCTGTTCACTTGGGCTAATGCTCAGCGCTCAGCTTTTGCTGCCTACCTCTCATCTCGTGTCTGGTTCCTACTCACCTTCCTTCCTTAGTTCCTTCCTTCCAGATGGTGCATTTCACAACCTGCTAGGCACGATCAATCAAGCCCAGATGCAGACTGGGCTATTAAGGTCAGTAATGATCGGCCTTTGAGCGTTATGGGCCCGGCTCCTGTTGTAAAGCCATGCATCAAACTCGCCTTTCCCCGCTCTCCTCTCACGCCCCTTAACAAGCCAGCTTAAAATATCGGCCGGCGGATAGGAAATGAAAAGGGTACAACCTTATCTCTCCAAAGACAGGCCACTGTAGCCCTGAGGTGTAATAAAACTACAGGACTTAGCCATCGCCAGGAGTCATCTCTTTTATAAGCAATATCTTTCAAAGTTCGGCTAAGCGGTGGGCACCGGGTGCTGGATTGCGATGTAATGTATCACATAGCATGCGTTGCTGGAAGCTGCCTCTGATAGCCAGCTCTGCTAGTCTTCCGTCGCACCCTGGGACTCCTGCTTATTACAGCCAGGCCCCCGCGATTCTGGAAGACAATAGAACGCCTACGGGAGCGGTGTGTGTTGTGTGTGTGTATGTGCATATTCGTTATTTACGTTCCTCCGTGTGATGGTGCGGCCACAATCATTTGTGTTTACGTTAGCACTTGTTTGAGGACGTGCCGGTGGGTTTTTCAAAGTTGAAAAATGTTCCTTTGTGCAAAAGATCCACTGTGCCTTTAAACGCCAACCGTCTCTCTCGTTCTTCCTCTCCGCCGTCTCTTGCTGCTTCACAGACAGCCGTAGCCGCTAGCGTAATTTATGATCCACTCTTCGCAAAAAGCCTCTTACCCAGACTCCAGCTGGAGGATAAATCTCGCTCTCACCCCGGATAAAACGCTCTTGTCGTCCATCACTTTTTTTTTGACATTTATGCCTGGATATAAACAAGGTATTATTAAGACCTGATCATCAGCCATATGAACACAAAAAGCCAACGTGCCATGAACAGCGCTCTTAATGAATTAACTAATTAATTAATTACGGATCAGAGGGCCACCCTTCTCCGACACGCTCCTGAATAAATAAAGGCCTAGCGGCTCTGTGAGTGATGGCACTGTTTATCTCCTGTCTGGAGTCCAGGTGGTGTGTTCCTCACACCTCTATCAATGCCACCAGCCCTGCTAACGTTTGTAAGCACCACATCAATTGCCCTCTTCATATATTAACTGAGGGTTTCCGCACATGCTTTTGAGGACTGGATCTTTCAGGAGCTCTGCTGTGCTACGAAAACCCTGAATTTTGCAATTATCTCAATTCATGAGGTGAAATTGGCACCACAAGAAATTGGAATTGCGTTTCTATTCATTTTAATTCTGCTTCCTTATAGTAAAATGTACAATTCTGTATCCTAATTTGGAAACTGAGTTTTAAAAGGCATTCTGAATTCAGTTCTGAATGTCACACATTCCTGGTATTCTGTAGGTGTTAGCATTGTTTGCATGTTATGGGATGGTTTATCATAGTTTTATGATGTATATGCTTTACTGTAAAGTGAAGTAAAGTATACTAAACGCTTGTAGAATTGGAGTGTGGAGGGATTGAAGGATGAGTGCAGCGTGGTCAGTTATCTTCTCATTGGCCCAGGTTGAGAGTAGTTGCATTAGACCCATAAAACACAGAGGCACAGGGCAGAAAATTGAGAGCATGATGGCAGTGTCGTTCCTTAGCCTAGGAGGAAGATGAAGCCTCAGCCTGGAGGGAGAGAGTAATCTGGCCTTTCACCAATGCATCTTGGGAGATGTGGTTTTCTCTCAGTTGGCGTCATGGATCTTTTACTGGTTTAGCCACAAAGGATTCGTGGACTTGTTTACAGTATAAATAGTTTGTATCTGGAAACACAATATTTTGGTTTTGACCACAGGGAATCAGTCACTGAGTGGGAAATTTGGGCTGGATAGAGCTTGCAGTGGGACTATAAACTCACACTTTTATGAAGCACGTCTACTAGTCCTGCTCTGTTTTTCTCGTTTTCTCAGTTATACACACCATGCCCACACACCAGCCTTGTGCCAGTAGCCAACAGCATCTTTTCCATACTATCCCTATAACACAAGACATGCACTCACACTACTATGTTGTGCTGTGTGTTCTTCCTGTCTTATCTGATCGTCCTCAAAAAGCACAGCAGATTTTATTGGTACAATAAAAGCTAAATATTATTATAAGCACACTACTCCGCAGTTTAAAACTCACAGTGAGACATGAGTTATGACTTGCAAGGATATTTGTGCTTTACTCCGAAAACACTCGAGCTAATGTTAAAAATAGAGGAAAGAAATAATGGATCTTACAGTAGAGTTGTTTGTGTAGCACTCATTATTCTGTTTATCTATTGGAATTTCTGTTGCATTTGTTTTGCAATTTTGTCATTTCAAACCCCCTGTAATATAAGCATAACATCTCAGCATAAACCTTGTTTCTGACTCATTTAGAATGCACTTTATACACATCATCTCTGATGCGAAGCACAGGTGAGTGTCCAAATTAATGTTTTTTAATAAGGAGCGAAGTTCAATCATATATTAAACATCCCATTTTGTATTTGTTGGAATTTTCATGTGACCATGAAAGTGTGTGCACACTTCAAAAGCTCTTTTAGAAGTAATGGTTTTCATGTGGTGCTTTAAGAATACGGAATGTTTCTACGTAATAATGCTCAATAAAGTCACACTTTTAGCATACTATAGAATGCTTCGGGAATAAAAATTTGTTCACATCTGGTTCAATTTTACTTTCAATTTATTCTACCACATTAAAACAATATGTACTTTTTTAAAAGCTTTTTTTAAACTGATGGTTACTAACAAGTGATTACATGGGACTTCAAAGTTTGTCTGGGACGTATTCCACTCATGATACCTTAAAATGCTCACAACAGGTGTAAGTAGATGTGTGCTCAGGTGTGTCAGTGATTTCTGGCCTGCCCACCTCCTCCCCCTCTATCAGAAATGAAGACATTGTTCCTGATGGAATATCAGCGGGAGCTCTTGGCTGCGAGCTGAATTAGGATGAAGGTAGGAGGGAGGCTCTCTATGTGTATGTGTGTTGTGGAGCTGTGGGGTTATTTGTTGAGCTCACAGTCTCAGGTGTCAGACAGTGTTGAGTGAGTTCTTCGGCCCTGGGCTCTTTCCTCCTTTCTCTCTCTCTCTCACATACACACACAAACACACACTCTCTCAAAGGCTACTTAACTGGCTGGGAGCTGGAGCGTGACCCCTCAGCCAGGCGGCGTGCTAAAAGCCAAGACCTGTAATGATGCACCTTCATCCGCTCCAGCAGATCCAGCAGATAGGGGGTGACCTCTACAGTCTGACCTGTCCCTCAGACACCCACGTTCTGTCTTCTTTGACACCCCTCTAGTCTCTCTCATTGGAATGCTGCTATGTCCTTTATGTATTCACTGTCACCCATATCAGCACTCCTGCCACCACACACACACACACAAACATACTCTCCCTCACTCGCTCTCTTCCGCTCAGTGTTTCTCGCCGGGCTGCGTTCACTTCTTCAGTCTTGAGTGGCAAGGTGACATTGCATGTCATATCAGCATTCCATGGCAGTCCCCTTTTCTCTTGAGAGTAATTATTTCTTTCGGAGTGAAAGGTTCAATTTGCTATAAAAGAACAAGAGCCGCAGGTACAGAGAGAGGTAGGTGGAGGACGAGCCATATCTTGGCTGTTTGGTGTGTTCTGGACAGGCTGTTCTCATTGGGGAGTTGAGAGAGAGTTTAGGGTGAGGGCGGGCGTTAATGCTCACTGACGTCAGAAGAGTTTCAGGCCAATGGCTTCTGTGCCAGCCCACATTACATCAGCGCTCAGTGACACTGGACTGTGGCAGGGACCGTGAGGAGAATGTGAGTCCAGAGTGAGGTTGTGTTTTTTTTTTTTTTTTTTTAAGGGAAACAGCTCATCTTGTCAGAAGTAGCCAAATGACCCAGGATCACGCTTAGAGAGAGAATGCTGAAGTCGATGTTTTCTCACCCCACAGAGAAATAAATGCACTTGTGAATTGGATTCACAAAGAGTGATCATTCGCTAATTATCTTGTCAAACTGTCACCGTACAAAGTCTGCTGTGGTACTTTTAATTCCCTGGTCACACACAGGTCCGTCTGCACATGCTTCTAAAATAAAAGAAGTCTGTTTGTGCTGTACTGTTCTGTGTGCATACAGGTGCAAATTGACTTTCATATTTGAATTTTGTTTTCCAGAGCAGTGT
Organism: Enteromius treurensis; assembly: GCA_032275025.1. Lineage (NCBI taxonomy): Eukaryota > Metazoa > Chordata > Actinopteri > Cypriniformes > Cyprinidae > Enteromius > Enteromius treurensis. The sequence goes on along the minus strand of JAUCMU010000048.1, from coordinate 7,210,570 downwards.
TAGATATAACAATCAATTTGTAAATGTGTGTGTGTATAATTAGATATTTAATCTTGATAGTACTGTCTTATATGTGCAGTATATGTGTGTGTGTATAAAATATACAGTATACATTGGTAATATATGTGACCCTGGACCACAAAACCAGTTTTAAGTCGTTGAGGTATATATGTAGAAATAGCCAAGAATACACAGGTCAAAATTGTAAAAAAAAAATTCTTTGCCAAAAATCATTAGGATATTAAATAAAGATCATATTCCAAGAAGAGTTTTAGTAAAGTTCCTACTACAAATTTACCGGTGATGACACTTATTCCTGCTTTCTTGTGTAATCTATCTGAAGTCTTTCCTGTTACGTTTAATCAGTTTAAAATAATAATATTTTATTTTATTTTGGGGATGCATGTTATGATTTTTATGATCATTTACAATTGTCGCTTATAAGATTGTACAACTTAGCTAAGACTTTTTGTCATGCTTGAAGGGTTTCCTTTTCTTTCTGACATCTTTATTTACACACAACATTATTATGATACCACTCAAAAGTCCTTTCCATATCAGTACTGTTTTGTCTGGAGTCTAGAGTGAACTTACCGTTATCTTGATAAAACTGTCTTAAAATGAAAGTTCAATAGTAAGGTACAGTATTTTTGTTGCATTTCATGTAGATAAGCTATTATCATTATTATCAAATGCCTCTTTTTCACACACTTACGCCATTAGTTGCTGAGCTCAGGTTGGTTCTTCTGTCATGGAGTAAGTCACGCTTTAGGAAACTATCAAAACTTTGTTGGAAGCTAAGATTCATCCCAAAGTCAATTAAAAAGTAACTGGTGAGCACATCACACTAAGACTGGCGATTTCTCATACAATTTCTGAGATTTTTCTCAGACAGCAAAATTGTGGCAAAAATCGCACAGTATGTGCGCCAGGCTTTAGAATTTTTCCAGAATCCCCTTCAGTAAATTTCCACAATCTCTTTCTACCCGGAGATTGGGGTGTGTGAGTGTAAATGTGTGTGTGTGTTCTGCCCGGGTGGGATTAGGCGTTCTCTCCAGACTGGCAGAGGTGCTTATTTAAAGCAGCAGGCTTGTCAAGGGGACTATTTAAAGTGGAAGCTTTAGCTATTGAAGTCTATGTGCGACTTGAAGGATACTGTTTGTGTGCGCACATGTGTGTGTGTGTATGCTTGTGCGCCTGCAAAGGTAGGTGAGTTTTGGCTTTTAGGTAGGTGCCTTCTTTTTCTGAGAGTTTTTGGGTTTTAGGAATTCTGCTTGCGAAGAGGGTGGGTTTGGGGTCAGTTTTTGCCTACCAAATGTTTCCTGCATGGATAGTAGCACCTGAAATCATCTGCACTGAGAGAATCAGACATTGATTTCCACATGGAAACTGGAAAATGATTTCTTTGAGGGTTATGCTTAGGGTTACGGAATAAAAAATGTTAGTCAATAGAAAGAAATATATTTGTAGAATGTGGTGTTTTTTCACAAGCAGGGCTTTGATGGCTCCAACAGCAGGGTTGTAAAATGGATGCATCGTTTCAGCAATTTTAAGCACAACATTTTGTCAGCGCGCTAAAACTCTCTCAGGAAAGTTGTACTGTATCTCTTCCAAGCACCACCACAAAAAAATAAAAACCTACATAAATGTGTCAACTCCAGTAATCTTGGACCATTTCTATTATATTTGAGAAATCTGTTTTTTTCTCTACAGCAGATCCAAAATTAATGTGAGGGGAAAAAAACAGCGATCCAGTGTTTTCTAAGTAGGCATTAGCGATGATGCATGCATTCACTTCACAAAGTGTTGCTTGTTACTGTCTATTTAAATTGCAAATATTTAAATTGTTGGTCACTGAACTATAATCTTCTGACTCTATGAAAAATTACCTCCCCTCCCACCATCAGATAAATAAGTGCCCCCTCCTAATAAGCCTCTACTATAGGAAACTAATGGCTCCCTCTTGCTCTTTTAATTTCATTCATACCTTAACATGAGAAATTAATTATTAATCATCAGTAAACAACAGTTTAAGATGCTGGCCGCACCATTGTCAGCTAATTGGCTCATTAAGAGTAACATTAGGAGGGAGAGAGGCTGTCGACAGGCCCTGCAGGACCCAGTCGATGCACCTAGTGCATGAAGCATTGATCTCCACCGAGCGTCGCCCAACCTGATTAAAGCTCAATAAAGCCTTTCGGCTGCTCTCCGATGTACAGAACAGCACCCGTCTGCCCCAGAGACCAACCTGAATTGGAGTCGCTTCACTTCTTCTAGCCCTGTCTCCCCTCTTGCCCTCTTTAGGTCTTGGGAACAGCTCCTCCGAAGGTTCTGCTTTGACTGTGAGGCTAAATGGGTCGGTGAAAAGATCAATATGGAGTAGAAGCAGCGTATAAGATACAAAGCATAAGCATGCCTATGGAAAGCTTGCTAGTGGTACAGAACGGAGCGTACTACTTCAGTTCACAGTGTTAGATAACTCTTGCTAGACAAGGACCATCTCCTCTGCCACTGGAGAGTGACAGAGCGCTTCAGAAAAGCAGTCTGAAATATTCAAAAGAAGCGACAGTAAGTTCAGAGTTGAAAAGCTTAGAACTTGGACAGTGGAGGAGGTGCAAAGCACAAAGGTTTGTGGGGATGTGTGTGTTTGGAATGAAAAGCTGTGTTTTTGTTCCTGCACACGCTTTCTTCTTTGCCTTTTTTAGTTGCCGTCTGCTTGTCTGAACACCAATATCACACAGACAACACCATCCAAAAGAATTTTATATACTAAAATTATATACAACTGCACACCATATACCACACTGTAGAACCAATTTTGACTCAGAAATTACACTTTTACAAGTACATTGAATTAAACGTGACATTTGCAGGTAGAAAATCTACATTTTGTCTTAAAATATATAAATATAACCTAATGTAATCCTTGTTTTATCTGCTATTTACTTTATTAGCTTTAGTTTTTTCAGATTTTCAGTTTCCATTGTGATTTTAGTTTAAGTTTTAGTTTAGCTTTCTATCTTTTCATTAGCGTTTTTTTACATTCATATTTCATAATTGCATTTTATCTTTACTCAGCTGCATCTGCTGTAGAGATGCATCAGCATAGACTTCCCCCATCATAAATCCCACCCATCCTCATACAAACACACAGACCCATAAAAAGCCTTTACACACACTAAACAAACTCATTGAGCATCAGTAAAGGTGGAGGCTTGGCTCGATGCGCTAAACACACAGTAAAGGAACCTTTTTGGCTCAGGATAAGTCTTATGTTATCCAAGAGAATGTGGAGAGCTTTCCTGTGGGAATAGATGATCGTTATTCGTTCAACTGTTGGATGCATCTGAATTTCATTGGGAATTGCTGCTGTGGTACTCTGTTTTCTTTTTATGATTCGGTTTGTGTTGGATTTTGAGGATAGAGGTTGTCATTTACTGGCTTTTCTCCATCCGTCCGCTCTCCTCTCCTCCCTCTCTCTTGCAAGGCAAACACCTGTTCTGAAGTTTCTCATTCCCTTGCTCAGCTCACCTTCGGCCGGCACCCCGTGATCTGATCGAGACCTGGAGCAGGTGCTACCTGGAGATAGAGAAGACCGAGATCAGGCCTTACAGTCCCATAGCTACAGCACTGATCATCTCTGCATCTGCAGATCACACACATATCTACACACAGAAGCTGATATGCACATAAAATGGTGAGAATCACAGGGTGGAGTGTGTCCTTTCAGCTTCCACTGTGCGTCTGCTGTGCTGTTATATTCAATCAAGGTCAGCAGGCCAGTAAGCTGTGGTGGAGTGGATGAAAGTCCAAAAGAACTTCAGATAATAACAAAAGCAAAATAACACAATTCATAGTGCTATCATATAAATAGCATGTTAGTGTTATATTTATCACTTTAAAATATTGCTTTGATATTATTATTTTTATTTCTTATGTATTTATTTTCGAACAATGCAATTTTAATAAAAGCAAAACATATTGCTGTATAACTTTTTTTTATCCACATTTCTTCCTCTCCACTGTCCTATCTGAATGATAAAGAAATTAAGAGAAAATATCTAATATAGATAATGTATTTTTGTCAGTAATGTTGCATTAAATCTCAAAATTGAATAAAATGGCAATATTATTAAAAATTATCACATTGTCAGCGGGTTTAAATCTGGATTCACTGTGTCCCACTTCAGTCCAATGTTTTGTTTTCAACCACTCCCAGGTGCTTTTAGACGTGTTTAGCATCATTGTCCTACTAAAATACCCATGACCTCTGATGGAGACACAGCTTTTTGATGCTATAGCTTCAACATTAAACCCCAAAAGGTTTAAGTAATCTGATTTCTTAATTCCATGCACAGGTTCGAGGACTATATAAGCTGTACACACACTCATTGACCCCACGAGCACTTTCAAGATGTCACTTATTTTCAAGCCATTTTCCATTCGCTTCATTCTGGTTCCCTTGTTCTTAAGTTTCCACTCCTCTAAAAGCCCCCTCGGTCCTCCAGTCGTCCGTGGTGCAGGAGGATGGGGGGATTAACGGATCAGTTCCCAATTTCCCCTCAGCCAGCTCGCCCATAATCACATCATCTTACACCTGACAAGAGGGATAAATTCCATTAGCTTTTATTAGCAGTAATTATCCCTGGCTCTCACCCCATGCTGTCCCCATCCCTTCACCCGCTTCTTCTCTCTCTCCTTATTTTCTTTTATTCCTTTTTGTGCTTTTCATTTCTCTGGCTTTTTTTGTTCCCGGAGTCTACGCTCGCCCACTGTGCCGCTCGCCCTACTCTTCTGGTTGGCTTCACCATGGCTTTTAATTAACACCCTCAGTCACAGTCAAGCAGGCTGCTTCCTGGAGCCCTCTGCTCACAGGGCATCCCACACCAGTATCTTGCACACACATACACACACACCGTGGGCGAAGGGATGAGACGGGTCACACATTAAATGAGGAGCCGCTGGCTTGTGAAGCCTGTTTCAGTGGGTGCTATCATGCGAGTCCTCTTCTTCTCCCTCTCGCTCTCTCTTCCCTGTTGGCTGTGTTTCAGTAAGAGTCAGCAGTGACTTTATTGGTCGTTATGTATGGAGAGAGTGATCAGGGCTTGCAGGTGCTGAGGGCTGCTACAGCTGTGTGTGTGTGAGTTTGTGTGTGTCTCAGGGCTGATTCATGCTGTCGTCCTTGTGAACACATTTGATGTAATTACAAAATTATTCCCACTTGCCCACCTGTGGTAGGTGAGCAGTGCGACTCACACTTTGTTTCCCAACAAACACACTCATGCTGTTTCACTGTTTACGATAATATCTCACCCTGCTTTTTAACTGATTTTTAAGCGCGTGTGCTTGTTTTTTTTGTGCCCCGTTCTCCTACAGTAGGTTGTAGTTTTGAGGTTTACTGTTGCTGGTTCTTTGTAGGCAATGCATCTGTTTACATAAGCATACTTCAGATGATTGCAAGGTCAAAAAGTATCAGTGGAGTGTTCATTTTCTTTAACACCGAACATCTGTGGAATTTTAATATTGTCAAATATGTCAAATGGATTTACCAACTATAAATGTGTTTGTTCTATAAAGCCTGTAAGAGTGTATCAGTAGTTGGAATTTTTAAGTGAGTCTTTGTACATAAAGGTGGCGACAAGTGACTGTTTTTGAATAAGTTATTGAATCATGCATTCAATATACTGACTTGTTTAGGAACTAAATGATTGTCTTTTTAAAATGAGTCGTTAAATGATCCAATTCCTTTAAAGAAATTAATAAGCATGAAACTAATGTGCGTAAGTCACTGAATCAGTCACTCACTTGATTTGTTCAAAATCGCTGATTCATCCTGAAGTTATTCCAGTGACTGTCTGAGAGCCAGTGAGTCATTCACTCTTATTCTGTTTAAAATAAATAAATAAATCATTTAGGAATAAAGCTTCTAGGTTTTAGTTTGTTGCAGCTTTTCTACCTTGAGTTTGTTTAGATATATTTGCTTTGGCAGAGGAAAACCAGGCCATATCACTTAGTCAATGACAATATTACGTCTAAAATATAAAATACTAAATTTTAACTTACTGTCACAAACAGGCATGGCTGTGATCACCTGCCTGAATTAATAGTACCCTTGTTTGCATAATATTGCTTAAGGAATATTATATTCCTTATTTCTCCTGGCTCTTCCAAGCTTGGTAATGCTGGTGGATAGCGGCCATGATTTTGAAGCTTAGTAAATCGGATATATCTGTATGACTGTATGAATTTGAGGTCCGTTCACTGATGCTCCAGGAGGAAACACGGTGCTTTGAAAGCCAAGGGGTGAAAACCTTTGAACAGGACGAAGATGTCCAATTTTATTTTTGTAAAAATATGTATTTTTTCCCTCATTTAGAACTGCCCTTCGGAAACAACAAAAGATTCTTGCATGTTTTACAGAAGATAAATTAAGTACAATTTAACTTTAACTCTTCACATTCACACACTCTTCAAAAGTTTTCACCCCCGTCTCTTTATGCATTGTATTTCCTTCAGTCGTGGACCATGGGTTTCCAAACTTTTTAATAGTGTTATTTTAATCATTTTTTTAAGTCTTAAGGACTAAATGTAAATTTCTTTTATGTCAAATCTTTTTTTTTTCTTTTATGTCTTTTATGTTCTTACTAAGAACAGTACTAAATAAAAAAAATATTCTGTATTTTGTATGATCTCTCTTATCTTGTTAAAATTACTTTCAGGTAGTACTGTATATTCATTTTGGTTTTGGTTTTAATATGAGGATTTTTTCACACATATTCACCACATGGATTCCTAGAAAAATTAACTTTAGATTTAGATTAGTGTATGATGATTAATTTCCACTGAGGTAAGTTAGAAGTACTTACTAAATTGCAGTTCCTTATAAAATTATCGGCCTCTAACCAGTATCATTATATTTTTTCGTCAAAGCGTGTTATACTATATACTCTTAAGACATTCTAATTTGTAGCTGAAAGCAAAATAAAATAAAATCCAAGTGTTTAATAAATGAACAAGCAGAAGTCCCAGGGGATTTGTAGAATTTACTGACTTTAAAATTCTGCTGAGGTCTGCCAAGCTTTTGTGTGATTCTTTCTTTTTTCTTTAGATTTTTTCCTGCAAGAGCATCATCTTTTCATCAGCTTGTATTATTCTTAATAAATAAAGAAACACTCTAGAGATACCAGATTACGTTTCTTTACCTTAATCTCAGATAAGGTGTGATTGATAATTGTTTTTTCTTTTAACATAAAACACACTGGCAAGATCTCCCTTTGAATATCAAATATCAAAGTCTTTTGTATCAAAAATATCAGCTGTTTTGTTTTGTTTTGTTTTGTTTTGTTTTGTTTTGTTTTGTTTTGTTTTGTTTTGTTTTGTTTTGTTTTGTTTTGTGGGCCTCGTCTTTTTTGTCCTATTTGCTATTCTGCTGGGCTTGTGCTGAGTTTCATTTACATGCCGTCTTGGTAACGTCTGCTCTGTAACCGCGCTCCCCCTAAACCATCAACTGCTTACATAAATCTTGCACTTCAATTAGATTTTACAGAGGGCAAAATGGCACAAACAGAGCAGAGCTTCAGAGGTTTTAGGCATGCGTTTGCTAGGAAAGATTGCACCGTGAAATAGGCCTCCTGCGTAGCATTAGAAAAGTGTAGAGCTCAGAGATGGACACGGCGATAGACGCGCACACATGCTTCTCAGCGGCCCCTGAAGTCGTTGTGACTGTCATGGCAGATATCTAAACAAACTCACCACGGTAATGAGCTAAGGGGGGCGGCGGGCCCCAAACGGACTCAGCAGGAAAGGGGGCGTTCAAGCTGTACTCATCTTACTGTCACTCAGTAACAGCAGCATGAAACCGAAGGGTCACTGGCATTCACGACAGCCTATCTACTGATCACGCACATGCGGCAGTGTGTGTTTTTTATGTGTGTGTGTGTGTGTCTCAAAGCAAAAGGACAGCTAATTAGATTCAGTGGTGGGTGGACGCTAATGACGGCGGAGCGCTCTATCCCGCTGGGACTGATATGGAACAGCGCATTACACTGATGGGAAAACTATCTCTCTCTCTCTGTCTTGCAATCTTCCCTCCACTCATACTCCCATCAGTACACTCACATTCCGCCTCTTTTTTGTTCTCCGTCTGTGTTTGGGGACTCATTAGAAAACACCACGAAGCAATATCCACTTGACCTTGTTAATTAATCAGCTACGTCATGTTGCTAGTATAAAAGCGAGCTCCTCGTAGGACACTTTCTGTAACAGCCCTTCCAGGCTTACGGATTGGCTCTGCACTAATGTGACTCCACCTTCCCTGGCTGGATCTCTTGCAAATGGGACAAAATGGTAATTAGTCGGAAGCTGACACAGTTGTTTAATTAACACATCAGGCGAGATGAGCCGCTTCATGCCAGAGATCTTACATGGTGGATTCCGTTCTTTGATGCGGCTCTCTCCGTCAGCTCGTGTCTGCTGTCTGATTTCGATGACCTGCTCTGTGGTCATTAGCAGAAATCCCCATCTCTGTGGACGCAGTCAAAGCCAGGGTCATCTCACCCCATTCCCCCCACTAGACCGGCTGAGAGCGAAGCAGAAGCTCATCTCTGTCCAGAGGGCACTGCATGTAAATGGGCTGGAATGGCCATGCATACAGATGCCTTCCAGGCGGGGACTGAGACACAGAAACAGTAAATTGGCACAGGATGGCTGTGGGTGATGTGTGTGTATTGCTTCATACAGCGCATGGGACATTATTTACAGCCTCTGGAGGCCTATGACTGCCAACATCAGGCTAGCTTAGAGAGGACGGATATTGAGAATGTTTTGCTAGCCGTGTTGATAAAAAAACTTTTCAGCATCTATAGCTATTTTTTCTATTTAGATGCAGTGTACTTTAATTTGACCTTTTGTTCTGCCCAAAACTCACCACTGTTTTTGCTAAAAACCAATAAATATCTGCCTATACTATGTTTAAAGAGAAGATTTAAATACATTTAAAAATGTAATAATTGAGTAATTAATTTAATTAATAATGTTATGTATCGCAAGTAAATTTAGACATTAATATAATAATAATAATCTGTATAATTAGAAAAAGTTATTGTATTTTATAAATTTTTTTTATTTAACATTCCAGGTAATTGCTTAATTTTGGTGGGAAATTAATAGAATAGTACATCAGTATTTATCCAAGTTTGCACACTATTGAACTAAAAATGGCAATGAATGTTGTTAAGCAAAACTCTAAACCAGAAGCAACTGCTTATGTAAGTTCCTTATTCGGTGTCAAATATCAATAAAAATGTTAATATTATTTAGCTTTTGTATCAGATATTAAGAATGTATTGTCACTTAGAATTTTTTTAAGCATAAATAGTAGTGAAATATCAAAACTAGCATGCAAAATCCTTCTGTTGATACTTTGCCATTATAATACATTTTTCAAGATTAAATGTGAATGTCACAGTAAATGTAAACAACAGTCTGGGGCCACTGGCAATATTTGCGTCTAAATTGGTTGAGATCTGCTCTCAAAAGAGAAATGCTTAGGAAGCAGGATTTCTTTCTGATGTCCTTGATGTCATTACAACATGTTCTTTATGTAACATGTAATTTATGTTTCACACATAAATTTTGCCAGAATATACCATAGCTGTGAAACTCCCTCTTGTGGTCAGGAAGAGTCACAGACACACTGATTCATTTACAATGCCAGTTGCTCCAGCCTTCCTTTTTTAATGGGTATGAGTGTTTTTGTTTGTATTTTAGTATTTGTTTTGCTTTGACTTTTTAGCAGACCATAAGCCATTGGTGGGGGCCAGCGATTGTCGGTTGGGGGGGCGTCATTGTTTTGACAGATTTAGTTACAGAAGCACCGAGATCAATTATTCAGCAGAGCCATGCATGGTTGCAGGATTAATGGTGCGTGTGGCGTATAAATCAAGCAGCAGTCTTGAACCACTTCAGGAGAGAGGAAACAGGAATGACGCTTGTGGAAAAGGCATTACCGTCCACATTCATTCTCTGAGCGAGCATTCCTAACCTTGAGACGGGACAGTTAGCGTGCTACCAGTCACAAATAAAGCCTGCCGTTTTCCGATGAAGCAAAGCTCTGATAACTAACACCTGCACTCTGTCACATTAGATCATCTGGAGTGCGGGAAGTGCACTGAAGGACGGAGGCGTCATATCACTCATGAGCAAGGATAAAGCGGGGCGGCCCATATCTGTAATTGGGGAAAGTAAACTGTTGAGGGGATTGAGCTCCAGAGATACTGAATGTCACATAACTCACACCCTCCACTCCACCTCTTCTCTGTACCTCTGCTTCCTGTCTCTCTAACGCCCTCTTTCAATCACCCGACTTTGCTCCTGTCTTTCTTTCATCTTTTATCGATGTCTGAATGTCTGTGAATTTCAGTTGTCACTGTGCTGATCGATGGAATACAAAAAAAAAAAAAGGCACAGCACACCAGATTGTAGCTTCTGTGAAATGGATATTCATTTAAAGCCTTGAAAATATATTTTAACCTGCTCTTAAGGTTGACAAAATATCTTGTTTATTATTTTTAATGTATTATATTTTTCAAAATTCTAAATCCTTGTCCATAGGTCCATAAATATTTGTTACATTTATTATATTCAAATATAGTGTTTACATGATCAGTAACCATTTTATGATTATTATATTATTTTATATTAGAAAAGGTTGCAGGCCAGGTAGGAGTAGGTCGTGAGAAGGGGGTCGCCTTGATAGCGAAGAGAGTGAGACAGAGAGCCAGGCTGTAAATTTAGGAGGACAGAGGGGGCTGTTGCCCAGGGCAGATAAACTTAGGTTCCAACCACCGGTCTCTGTGAGAGAGAGAACAGGCTCTGGTCCAGAACAGATGCACCACCAAGCCAGCTTACAAAACATCTCATAATAAGTCAGCCAGACATGGGCCCCAGAAATGAAGTGTCACTTCTCATTCTCCTTGCCTTCTATCTTACACTCGCTCCTTTCATTTTGTGTCGCTCCTATGTCTCCCTCTCTCTTTCTCATAACACAGAATCTGTCTCCTTGTATCTAGACACAAGTCTCTGTGTGTGTGTGTGTGTGTGTGTGTGTGTGTGTGTGTGTGTGTTCAACAAAAGATCACAAACTCCTCAAGACTTTTCAGTTTTCTTTTATGTGAATAAAAAGTGAAATTCAGTCTGTAGAATACTAACCACTGTGTTTTATATTTCCCCCCATGGAGTTCTATAATAAGTGACAGTTTGAGTCTAGCTAAAAAGAGAGAGAGAATATGAATCATCCTAATCCTTTTTCTTATAATTTAGCACAAAATAAATGTATTAAAATATATGTTTATAAATTAAAAAGCAAACTCGCTTTAAATTATACTATTATTATTAGGAATATCTCTGTTTTATTTAAATATATAATTTCTCTTAACATTAAAGATTTTGTCACCCAATTATTATATTTTGTAGACCTGTCTTCTGCATCTTGTGCACCACAATATGTGAATGATTGCACAGATTCTTATTTGGATTGAGATCAGTGCCATTCACCTTTTTGTTCTTGAGCTGCTTCAGTGTTAATTTGGCTTGTGTTTTGGGAGTAGATTTGGACATGTTGCTCGGGTTAGTCAGGCCTGTATCTGTGCTGCTAGTTAATGTTGGACTGGTCGCTCTGTCTGTCACTCTGTGATAATATCAAGCTGTCCCAAACTGTTCCAAGCCATCTGGATCCTGACTTTCCACCATGCTCCAAATATAGTATCTCCTTTCTGGCCCACTGGAGCTTAGATCAAGCGTGATATATTTAGCAAGGAAAAAAAGGTTAACATATTTTCTCATTATAAAATTACATTAATTTGTATATTATGAGATTAATAAACATAGGAATTATATTTTATATAAATTTTAATAGTATCAAAAATAATCAAGAAAAATCTAATTTAGAATAACACTCAAGTTAGATTTATTGTAAATAAAATAAGTTAGAATGTGGCAATATAATATTTTACATACACATTTATTTGTATAATTTAATATAATCAAAAGCAAGCAAAAATATGGTCCCAGGCCCTTCAATTGTTGCTTATAGCTATTACATGAACATAAAAAATGTATTTTCACAAAGCATGTTGACTAGTGTTTGCCACTCTGGTATTTGTATAAAGGAGCGTACCTCCTGTTCCAGAGCAGGAAATGTGGCTTGGCATGTACTGACCTCTCCTGACCCCTCCACCCCAACCTCCCCATCCTGTCACCCCTCCGCCGCCTCCAGCCTGCGTTTGCGCAAGGAAGATTAAGCTGCTCTGACGAAGCCGTGTTTACAAATATGCAGGCAGAGGAACAGGGCAAGCGACGCTGAGGAGGAATAGAATACAAATTGCTTTTTTTATCTCTCTCAGGGCCTGGGCTTGAGAAAATGCGTTTGCGATTGGTGTTCCTCTGCCTGTGAAGGATAAAGCCTCTGCTATGTGTTTGGGTTCTGGTTAGCATTCATGCTCTCTCTCTTTCTCTCTTTACCTCCTCTTCTCTTTCTCCCCTCCTTTTCTCCTCCTTCATCCCAGGGTCTGATTTTCTGGCTGTTTCGCTGGTAATCAAGTAGTCTCTCCGCTCTCCTCTGATGTCTCGCTGACTCGGTCTCTCTCTTTTTTGAAGAGACTCTTTTTGATTAACAGTCTCTGTGAGCGGCTGTCTGCTCGTGTGGGAGCCGGCAGAAATGAAGAGAGCATATACATCAAGCTGAGAGATCTATAACTGTGTGCTAATCACTGCTAACACAATTATGCAGAGCTACATGTCCTCCCTGCTTTAAACAGTCACACTCAAAAGTTCCATTTGTGTGTTTCACATACCCTGGAAATGGCTTGCATTTGTAAAAGCCTAAAGGGATTGTCCACCCAAAAATTTAAATTCTGGCATCATATATTCACCCTCATGTCTTTTCAAACCTGTATGATTTCTTAGTTTTCGTAGGATAAGAAAGAATGTTATTAACCAAATAGATTTGGTAATCATTGAAACAATGACTTGAAACAGAAAAAAACATTATGAGACATTTCAGAAAATATCTAATTTGATGTTCTTCAAAAGAAAGAGAGTTCATTTCTGGTTGAAACTTTTACTTAAATGTAGGTTGCTATAATATGGATTTCTTGTAATAGATTCCTCCGGCTATTATTTTCTGAATCCATATGTTAATCATTTATTTACAGTAAAAACTCAAATTTAGCCATTATATGTTACTTATTTATTTATTTATTTTTTTTTTGTATAGTGCTTTTCATGATACATATCATTGCAAAGCAGCTTTACACCAAAGTAATGTTTTACAGTGTATGTAGTAGTAGCTTGTACATATACATATGGTATAGATGTGAGATAAAGATCAATTAATGACGTAATCAAACAGACAAGGAACATTGTAAATGAGTAGCAGAGTTCGGTAGTGCTGTGTGTTGTTTCAGGGTTGGCATCATCTGAAGTCCTCTGTGGGGTTGACATCATCTCTTCTTAAGTGTATGTGGCTTTATGTTTGAAGATATGATTTTGCATTTTGTTCAAATTTTTTAAATCCATTTTGTGTAACGTCACTGTAACCAATCATATATATTCAGACACATGCAACATTTTCCATTGTCAAATCTGGCACTTTATATTTGGCACAAATAACAACTTGTATTATATCTTATATCAGTGGAATACAGCACAGAAGTCGTTTTGGTCCTCTTTTATGCTCCTTTTGTTTTGTTTTTCTTTTATATTCCCAATCACTTTCACTGTAAAGAAGAAAAACAGCCAGGAACACATTTCCTTTAGTGTTCTAAAGAATGAGGAAAGTCATATGGATGCGGGTGAACTATTCCTTTAAGTTTCTTGTAGCGTGGGTTAAACGGTTTAACCCACTTTCCATATTTTGACACAGTCGACTCATTGTGTTTGTCTGCTCAGCGTTTGTTGTGAGCATTTGAAGCTGTTCAAAAAGCATGAGAACCCTTTCCCCAGGGAGCAAAGCTTTGTGCATAAATATTTAGCCCAAATAAAACAAAACGCCACACGCCATATAATGCTATTCATGCAAACCAGCCTCTGATTCACATTCAGAAGTCTAATATAACCGCGTCGTGTTTACGAATCGCTTGCTCTCTCAGATCTCCATTGCTGATAGATCCAGAAACTTCAGCACGCTGGAAAACATCAGCTGTTTTCAGATAACCCCTGACCTATGACCCCCACAGGAGGGACTGGCCGTCCTTTTGCCTTTCTATTAGCTGCCGTAATGAAACCAAGAATTCCATGAATAATGGGCCGCTACGGATGACGGAGACACAGATTCATTATTCAGCACGGCGGTAGGGTTTGGGATCAGGGATCAGGAGGAGGTAGAGGAGAGAATGGGATCTCAGACAGGGTGAGGGTGTGAATGGAGAATGAGGCGGCACAATTCCCCCGTACTTAGAATTTTTTTTTTTTTTTCAGTGGGTTGAAGGGGAATTATCTCTCAATACCCGTGATATTTTTGCCAAGTAACGGCATGCTGAAGCCCTTTTCTCTTCATATTTAAGAGATATACTCGCTTCAAAGCTTTCATGAAAGTTTCTGTAATTGTTATATTAGACACCAACAATCCCTCCCTTCAGGCAGCTAATCTCTCATTTAAACTTTCTATCCTTTTGGCTCCAGCATGTAAGAGCCTCTCCTCGATTTGGTGTCACTGTTTGAGAGTCATCTACTATCCTTCATAGACGCAAATAATCGAGCTCTGTGGAGTCCCAGAGGCCCACGTTCCTTGTGTTAGGAGCTCATGCAACACCAGCCCTCTCTGACAGAGAGAAATATGCCATTTATTTTTGTTTCACCCTGATAGAGGAAGACACAGAGCAGAAGAAAGCGGGTGGGGGGGGGTGAACTGCCTGTTGCACAGGGTTGTTCGTGAATCATGATTCTGTCCGCAGAACTCTGGCCAGGCTTCAGGCCCGAAGTCACTTTGTCAGACAGCAGGACTTAATGGGCTATTACGGTACCCTTACATTGTGACACGGAGAGACTCTTAGTAATGATGGCTCTATACGCTCTGAGCCTGCTCAGCCTGAGGGCTGATTGGGGTTCGGATGTGTAAAAGCACTTTTAGAAACCGTATGTTCGTCTTGTCTAGATACCACCTCTGCCTTCCGTCTGCTAATGATGTAATAGATCAGCAATCAACAGTCACTCTCTTTCTCTGCCTGTCTTGCACACAAGTGGGTCAGTAGTCAGTCACCTTGGATTAACCTGGAGTAAACTCGTAGACACAGTGGTGGTTAGTGGTTAGATCCCTCAACCTTGCATTGAATGAAATGTATAAAAGGAATAGAGCACCATCTGCTGAATTTAAATCTCACAATCTCTTTTTTTTACACCAGGTTTGATGTCATAGGTTCTTTTGGGAAGCCTGTCAAATATGTTATTAAATTGAATCAGAACTGCGAGTTACAGAGAGGGGGAGGGGTTTTATTGAATAACAGTAACATGTTTTTTTAACATCACCAGTCCCCATTGTTTATTATGATGCAATGTATCTATTTTGTGTTCCCCAGAAACAACCTCCCAAAAATTAAACAGGTTTGGAAAAGCATGAGGGTGTGCAAATGAGCACATGATTGTAATTCTGGGAATTTTAAACCACTAACCACACTTCATGGAAACACATACTTTAGTGGGTCAACGCTGTCCTGGATGAGTCAAGAGGGCTGGGTTATTCAGTATTCCATAGATGCTCGTCATATGTGAGAGTATGCCGGGGTTTTAGTGTGTAGAGGAGCAGAGGAGCATGAGGCCTTTGCCACCCCACCATCCCATTACCTCAGCCTGCTCCGGCAGGGCTTTAACCTTGGCAGGCAGGCTGGAGGAGAGAGGGTAATTCTAACCTTAAAAACCTGCTGATTAAAGCTAGTTTTGTGGAATTCGATTCCACTTAATGCCTTTGGCCCTGAGCCCAGAGGCCTGGCATTAACATCAACAGACACTGTGTCTTCTGCCTGAGAGACGTGCACACACGCGCACGCACACACATTTGTTGTACTGTCACAGGCATGAGTGTGGGAAGTACGCACACTCTTCCTCGTCCTTATCTCTCTTTCCCTCTCTCTCACTGTATGCTGTGATATTGGACGGCCTTAGTTGTACAATATTTCCTCTGTGTTATTGTTGTGTTTGTGATATTGATGTATGGCTCTGGTTACTTGTCCAGCTCGAGTAATTAATTCCCCCTTTCGGGGTCTGTGTATAAAATGTTTTTGTTTATTTACAATGTGCAAGGTATTTTTAGAAACCAAATTACCATAAGAAATTCTTTTTTGTGCGAGCGGTATTGTTCGTTGATCACAGTCTCCTTAGCTTCATTTCGTTTTATACAGCTGAGGTTTGAAATGCTGCAGCAGAGGTGGCTAAACTCAATGAGATGATTCTGTTTACTAGAGATGTTTCTGCTAATGCGGTACTAGTACGATGCTAGCAGGACTGTGCATGATTCAAAATTAAATTGAGAATTCTTTCATTCAAATTCAGTTCAGGCTGAAAATTCTAACTCAGATTTGCATCTAAATTGTTCACTTTAATCATTTACTGTACTCACCTTTATGTAAAAACATTCAAAAAAGTTTTAGAGGAATGATAAAGTTTAGGATTTATATACAACACCTTGTATGGTAACACTTTATTTTGATGGGCCCTTTTGAACATTCTGTTGATAATAAGTAGCTTTGCACTTACATGTCACCTAACTCTCAATAAAATATTAGCACACTCTCTAATTAATATCGGATAACTCTTTATTGTGATGGTCTCCCAAAAGACGCTCTATTGACTACAAGTAACTTTGCAAGTACGTATCAACTTATTCTAACCGTAACCCTACCAGTCTATTAATACTCTGCTAGCACTCTATTGAGAGTTAGTAGATATGCAGGTGCAATGTCACTTATAATCAACAGAATACGTTAAAGGGACCATCAAAATAAAGTGAAACCCTTTATATTTATGGATTAACTTTCCATAGGGCACAATTTGGGACATGACCTTACATGCACAATATATTGTGTTCATTTATATGAAGATAAGTAACTTGCTGGAAAGGAGACATATCCGTGTCTTAGCCTCAGGCTCAATTCACCATTCTTAGGCAGGTCTACTTATATTTGCCTGACTGATAATACAAATCTTGATCTGCTTAATGAGACAGATACTCTATAGTAGATCTGCTGGCACAAGATTTCATAGCAAAGACATACTTATAAGGGTTTGCAGGTCATGTACGCACAAACACGTAGTTATCCAGGTCTGTTCAGTATTGCAGAAAGAAGAGTAAGGCATGACAAATGTACATGTTCAAGTGATTGGTAATAGATTTGTCTTGATTATCTACAAGGTCTCGGCTCACTATATCACTCTACGAGGTAATTCATCAAGTTGTCGCCAATGCGCTCTCAAATTGTATGATTGAGTATTCCCAACTGGATTCACTGTCTGATAAATTATTCCTTGTGTAGCAAGTGCTAAGACAAAACTCTATCAAGGTTAGCGTGGGATTCGGTATAGCTACCATACCAGACTAGACAAACACTCTGCAGTGTCTGGTTTCCCTCAGAGGATTATGGGCCTCAATCAGGGTAGGCATGATATTTAATTTGACACAAATGAAAATGAGGCTGAGGTATAGAATGTGAGTCTGCTTAATAAGGCAAGACACTACAGGCAAAATGTATCAAGTAATATAAACAGATTTCCGACATCCACTGTGAAAAAAAAAAATCAACTCTAATGTTAACAAAATGAAATAAGCTTTTTTCTCACATTTCAGTTCTGGGAATGTTTGAAATATAGTGGCTCAATTTCATATTTAACAACATTTCAGAAGCGTCTTAATGTAAATTGATTAATAATTTCTTTTTAAAAAAGGACTGCATTTCGATTAGTGAAAATGTTTACCACATTCTTTTGTATTGTCTTGCTAAGATTGCGCTATTGAATACTGTGCAGTATATTAAATGGTCTTTTCCTCGCAGCGTCATTTTAATTCGCATCACATTAAACAGCATCCACCCTGATGAGGTTCATTGAAAGCATCCAGTATCACAACCACACACATCGTCACATCATAAAATAGCAAATTGGCACCATACTTAAGATGCCATGGTCTGATTAAGAGTGCCTTCACACATCATTATGGCCTAATGAGTGGGTCTAACATCTTCGGCAGGTTGGACACCTTGCCTTCATTGCCTACCCGGCTGCCTTGATTGATGGCTCGGTGTAACACCTGCTATGACGACATACACGATTAGTGTGTCCTAATCACAGCTCCACTGTCTGGCCATGTAACGTCTGATCAAAGTGTTTATCCCCTCTGTTGACCATTACTGACACCATGGGCACATACTGTACACCCTGATCATTCTCAAAAATTGCAAGTGTTATAAGAACACTAGTTACAATCTGTTTATCATAATAATTAATTAATTATTTTTGGACAGAAAGAAATTCTGATTAGGATGTTTACACACATTTTTCTCTTTGGTCAATTCTCAAGCGGTCCAGTAAAAGCTGTTGAGCATTTTTATTTTTTAAAAATAAAAAACTTGGGTTTGCAATACAGTTTCATAGAGATCACTTAATTAAGCAAGCAACACAATTTTTAGACGGATTGACAGACCGACCCCATTATTTTTTATTCCAAATGGCCCATTTCACAACAAAATCTCATCTCATGGTCTGTTTTAGATGTGCATTGAGAACAGTTTGTAATTTGTAGTCTTACTGTTGCTTCAAATGATGAGTAAGTCAGATTGAGAAATGGAGAGAAGTCCTGCATGATTGTGGGAATATAATTATGCCTTAATTGCTTGCCATTTGATGTGCTGTCATTTGTCACAGCCCACAGACAGCAAATAATGGCTTCTGTCATTGTCAGTTTGTCACATTGCCACGAAGCCTTGAGAGAGAATCAGCAAAGAGCTGAATGATATTTGTCCTGAATTACTGATAAGCTAGTCTGCGTTAAAGGTTTATGGTTTTCTCATTTGCTTTGTTGTGCGTATTATATCAAATGTCTTGGGAGGATGCGAACTGGTCAGTCTACCTGTTTCTAGTATAAAAAATTTATTTTATAATTTACATATATAACCTAATGACAGAAGGCTGCCTGGGGCTGATATATTTTCTATCTAATCCACACAGTGGGAAAAATAAATAAATGACAATACAACAGAACAATGTAAAATATATATAATATATAAGAAAAAATTAAAAAATATACGTTTTTTTATTTTTGCTTCTAGTATCAAATCATTAGCTTTGCATCATGAGTCGAGCCTTCCTGTTTTGCATGGCAAAAAAAAAGTTGCCGATCTAAAAATCACTCCAAGTCATTTACAATTGAGGTTCAGTCACTGTCAGAAGGCAGCTCCCTATGTAGGCAACAGACTGAACGCTAGATTTTGTAACAAAGCTATATTGTTGTGTAAGCTCTGACAGTATGTGTGTAGTCAATGGATGGTTTACATTGATTCGCGTATCAGCTCTGACAGGTGCTACAGTCTGACACGGCCCAGGCGTCTTGTTTATGCCTGCTGAATACTTTGTGTATTTCTTAAACTGAGTAAACAGAAGCTGCCTGGGGCTAATTTATGCACTCTCCAGTCCGAACAGTGGGATGAACAGTAAAGAACCGCACACACCTGTCAATACTGCGGAACAGACGCTCGCAGCGCTCGGCCTGGTATGTACAACAGACATCCACATACAGACATTATCTGTCAGTTGGAGGAATGTGTTCTTGTACGTTTGGATCCAGAGCTGGATGGGAGCTCAGCGTAGAAAAGCAGTGGCGTTTGATGGACTTTTGAAATGCTTCCCTTGGGTGCTCTGAGACACCACCCATGGTAGAAAGCTTTGCAGATATCTCCTCTGTTTGCCCCTCTCAGAATAGCATAGGAGAAAGATGGAAGCGGTGAGAGACTCTGGACCTCAATGCTCTGCTGACTATAGTGTTTGTTTGCTCATGAGTGTCTGAGTGCATTGACACGGTCAGGGAATCTGTGTTAGCACAAAAACACACACTCTTGTTTGCTTTATGCTGCTGATGGTGATAGAAAGAAAGAGAAAGACAGACTTTGGCTGAATGTTCTGAATGGAATACTGTTTTACTACTAAGTTAATACTGTGCAGTGCTGTACATAACGTTTTTTTACTGCTATAGTACAGTAGATGACTGTCACATGACCTCACTACATTGCATGTTTAATTTAGCAATTTGTATACCGTTATCATAAAAAAAAAAATAAAAAAAAGATTTTTTTGTATCCATTTTTGTTGGGAGGAAAATATTTGCACTATATACAGTACACTACCAAGTTTGGATCAATAAGATGTTTTAATGTTTTTAAATGATTTAGATTTTTTTTTTTTTTTTGATTATTTATTTAACCACAAAAATACAGTAAAAACTGGAATATAAGGAGTACAATTTAAAATAGCTGTTTTATGTGAATGGAAAAGAAAGGACATGACATGTGGCCAGGTATGGTTTCCCAATGCTAATGGTATCTTAACTTAACAATCTGATCAAATAAGTAATTAAAAAGATGTTAAAATTGTGGCTGATATAAATCTGTTTATAGTTTATTCATCAATCATCACACGGAAGTTTGCATTTTGGGATACATTGTTCTGCGCAGTATTCTCTGTGTGTACTGTTCCTTTTGGTAAATGTCGTAGGTCATCTGGGGATTCTGTGCATATAGAAAACTGGCACACTGTGGACAGTGTACACTGGGTAATAGACATCCATATTATTTGTTAGTATGGACCCATTGCATGTTGTATATTGATTTTGAAACATTTAGTATAGTTGCAAACTGTGTTTTTGGCATGCTTAATCAAAAACAGTGATACTATCTTGTTTTTGTAGAAGCAATCCTACTGACCAGATGAGAGTGAGTTTCTCCTGCAGAGATTTGTTTTCTCTCAAGGTTTTATCCTCCTCCTATCTATACCGTGTTAGGAACTGTCAAGGCTTTGATCTTTTGCAGAGCTCTTCTGAAAAGCTATTGTGAAAAGTTTTCCAGAAATACCTGTACCTTGAATTGAGCCACACAAAAGCTTTCATTTGCACACTTTGTGATTTTAACTTTGGTTTTTAGTCTCGCGCAGCCAACAATGAACATATTCCTAATCGTATTCCACATTAGCTTGTCAATGCAGTATAACAGTGCCCTTAAACTCCCTTACAACTTCAAAAAAAAATCCATTATTTCATAGTGCATGGTGTGTGTGTATCTGCAGGCACTTGTGTACACATGTGCATACATCCATGCAAGTGTGTGTGTTTGTGTGTGTGTGTGTGTGTGTGTGTTTGAATGCACCAAGACTGCTTTGTTTTCCAATTCTCAGCAGGTAAATAAATATTCCCTGTGTGCATTGTAGAGGAGCCGTAACCATAGAAATGGATATTTGATTTATTCCAGAAAGAGCCAAGCTCTTTGGCTTGAGTGCTTGCAAACAATATGTTTGGGTGGAAAGCCAGTACCCAGCAACAGCTCAGCATCACAGATGTCTTCTCAAAATCACATGACTCATTCCATCCCTGGCAGACCTCTTGAGTGTCCTGTCCGTTCCCTGGCCACATGGGCTAGTGTCATTCCTCAACCTATATGTTCATTTCTGATTCTTTTGGATAAAACATACTGTACATACAGTACATTATAAATATATAAAACGTTATTTTCTAGTTTTTTATTGATGTATTTAGAGGAGACCTGTTAAAGTGTCTGTAAAAGTATAGCATTTTTTATTTTATTTGTCTAACACAGTCATAGAGACATATACCCTACCGTAAGCTTAGCCACTGTGTTCTCTACTAACCTTATGTTTCTGTGTGTATTTCTTTCCCAGTGTCTGTACGGCTGTTATGTCCACTCCTCCATCATCCCCACTTTCCACCGCAGGTGCTACTGGCTTTTACAGGTAAGACTGTTGGGAACGCAGCTACCTATTTTTATTTTTTAGACCAACATATATTTTGTTCTTCTTCTTTTCATTTGGAGCTAAGCAGCACACCTTCAAGTGTAATTCAGCTGTAATGGAGACAGGCAGGGAGATTAAACGTAACCCCTCAGCCCGCTGGAGCCTGAGCTCACCGACTGATCAAAGCTAACCTCAAAACTACAGCCCAGCTCAGAGGTCCAGGATGGAATCGCATGCAGATGAAGCCTTTAAAAGGCAAAGAAGATAGATGTTCATGCTTTTAGGACATAAACTAGGGATGGATTCAAAAGCGACCACCAAACTTTTTTAATAAAAAGTTAGCACAAACAATATGGATCAAGGTTCAATGTAGACTTTATTGTCATTTCACCGTATACAGGGAGACGAAATGGATCTACAGTGGCTCTGGATCTACAGTGCAGACATACAATAGTGCAATAGTAGGACTAGATATTTAAAAGTAAATAAAAATTAAAATAGATAGACAGAACATTGTACGAGCCAATAGCAAGAACAGTGCAATCAGACAATAAGTAGTGATGTAAATCTATTTGTCAGTGCAAATATTGGTAAGTCTAATCACTAGCCAAAGATCTCAAACCCTAAACTTAAACAAGCTGACTTAGCAGTCAATAATTGATGTTAAAAACACTGTTTTCTAGAGGTCAGTGTGATACAAAATGTGCTTAATTGGAAGAGCATCAGTGATTCGGCAGCACCAGGTTTTGAAAAGACTATAATAAAAGCCTGTGAAGCAACCTTTCAATTTTCTCTGAAATATTACTCTCAGTCTGTTTTCTCAGTATTGTCTGAGCTGACTCATGTTCTGCTTCACTGCTGCTTCAGGTGCTCAGTTTCTGTGTACTGGATAGAGCAGGTTGTTCCAGCATGACTTTGTCCTACACATATGGTATCAGTCTCCAGGGCTTGGCAGCACCCTCACTATGTCCCAGTAGTCTCAGCTTCAGACGGGCCTCCCAGTGTCCGCTCACTGACTGCCTGATATATATTGCATAAAAATCTCATCAGTTTTGGAAAAGATATTCAGAGTTTTGTTTGAACTCATAGTTCACTACGAGCAGATCTGTACTTACTGTATGTCCACTGTACATCCATTGTTTTTTAAGTTGCATGGCTGTTCAAAAGTTTGGGGTCAGCCTTAATTTTATAATTTTATTTAGCAAGGCCACATTTAATCGAACGTTACTGTAAAGGCAGGTAAAACTGTTTCAAAATAAATGTTGCTCTTTGAACTTTTAATTTGACAAAGAAACACCAAATTATTCTTTCGAACAGCTGTTGATAGTTTAACTCTTTCCCTGCCAGTGTTTAAAAAAAATTGCCAGCCTCCGCCAATGTTTTTGATGATTTTCACCAAGATGTGACAGCCTACAGAAAATGTTCATAACATTTTAATCTATTTTTGTGTGTTTATGTTTTATCATCACTTGAATGCAGATAGGTTTCATTAAAAATACATTTTAGACAAAATAAAGAGAAAAGTGCATTTTTATGAAAGTAGTGTATTTTTATCAATTACTGCGTTTTAAAGCAAAATACATTCAGATATCATATTCTTTCACCTGTAAATAGTTATATGAATTGCATTCAGTAAACATAACCAACAGACACACACACAAGCGTTTATGCACACACACACACACACACATTAAGGCTACATGCATATACATAGGTACTTATATATTGACACATACTCTATTTATACTGTATATATCCCGCACACCCACAAACATACATACATATTCATATATCGCAGGGTAATTGATCTATCCTCGACAAAACTAGAGATGTTTCTGCATTTGTAAAGGGATCTCCGTCCCTGACTAGCCTAACTTAGTCGCGATCAGATTCCAAATGGTCATAACACGATCTACATGAATGATCTATATATATGATCTATATTGTTTCTGATGCTTCCGTTTTTTGACGATCATATTTTTTTCAAATCCAGTAGACCCAAGAAGTCCCATAACTCGTTCAGGTCATGCACTAGGGATTTCCTTACCATAATCCACCTAAAACAGGGATTGACGTAAAAACAAGGAAGCGTTGTAACCCAGTTGACGAGATATCTCTTCAATGACTGGGAAAGAGTTAATAATAAAGTTCCTTGAGCATCATGGCTGCTAAAAAAAATCTGCTTTGCCACCAAAGGAACTTAATTAATAAATTAATTCAAATAGAAAAGTTATTTTAAATTGTAACCATGATTCACAATATTACAATTTTTTTGATCAAATAAATGCATCCTTGGTGAGCATATAAGAAATTATTTCAAAAAGATTTTTAAAATCTTTCCAACCCCAAACCTTTGAGCATAAAGTATAAGTCTAGATATGAAACATGCTCATGGTGATCATTTTACATGTGAGTGGGCCCCTGTTCTGGCGCCAAAGCCAGATTAAGATCCTAATGTGGACCAGACCTTTAGTTTTTTAGTTTTTGTTAAAATTCTGTCTATGCAACACTTTTGTCCCATAGTGCAGATTCACAAAGGTTGCATGGCTGCTATAAATGCACTCTAACTCAATCCAAGCACAGTCAAGATTCAAACGATGACACAAAACTACATTTTCAGGGAATGTGATCACAGAGAGGGAGTGAAAGAAGAGAGACGCATACAGAGTGCAAAGAGACTGCAAGTGTGGCTGTCTTTTTATCCGGTCCAGATCTTCTTTATTGAGAAAAGTCTCAGTAATAAGACAGGGGAGGAGAGGAGTTAATGAGAAAAGAAGCCTATGAGGAATCTCGGCACTCCTTCCCTCTAAAACACTTTTCCCTCAGATAGCGCCTCATTCTTCCAGGCATGTCTCGGTGGTATTGCGGAGCTCTGCTCTTCTCGCTCTGCATAACGGCAGAGATCTGCTGAGGGGACGTATTATCACCATTTACCCAGAATGCTCTGCACCTCGTTGGCCCTTCTGAAAAGTTCTCACTCACGCAGAATAGACTGTCTGGGAGAGGGAATGACTGTTTAGAGATTTGAGGTGTTAAGGGCATATTATCTCTCTCTCTCTCTTTCTCACACACACACACACACACATACACACTCCCTCTGTGACTGTCCCCGTCCCACACTTGATTGATTTAATCACTCCACGTCTCATTCTCTTGTTTAGTGCTAATCGAATGTAATTCCTCAGCTCTTCTTCTTCATCTAATCCTTTACGGGGCTGAGGTGTGGCAGCCAGGGACGCAGACCCCGGATATCATTATTATGTTAATACGACTGAATCTGAGGCCACACTTCATTTGTCTTCCAGGCTGGCAGATCTTTAGAAAGTGGTCAATAGCCTTTGCCGAGACTTCTTTATTGTGCAAGAGGAGAGCTCTGCTATGTTGGGGAATGAAATGACTCATAAGACAGAATATTGTCCAGATTAATCAAGAAACTGGCAGCAAACCTGCAACCGCCTCCACCCCCATGTCTCTCTCTCTGTTTATCTCTCTCCCCATTTCTGTCTTCCTCCTTCCCTTCCGAGCCTTCTCCCTGTGATTGATGGCAAGGTATGGCTCCGTTGAGGATCCGGATGAGTTGGACCATGTATTCCAGTATACATCTCCCTGTCCCACTTCACATACATGCTCATTAAAATAAACAAGCATGCTCATATAGTAGGAGAGATGCTCTCTTTTTCTCTTCACGATCTGTCTTACACACACCGCCTGTCAAACCCACTAAATTTGGCATAGAGCGCAGGCATGTCAGGAGCTGTCCGTGGTGCTGAAAACTTGTTAAACTGTGATCAGTTATTCAGATGCCCCAAAAGAAGTGCTTGCTTTTGTTTCAAAGCTTCATGGTGTGCTTTGAAATCACACTGTTACCTAAATGTAGACCCTGGCACGCATGCATCGTGCTTTAAAGATCAATATTACATTTCCATTTTCTGACCTATCTGATAAGCTAAACCCCCTCAACTCGTCATCTCCTCTCTTAGCTGTTTGTGGCCACTAGGCTGGTGTAAATTAGCCTGAGGCGCGAGGCAGACTCTTCTTTTTTGTCCGGAGAGCACTGCTCTGCATTTATTTATTCATAGCCGGTTGTTTGTGTAGCCACACTAAATGTGTGCTTGGCGCGCCCTTTACCGCACACTTCCAGGGTCCAGAGTAATGTATATTTAACATTGCTTACGCTCCCAGACAGAGTCATTTATGAGACAAAGCTTCATTAGACTGTTTTAAAGGATGGGGACATTAATACTTCCCGTGTTTGTTATTGGCGGATTGTTTAGGGTGCTGAATACACAAAAGAGAAATGATGGCATATTGATTTCAGGGCTGTGGGATTAATGTCTGTTATGAGGTGCCGATGTGGTAAGTTGAAAGTTTATGCTGTCGCATGGATCAGCGGCTGAGTATTGATTGAAAAATCTTAGGACTCGAGGACTACTGTAAGAGAACAGGTGAATAGGAGTTTAACTCTTTATGTCTGGTTGCTGGCCCTGAATTTGTGAATTGCGCAGTATGGGAATGGTTGGATGCTGGTTATAAGCCGTTCTTCTTTGTTAAAATGCATCATCTTATTCCAGGTTAATTTGAGTCTGCCCAAACAATGGCAGTATTTACATACAGTAGCATTAAAGTGTGAAGGGCAAGAGTGTGTTTTGCTTTAAAACGCACACGTACACATGGTTCTCAGTCCAGGACTGTGAATTAATATTCAGACATTGTTCGTTCACACGCCCTCTTGACTCATCCAGCTTTCTGCACTGATTCAGGTCATACATGCCGCAGAAGCCTGTACAAAATAACAAATGTTGTGTACGTCCCTGCAGCCTGCTGAAAGTCAACATCTGAAAGCTCTTACATGTTAAACTGTTCTGGATATTAGTTTGTAGGTGATTTTGTGGTTTTTCCACCTACTGTATATGGCTAGCTGCCAGTGAATAATTTGGTCGGGGTAGAGTAAATATTATTGCTATTTCTTGCCATTTCATCTGATATTTTTTCTGTATTGTTTTTTTTTTTTTTTAA
Source organism: Enteromius treurensis (assembly GCA_032275025.1). Lineage (NCBI taxonomy): Eukaryota > Metazoa > Chordata > Actinopteri > Cypriniformes > Cyprinidae > Enteromius > Enteromius treurensis. The sequence continues at coordinate 7,183,558 of JAUCMU010000048.1, read as the reverse complement.
GAATAATGCCTCTAAGGTGCACATGCTGACTGGGGTTGTTAACATATAATATATACATATTACATAATTTAACGGAGGCCAGCAAGTAAGTGCTGTGCAGGTAAACTTCATTCCCTTGATCTCGAAAAAGGCGCTCTAGCAACTGACACTAGAGGTCATGGCCTTCAGCCTCCTTGGTAGAGCGCCCGCCTCCCATGCTGGAGACCTGGGTTTCGAGACCTGCTCAGAGCGAGGACAAGTTGTGGTGGAAGCGGACCCAGGGGGGTTACAATAACTCGCAGTTCTCTGTTTTGTATTTTTAAAAATATATTTGTACTGGTGTTAGGAATTGTTTTGTCATGGATATCAAAAAGTTTTCTCTGGGTTACTTCATTGTTCCTCAGTAAAATGTGCAAAATGTTTATAAAATATGTGGTATTAGACAAAAATACATGGACAAAAAAAGCGAAAACTTTAGAAACCTTCTTATGACATGAATCAGCTTTTAAGGGTTCTCTGTTGATCTTTTTTTCAGGTTTTCTCTCAGCTTCTCACCATTATTTGTGTTTGGCACAAGCTCTCAGTCTCCCACAGAGCTGCTGTGTCAGTGCTACATAAGGCCACATCAGAGTAGAGCATGTGGGACCTCCTCTATAACGATCCCCTCATCCGTAAACATCAGCGTCTACCTCTCCTATACCTGCCTCCACCTGCTCTTCATCATAGCAGCGGTCCAATTTCCCGTCATTGTGCGTCAGCTGTCCCTGTAGCCCGCGCTCTCATCTCCATCCATCTCGGCCCACAGCCGACTCACACAGACACCCATCTTACACACTGTGCACATGAATTGTGTAGTCCTTCTCACACACGAAGCATATTAAATGCATTTTTATTTATGATGCTTAACATTATTTAGCCTGCAGTAGTAGGACTCATTCCTAGATCAAAATCCTTCATAATCAGTCAGTTTTTAGTTATGTTCAGGCCCAAATTCTTGCAAACGGTTCCTGCTATGCAAGCCCAATTTCATGCGCTGTTGCAATCTGAAATAAATAAATAAGTGTTACATTGTTATCATTGTCACATAATATCCATTATCATGTTGTTAGTTTACGGGTAACAGCAACTAAATGCATGTTACATATGTATTTGTGTACTTACTGTATGTTTATAATCCTAAAGCGATACGTCACCCAAAAACTAATTCTGTTATCATTTACTGACTTAAGTTATTCCAAACCTAAAAAGGCTTTTCTTCCATGGAACTTCAGAAGATATTTTGAGAAATAAGTACACAATTTTATCAAATGTAGATTTCCATAAGCTCTAGCGTTATCATTTATTCTCCCTCATGTTGTTCCAAAGCCATAAGACTTAGGTTTCTTTAAAAATATCTTTAGTTTTGTTTTGAATTCCAGGTAGCAAAAACGTACAAGATCCAAAAGGTGACATAAGAGAACTATAAAACATATGAAGTATTGTAAAAATAGACAAAACTTAAAATTAGATTTTGGCTTTTATTAACATAACACATACACAAGACACATCATGTAAAAAGTTCATTTGTGTTTCAAATATTAGGCAAAGTCTTTCCAAAGGTTTGAAAGGACTTAATGGTTGCATGAATGAGACAGAATTGTCATTTTTGGGTGAGCTATTCATTTAAGGATAGTGTCATGTAGAAACAAGAACGACTATAAATGTGTGTGAGAGAGAGAGTACTGTATTTAAGCAGAAGTAACATTTAGTCCTCCATCACCCACCTTTTAAACTTTTCACACTCTCTTTCCTTCACTCATCACACACTCATCTCCTCCTGACCCCATCAGCTCTTCAGTCAGGTCAGAACATTACTCTCCCATGGAGAGAGACTTCCTTCATATTAAGGGTCACTGACCATTGGCAGAGAGAGCGAAAATCAGCTTTTCCTTCTCTCTGCCTCTGTCTATGTGTCTTGGTGCTGTGGTCCACTGTGTATCTGGGGCTTGCTCGGATCTGGTCTCCTCTCCAAACTTCCTTTTAGACTGTTTTGCATACCACTTTCACCATTATCTCTCATCTCCTCTTTAGATCTTCCATGTTACTACCTCTCCTCCATAAAGAAGCTGTTTGTGTGGACACTGAGAAGAGAGAGAGAGAGAGCCAGGATGTGAGATGGCTGCTTAATAATTCAGAGCTCTGAGAAAGGGCAGGAGTCTGCCGGTGAGCCAAACTGACATTCAGCCAGTTATTGAGCGCCGGCCGCTGGCAGCCGTGTGTGTCCAGCCGTTTCCCTCTGTGCGTCTGGGACATTAGAGCGGGAGATTGACCTGCCTTATTGTGTTAATCCAACTCTTACCTATAGACTCAGCAGCCCGTATCACACGGTACCGATGGCGCTTCATGGGCCGCAGGTAACGCGGGCGTCTGAACGTGATCACTGCTTTTCTATTAGGACACTGTCTGGAGAGCCTGGGAGCACTACACTCTGTTGGCTGGTTAACTCGTTTTTGTGTTGGCCGAGTTTACACCTGGTATTAACGTCAGTTTTAGACAATCTGTTTGAAACAGGATGGCACTAAATCAAGACTTAACGATAAGGATTTTTTTTCTGCTGGCTCAGTAGTTTCGATTTCCACTTGCCCTGCCAACATTTTAACTAACAACACTTTCGATTAATGATAAATTTTTGCTACCAGTGCATTTGCTAAAATTTTGATTTTGTTTAAATGTTTGATTGTTGTTATTTTTTTGAGTGTTTTTACCACTTTTTTGATCCTTTACAGAAAAAAATACTGAACAAAAAAGCTCAAATATTTGCTAAAAATATTTGTATTCTTAGATTTCTTGTATTTTTACAGTAGATGCTTGGGTGGGCGATATGGAAAAAATATAATATAATTAATTTTTCTGGGGAAATCATGATTCTTTTTCAAGTTGGTTTTTTAAGACTATTTAGCAAACTACAGAGGTAGGGGTGGGCGATATGCCAAAAATATCACAATTATATCATGATCCTTTGTCATTGATTTTACTATTTTGCAAGCTGTCTGAGCAGTACAGACAAACTAATTTGCCTTTTTTATAAAAACAAAGCCTTTCAAGGTAACAAAGTATAAAATAA
>JAUCMU010000048.1:7168435-7180376 GCA_032275025.1 Enteromius treurensis | reverse complement strand
CTGGACTCAAATGAAGGTGTAGAACCATCTCAAGGATGATCAGAAGAAATGAACAGCACCTGAGTTAAATATATGAGTGTCACAGCAAAGGGTCTGAATACTCAGAAAAACTAAGAATTGTTGACATTTTTGCAGTCAACATGGGGTGCTGTGTGTACGTTAATGAGGGGAAAAAATTAACTTAAGTGATTTTAGCAAAATGGCTGCAATATAACAGAGTAAATTTTGTTTTATTTTTATTTTTTCCAAGACTTTCCAATATTTGTGGTGATAAATTGCACCTACATCCAAACTTTTTATTTTATTTTATTTTTTTTAAATCCATTCACAAAAAATCAGGAGATGCATTTTTCCCTACTATGTGTCTTAGTTGACCACTACTGATCAGATCACCCTTGACATATCTAAATACCAGGTGTGCACTGCATGTCCTTCAGAGTCGGGTTTGCACAGCTCAAACGTTCCCTGCTTTACATTCATGTTTTCTAAATCAGCCCATGCAATCAATGCCAGGCACAGGCCTGTGTGGTTGAGTCCAGACTGTGGGCCTTTTTTGATGCGCTGCCTCCAATTTCTGTGTGTGTGTGTGTGTGTGTGTGTGCAAGGATCAGATGACAGCAGGCTGTGAGCAAAGGCAGATCAATAGGACATAGTTCGGCCAGTTGGCAGACGGCCGCGTTTACGAGCATGTGCACGGCCAGCCATTCGCCGGGTGTTATTCAGGAGTGTGCTGTAACGTTTCGACACATAACTTGCGCTGCTGCAGCTAATGACCAGAACTGTCGCATTTGTCCAGCTCTGATTACACATCAGAGGCCCAATTAGCTCTGGTGAAGTCTGACATTCTGATTTCCTCATCACTGAGAGAAATCCCAGACAGACAAGACGGAGAGAGTGGTGGACCGGGAGAGAAAGAAAAGGGAATATTGTGAGGGTACTGTTTTCCCCCTTTTTCCATCCCAAATTCCTGTCTATTCACTGTCACATCGATCTAGAGCCCGTCGTACAAACCCAGGCTCATCAACATACAAAGCAGTGCTCCGAATCCAATTTCTGTAATTGGCAATTTCATCGTGGAGATCTGTTTCATCAGTTCAGGAATTTCGCCCATCCCGAGGGGAGGGGCAGCTCCGTTTGACTGAGAGATCAGTGACCGCTCTGTTATGTGGCTATAAGAATAATAAGGAGACATGTTTTGGCCTTATTTGACTGCAGAAGGTTCTTGTAAGGTCTGATTTTATGATGTGACTACATAAACAGCTCTGAACACAAGAATGGAAAGAAGTGCACACCTCTGCCACTATAGCTTCTGATTTCTGCCTCTAATTTCAGCTAATTTACTCCCATATTAGCAAAATCCTCTGTAGATCTGCTTGTGTAATGTGAGGTGTTGTGTAGGTCTAATTTTTTAATTTGATGGAAGGCGATATGGAAGTGTAATCTGATTGGAAAATGTTGTGTAGGCCTGATTTCATTCTTCGAGGTGATGTGTAGGTCTAATTTGAAATCTGTAGGTTTGATTCTGGAAGAGATTTAAATGTAGTTGTCCTCCTTTCTTTCTTTTTCTAATTTAATTTTAATATATATTTTTTTAAATATTGTAAAGTATCATTTACATTTCTTTCAAAAAATTTTCTAGTTCTTTTAGACTTAGTTTGCATGGTAAATCCTTTTCAAAATAGTTGCATATTTAGTGTCATCCCCCTTAAAAATGCTGTTATATACAGTACAGATGGTTTTTCTTTCTTTTTTTTCTTTCTTTTTTTTTTTGGAAATAGGTCACTGTGGTTGATTAGATTTTTTTTTTTTTCAAGGGAAAATGTAAGCAAACTAAACCTTTTAAGTCATTTTAATACTTTATATTTGTTATTACATATTTGTAAGTATTTGCTTTGTTTTAATATTTTCAGTAACTAATTTTTAGTCATTAAACATTAAAACATCTTCAACTTCATTCACTCTAAATTGACCACTGTTACATGTTGGATTTTATTTTATTTTATTTTTGCATTTTTATTTATTTTATTTTGTTTTAATATTAGAATGGTAAAAACAAATCATGAAAAAAAAATTATTTTTATATATTGGATTTGGTTAAAAAAAGGATCATAAAAGGTATTTTTTTATTTATTTGATCATTTTCTTTTATTATGCATGCTTTTATTTATTTGTCATTTGCCATAAATTGTTCTGCTAAAAACATGACGAGGAAAGGTATTTGTCTGGGTGGTGCTTGCGTTTCTCCATGTGTATGTGTGTGTATATAGCTGCTGTAAGGCTATGATTTCATCAGGCAGAGATCAGACATTCAAATGAGCATTGTAAATCACACACCATTAACGAGCTGCCTTGTAAATTAGCAATGCAGGGTGTGTCAGAGCTGGAATGGGGAGGGGGTTTGCCACATGGGGACACATAAACTACCTCCACAGGGCTATTTACTGCCACCATAACCGTACTCAGAACCTGAGTCTGGCACACTGCCCTACGCCCAGAGAGCTTTGATGGCCTTTTTCACTGGTCCATCTCCATCTCTCGTTAGAATGCCTGAGGGACCGTCTGTGCTCTTTGCACCCTCACAAATGATGGAGGATGATAAAACAGAAGGCTTTGGGCCTTTGGTGTTACTCTCCAAGACCCATAACCAAGCTTGCACAGAATCTCTGCAGATTTGGAACGATCATCATTCACAAAGTCCTACATATCTTGCAGGTCCTATGCTTTTATCCTGCTGTTTAAGAAATAGTGCCGTATTTAAATTAATTTTTTAGTTCTGTGCTGATTTATTACTAAAAACCATTGGATAAAAATCTATTTCTATTTTTCTTCTCTAACAGTTCTTTTTTTATGTGTCATCATCTCGTTAATGATGATAAAGAGGAAGCGGATGTCCTTTGTCAGTCGGGAATGTTTGGGTTATGAGTCCCGCCAGCTGCCATAACATCCAGAATTGTGTCAAGATAGCACCTGCCGCCTCTCAGTATGCGGTGTCTGGAAAACATTGACGCTTTGCAATGTTAATTGTATTGTGGCCAAATCAATAGCATGAATGGAACAATCAAACATGTGCCAGGTTTCTGTGTTGGGCTGCTGGTGGGGGAGCCGGGCCTTTAAAAGAATCTTTCCGTCACTCTTTTGTGCGTCTTTGAATCTGTCGACACCTTACTTTCTGTTGTAGTCGGGGGTATTGATCCCACAGACGACAATGGCTTAGCATCTGTGTGTGTGTGTGTTTGTGTCTCAAATGTGTGTACATTCAGCTACCAATAACAATAATGCTGGGAGACCAGGTATGAAGGGGCGTGCTGTAGGAACTTTCTGAAAAGTCAGCTTGACTCATAAATATTAATTATGTGACATTCACCCAGTATCTAGCCAGGTTTGCTGAAAGGTCTTAAGATTGTTCTATGTCACTGTCTTCTTTTTTATTTTCTTTATATTATTAAAATATACAGTATATATATTTTTTTCTCTTTATACCAAGCAATTCCAAACCCTTGCAATATTATAAAAAATGTTTTTTTTATTCATGCAAAGCAAATCAAAACATATAAACTATTATTTACAGTTATTTTAAAATGATCCTATTTAATGTTTGGTTTTTTAGTTTTTTTAGATTTAAGCTTTGTTCATTAATAAATAAGTATCAGATTTATTTTCGTTAAACGTTTTCAACTTTTTTATTTATTCATACCAAGCAAACTGAAAACATAACAAGTAAAATAGCATTATTTATATTTATTTTTATTATGATTAAATTGTCGGGGAATGGTTATATTATAATCATATTTTTAAAATTTAGAATGGCTAAATATAATAACCATATTGTTGGAATTCATAAAGAAATGATAAATCCTTAATAAAACACTGGTGGATAATGACTGTAAAAGTTATACATATATATGTGTTATACATGTGCATGTGAGTACACTACAAAAATGTCGGAGGCCTGCAGACATATACATTCCTATTTTTTGCCATGGCCCTTGAAGCCGAGCGTCTTTAATTCGGCGGGTTTTAAATATTGCATGACTTCCTGATGGCGATGGCAGGCAGAGGCTTGGCTGCTCTGGTATTAACCTGTCTGTATAAATCAGGAACCCTCCCAGGCTTGCTCTCTGCTTCCCCATCCTTCTATCAGCCCTCTCTTTCCTCCCGTCTCTCATTTGTCCATCTCAACTCTGGGCCAGTCTGATCAGGGGGCCCCTGTAATCCTGCGCCAGGGGCCCGAACATCAACGCTAGGCAGGTGACAAATAGTTTTTTAATTGCCTGCACCAGAAAAAGCATTAGTCTAGTCCCCTTCCTTGGTAGGGGCGGGCGGGACGTGCACGTAATAATAATAGCCGGGCCAATGCCTCCCTGCAGGCTATTTTTAGGCTGGGTATTTTGAGGGCTTGGCCAGTGTATGTGTGTGTTTGTGTGTGCGAGAGAGGGAGAAAAAAAGAGTGTTTGGACAGGGGAAATGGAGGTGCGGCATTAGATCCTCCATTCCGCGTGCCAACCAACACCCAGCACCGCTCTCCCAGCAGGCACATGCACACTCTTTCCTAAGCCTGCCTGAAATGAAAGGAAATACTGTGTGTGTGTTTGGTGTGCTGAAGAAGCCTGATGAAGCTGTCCAGTTTATGTAGCAAGCTGCACACTCCTGCTGCTTTGGCTTGGTTTGTGCTTAGTGTTGAGATATGGTATTGATTTTTTTTCTCCTTTATCCTCTCTGTCTCTCTCTCTTTCTCTGTCCCTCTCGCTCTCTCTCATCAGTGCCCTTGCCATATCTATGTAAGATATTGGCTCAGCATTTGCTGAGCCACACACAGGAGCGCCTGTGTTCATAGGGCGACACTGACCCCATCCGTTCAGACAGAGAAGACTGAGGTGGGTGGAGACACAGACATCTGTGAGAACACAGTTGTTATGTATGTTTAGCGTATGTGCTGTGCATATGGTTCTACAAGCAGTCAAAAACGTAGAAGAGAGCAGGTTTACATTGTGAGAGCGCAGTTTGTGTGTGTGTTTCGGTGGTTTAGCAGCAGTGTGAATGTTTAGCCCGAAGCCTCTCCGTTTCTAGGACTAAATCTCAGCATGTGTTCGGCTTCACTGCAGTTCTAAAGATCCTCAAATCTGCTGTCCTCTTCCTACAAAACACTCTCTGGCTGGCTCTCTGACCCTTTTTAATACACATGCTCGTACACATGAAAACAGCAAACCAGCTACCTTCCTTTCAATTCTCTAGACTCCTCATGAACCTACAGACTCAGCCACTAGCCGTTTATTTTTTACTTTCATTTCAAATATAGTAAAGGGAAAGTTCTCCTGAAAAAAATAAAGTTTGGTCATCAGTCACTCATCTTCTAAACCTGTGTGATTCACATTCTTTTGCGAAACACAACAGTTCTGAAAAATGTCTAGGGAAAATGCGATACAGTGTTGTTTTGCGTTGTATCAACAAAAACATTCTTCCAAAATATCTTCTTTTGTGTTCTGCAGAAGAAAGAATGTCACATAGGTAAGGAACAGCAAATGTTGACCGTTTTCAGGTTTTGGGTGAAGTATCTTTTTATTATATTTAAAAAGAAAGGGAAACTAACCAGGGTTTTAAAAAAAACAGCATAAAAGTATCACAAAATTGTTCACATGACTGGTGAGATATTTGTGAAAACAACTGGTTTGTGTAAGGAACAGACTATAAAATTAACTCAGAAACCACCACAACCGGACTGAGTTCAAATTGAGAGTCAAATTCACCAACAAATCCTACCATTCCAGACATCAGGCTTCTCTTTTGCACAATTTTAGTCTTATTTTCCATTCAATCCTAAAGCACACAGGACTTCTTGTACAGTGTTTTTGCAACCTTTTTGAAGTTTGAAACCAGTACATACTTCTGTCATATCTGATGTGATTGCATTTCCATCAACAAACATGGCCATCTGCTTTCATGTTGCTGGTTAAAGCCGTGTCTCTAGCAGCCGGCCACAGAAAACACTTCCTGAACGTATCATTGCATAGAGGGCACTGACTCAACAGCCCTGCAGCAGTGTTGAGAAGACCTTTTACCAGCCATTTACTCTCTTCTCTTCGGGGAGCAGCCTGTCCTTACACACACACACACACATACCTTTTGTCATTCTGGCATTTGGCATATGATCACAGTGTGTCTGGACACAAGACAATCTGTTATGGAGTTGTCACTTTTAGATGGTGTCCTTGAAAGTGTTCCAGGAAATGTCTGTGTGACCTTTGACTTCAGTGGGCAGCGCTCATGTATGGCCACCATCCAAGCCTGATCCAACCAGATGCGATACATGTTTGTTGAAACCCTCACATGCCTGTGCAATGTCCTGATGACCCAAAAAGCTCTCAACATGGGCGATGAAGGGTTAAATCCGCCTCCGCCCTTCTCTATTCCCTCCCCTGCCAGCTGTTCCTACTCCACACCTTACCTCTCTTTACCCACTGCTCCCTGCACTCCACAGTACCTCTCGGACCAGTAAATGAAGGCTCATTTGCAAGTTAGATAAATCCTTTGAATGTATTATGGATGTAAACAAATTAGCCCGTAGGCCCCAGACGATACCAAATGGAGCGGAGGTCTCTTCCTGTGGTGGTTTCCTGCACATGCTCAGTAGCCTGATTGATGCCTTTTCTACTGCCTTAATTATTTCAGTATGAACTGATTCTCTCCATATGAGGCAGGTGCGTTGTTAAAGTAGTGCTCTTTAATGCTACCCCTGTAACGCTCCCTGCCGAGTCCTTCCTCTCCTCATCAATTCATAACAAGAGCACTCAACCAATTAAAACGAACTGGAGAGGGGAGAGAGGAGCAGAGTCGTGCTGAACCTGTTTATCCACAGCAGTGTTTGTGGTCAAATTGAAGTTGTTGTTTCATTTTGTTTCTTTTATCGCCATGTTACTTTATTAGCTAATTTACTGTTTCTCATTATGATTAGTGGTGCTTGTTAAGGCAACTACAGTCTACTAAGAGGCTTAATTATTTGTTTCTATCTCATTTTAAAGTGATAGTTCATTTAATCATTGTTCCAAGTCTTAGTGACTTTCTTTTGTCTGTGGAACATATGAAAAGGTATTTTGAAAAATGTTCATGATTTTGGTCCATACATGGATTTTCAGTGGGGTACAACGTTGTTTGAAAGAAAAAATTTAATCTACCTGGTCTCATGGCATAAAAGTACCTTGATGCAATACGTACACGAAATATGTACCAATAAGAACATATCACCGCAGTTTCCAAAAGAAATGAACACTAGAGGCAGTAAAACAGTTTTACAGACAAATTTACTGAGTTTTGATTAATAAAGCATAATTTTCTCACAATTGCTTGTTGTAATTACTGTTGTATGTTATGACTTCAAAACATTATTAATATGATGGGATATTGGCTGTATCAGTGTAATAAAACGTGCAAGGGTTCACGTAATGTGTTTTAGCCCCACTCAGTGGACATTTCTCTTTGAAACTACGGCGAAACTTTTAGTAAGGTACGTAAAAATGGTGTTGCACCAAAATAGTACAGAGGTACATATTTTTATGAGACCAGGTTGAAAGTCATACATGTTTGGATTAACTTGAGTACATTTTCATTTTGGAGGCACTCCCACTTGAAAATGTGAGAAAAAATCTCATAGACTTACATTAGAAAAGGGGTTTGAGCCTTTTTCAAGCACCAGAGAACCTTACCTTACCACCTAGAACACCTAAGCATCATGGTCACTCTAGCAAACAACAGGAAAAATCTGTATTTTTTGTTTTGTGTGAATGCTTGCACACATGCACATCACACTCTTTTAAATTGCTCTATCTGTCTTTGGCGGGGCAGAGGTTATGAAAGAGAGAAGTGGGTGAGGCATTGTTGAGATTGATTAAGACTCACTATTGATCACTTAGGGTGTAGGTGTGGGTGGGTGTATGGGGATTGGTAGAGCCCAGGGCCCATCTCTCTGAAGACTCCGGCTCTGTTTTCTATAGCAGGCTGGCTAGAGACCCCTCCGGGGGCCACATCAAAGAGTCCTGCTCCCCAGCCGCCGTTGTCTTTTGAAGATAGCAGCGTTTGATGACATCACTTCCCCTATTATTTCACAGTTGGACAGTGCGACTCATGTGGAGCACAATACCTCAATGTCGCAGAATGGTAGATGAATAAAGAATCTATTGAATCTTTCGATCTCTGTTATCCAACACCACAATCAAAATTCACATTGAATAATATGGAAATGTTGGGTTTCTGTGCATCTGGGTTTTTGAATACTGCTCTGCATGCTAATGTACCTTCGCTCATGTCCGCATGGATTTTACTGTGTTTCTATACAAAAAGACTACACTTTGCTATAAGACTGACAAGGCACCCATCCATATAATGAACAAAATGATGGATAGATGGAGGAGAAAGTGTCGTAACACTGAAAAATGACACCTACAGTATTGCATTTAATATGGATTCTTTATACTGTACCTGCAATAAGCCATCAACTAACAGCCTGCAGGCTGATGATTACTGACAGGCCAGTGTTTGGTGCCTTTTAGGACACCTGAACAAGTGTTGTTCTCCACATCTGCACCTGCGGTGACCTCATGCAGACCTCGAGGCCTAAAGCTACCGATCGCAGAGAGGTCAAACATATGGTCAAGCATGTTAAACACCCTCACGCTGACACACTGGCCACACTCTCCCAGCTTGAGTCAAATTCAAGCGACTCTTTCCTGATAAGGCAGAGTGTCTAAAGAGATTTTCATTTCACCCAGAAATGAAAACTCTGTTATTATTTTGTGATATGCATATCATTCCAAAAACCTACTCAAAAAACTAAATAAATATATTCTTAGGCCTCGCTTTGCTATTTTCCATACATATTTTATTTTAAAAATGACAAGAATCACTATAAAATGCACTAAGTGGCTTTACTGAAATTAACATGATAACTTTGTGGTAGGAACAGGAATCTGGCCCTTAAAGCACAAACCATCTATATATCGTGTTGATGGTACTTTTTTAAGAAATATAGAGCAAAAGTATTTTATGAATTAGCCTTTATAGATTTCCTTTTATCGTCTTATTTTAATTCCATAGTTCCATTAATATTAAATATTGACAGAATTAGCATTTTTAAGGGAACACACTTTTTATTTGACCTGGCTACAATGAATATATATATATATTTTTTTTTTTTCTCTGTCACACTCTCCTCTTTCTCCATGTTTCTCTGTGACTCTCCCTTGCTCTCTCTCTCTTTGCTTTTGTCTTTACACACTTCCCTCTCTCAGCTTCAGGGCTTTTCTGGCTTGGTATTTGCTTTAACCCCGAATCAATCTGTTTTGAGCAGAACTCATAAACTTTTCATAAGCTCAACCCTCACACCCATGTGAGTGAGCTCGTCAAGACTCCTCTGCCTGTCCTGCTGCTTGTTTGATATTCAACGTACTTAAGCGCGGTGCCGGACCCCACGTCGGGCCCCGCTCAGTCGCTCCCTGTGTCTGTTCTCTACCACTCGGCGAGCCGCTCCTGTCTCCGCATCGATCCCAGCTGCCGTACATCATCGGAGCGTGAGCGCTATCTAGCCGCGCCATGTTTAATTTATGTAGTGGAATGTCCGCTCAGTTAGATACCCTCAACTGTTTGGAGACGTGCCGTGCCTAACCGCTTAATGTAGTCGCTGCAATTTGTGCTGTGTTTGCCTGATTAGCGCTGAGTGACGTTTGTCCACACCCCCCCTCGCTTGAGGGAGGAACGCAGCCGATGGATTTTGTGTTTGCCCACCAGAATGACATTGACGTTCACGGTGATGCGTTTTGCTGTGACACCTTCCCCGCGTGTTGGTCAACAGACTTAATAAGCACAGGACAGACTCGCTCTACTCTACAGTATCTCTATCATTCCCTCTCTCGCCCTTGCTCTCGCACACACTTTAACCGAACAGCAGGTCAAACTTTTAAAACGTGTGCATCGGTAACAGGCTCACTCAGGCAGAAGTGCCATCTCAGCACCTGTGCCTTAATGATTAATACCATATTGATGATCTCAATTAATTCCCTATTACGCGGCAGCAGGTCTGCGCTGCTCGGTTTCTGTGACGGCCCAGAGTTTGGACCGGGGGAGATCTCAGAGGGCAGCTGGCTCCCGTTGATAGTGGGAGATTTCAGGTTGCTTGCACACTGGGGGGGGAGTATTTCCTGCGTAATGGTGACTGACCTTCACTGCGTATTTGTCATCCACTAAGGAGCAAGAGCTTTTCCTTAAAGGCAACATGAGAAGATATTTGCAATGCATATACTGTACCGTAATGGGGCACATTTACATGTGAAACTGAATAATGTAGAGGGTTTGAGAATAGCCATCTGTATATTGAAAAGCTTACTATTATATTTAGGGTTAATAGAATTTTTTCCCACCCACACGCTTCGATTACATCAGCAGAAAAGAAATATGTGTTAAGAAAGTTGTATTAATTATGAAAATGATGATTTTTTTAAATGACTTGAGTGTCCTTCAGTCAGTTAAAGTTAACTGTTTCTTCAAAAGTACAGTAAAAAGAAGTTATTGCTGTTTTTGAATGTCAGTGTCACATGATCCTTCAGAAATCATACTAATATGCTGATGCTCAAGACACATTTCTTCTTATTGTTAATGTTAAAAACCGTTTTGCTGCTTAAGATTATCACAATGCAGTTACGAAGATTATTGACATCACTAAAGATGAATATACGTATGTGGTCAAAACTTCCCTCAGGCACTAACATAAACAGAAAGTAATTTAATAGTTTAGATGTCATTTCTTTTGGATTCTTATTTTAGTGCTTTAGAAAATGTATTTTCTTGCATTGTTTTAGCAATTTCTGTCAAATTTACTCCTTTCTCTCTTCTTCTTTTCTCTCACTCGTTCACCTGTCACCATACCAATTTCAGACCCTCAGCTCTGCCCTCTGTCCAAAACCTCTGTCTCTCTTAAAGTGACTTATCTCATTCTGCCAGTCGCTAGGCAACTACTTGCTGGTTCTGTGTCCCAGAGGGTGAGGGTTTATGTGCGTAGGCATCCGGGGTGCCTGCACCCTGAGTCTTTCCAGCTGGAGTGGTCAGTGTGCTCTTCAACCTCTCAGAGCTGAACTTAATATTGCAGGAAAATGTTTTGGTTAACTGCTTTTGGTCCAGATTTTCACCCACTAGGCCATTTCCAGATTACTCTGAGGCTAGTGCCACAGCATTTTAAGACTATAGATGTTATCTTCTTTTTTCTGCTGTCCCTGATCCTATCGGCTTATCTGTGATTCAGTCGGGAACCAGGTGTCCTAGCACTCAAGGAACGGTTTGCCATACAGAGCCTTCTCCCCAAAATATAAATCATTGATGGCCTCAGCATTATCTGCACATTATGATTCTGGTATACAAGACTCTGTCTTAGACTCACATTTAGCATTAGAATCAAAGCTAAGGCTTCCTTGCTTAAACAAAAACAGCTTAGACAAGCATAAATTTCTAATCTGGCCTAGCTTGCACTGCAAAAAAATAAACTATATGTGTGTGTGTGTTTCTATATACATATATGTGCATGTGTGTATATATATATATTAGTGGTGGGCTGTCGTTAACGCGAGACTCATCGCGCGATAAAAAAAATATCGCCGTTAATCTATTCACAAAGTTGGGTTGGGAGCTGGGTCTATACTACGAAAGATATGATGACTTTCGGCGGTTTCACACTGCACGTGTAAGCAGCTCGTATTGTTTCCGGCTCTCATGTTAATGGATGAAAGCTATTACACAACACGGAGGGGAGTCGCGGCAGCGCGTAGCAGGAGCAGTGCAGAAGTATATAGAATGATATAGACAGTCGCATAACAAAGTACGCTGACAATGACATAAATCAAAGCACATGGCACACAGTGTTTGGAGAAAAATGCTGGAAAATACAACAGGAATAAGATGCTTGTCT
>JAUCMU010000048.1:7145678-7160626 GCA_032275025.1 Enteromius treurensis | reverse complement strand
AATGCCTAAATGCATAATTCAAAATCAAAATATATTATATATATTATGCATATGTTTGTAAATATACTGCGTTCTAAATATACACAGTACACACACATATTATATAATCAAAAAAACTTTTATTTCGGATGTGATTAATCTCTATACATTTTTCGACAGCACTATATTATATTACATATTTATGTGTACATTTGGCTACAATGCTCATTTCTTTATCAGTTAATCAAAATAAATTGTACATTTATAAATGCATTAATTGAAATAAAGTTATAGATTTATTTAATGATAATTAAATATGTATTGCTAAATTATATTATTTATTATTATAAAAAAATAATACATAAAAATCATTATTAAAAATATTAATATTTTTAAAAAATGTTTAAATAAATGTCCTAGTTTTAACTGCTTGAATTTCGAGATTGTGGGAAATCATACAATAGGCAGTGCAGTGTATATTTCATCAGTATATGATATCTTCTGACCAGGGGAATGTATTTAGTAGTAATGTTTTGCAAATGTTTTCCCTTACCTTTGTAAATACTGCCTGCCAAGGCAGCCTTTATTAGCTCTCGGACATGGCCATGATCAGGTGTGGTTACCATGGTGCTTTCTGTAAAAGTGCCAGCGGCTGTATGAATGTCTTTCTTTCTGTGTATTACATTGAGTATGCAGTACGCATAGATTTTGCACATGTACGTCAAAGTGTAATGCTCCAGGCCGGGAGGCAGCGCAGAACCCCAGCCCCCAATTCACTCAGCGCGTAATGCTCATAAAACTAATAAAAATGCTAATGAAAGGGACAGTTTTCTTCAGAGTTTCAGTGTACGGATTTGGTTTTTGTGTATGCATTACGTATCTGTGTTTCACATGACATTCAAATGCTGGTGTGCTGGAACGAGTGAGATTTTGTGAGTCTGTGTGTGTAATCTCCGTGGTGACAGGGGGCCGCTTGTTCTGTGACTGTTTACAACGCTTTGTAATCATCGCTATTTATGATTACAGAACAGAATTGATGTTATTCACTCTGGCTACATATGCTTTAAACAACGCTTTTATTCATAAGCTGTCAAAATGTATCCAGCGAACACTTGCTGACTTCAAATTGATAGAATTTGTTTATATATGTATACACTAAGCCCTTACTTTGAGTTGACAACCATAATGTTACCAAAAAAGCAGGTGCCTTGTAAGCCTCACACTACTCCTCCTGTGTTCACATGAAGATCCATGTTTGGGATGTTCTGTCCCTGCTTTTATCCTCGCTGTGAATAACTTTGGCACAATGTACCATCAGTAAACAATTGCGCCACTTTTGTGCACAAACGGTTTTATTCACTAACCACTCTTGGCTTAACCACGCGCCGCTGTGTGTATTTAAATTAAATCATTGTCATTCTTTTCAGCACAAACACGCCTCCTTTCTATGTAAATTAGGCTTATTATAGATTACACCTTATTCACAAGACTCAGCGATATTTGCCTGTGCAATTAATGTTGCGCTAGTACTGCCTGTGGAAAGCAGACTCTAAGCAATTTTATAGAGAAGAGACGTTTCTGTGCAATAATTTTGCAAATGATGGAGAAGAACAGGCAGTGAATGACATATTTCATTTAATTCTCTATTTCGGTCATTCCATAAATGTGGTCAAGTGCCTAGCTGCCAAATATGCTAGTGCTAAACATGCACATTTTTATGTATTTTTAGTATGTGTTGTTGCGCCATCTTTTACTACTACTGTACTACTGCTCCTTTAGTCAGACCTTTCGACTCACCACACCTCATCTTTTTTTTTTCCTTTCTGTCTCTTGCTCCTGTCCTTTCCCCAGAACCCAGACATTGTCCTGGTCCACTACCTGAATGTGCCAGCTATCGAGGATTGTGGGAAGCCATGTGGGCCCATCTTATGCTCCATCAATACAGACAAGAAAGAATGGGCCAAATGGACAAAGGAAGAACTCATTGGCCAGCTGAAGCCCATGTGTGAGTGTCCAATCACATTTCTTTAACTCAATGCATTACCTGTCTTTTCTTACGCATGTTTTGTGATCTCAAGAAACTGCTGTTCAAAGGTTTGGGGTCGGTAAAATTTCACTTATCGATTACTTCTCTTTTCTTCACTTATATGATGCATTTATTTAATCACAACACAGTAATATTTTTAAAAACCTCTTCTCACTTGATATGTTTTCTGGGAAAACCATGATACATTTTTCAGCATTTTTTGATGAATAGAAAGATCAAATGAACAGCATTTATTTGTATTTGTATCTATATTAATAGTTTTTTTAATAATGTAAAGTCTTTCCTGTTATTTCTGAGGAATTTAATGCATCCTTGGTGAATTGAAAAAAAAGGCCTAACCCTTTGAATGGGTGTGTGTGCGTGTATTGCTCAAACATATATAAGGTCATGTATAGAAAGGAATACATTCAATGGGTTGTATGCTTAGAAAAAAATGCATATCTCCATCTTGAAAGTGATTTTCACATTTTTAATGCTAATACATTTTACAGAATAATCTTAGATGTAGCAAATCATTTTTTTCTTGAAAACAAAACAAAGCTACTGTGAATGTTTTGCAGTCTAGAAAAGGCCTTTGTGATAAATCAGTCTCCACTATAGTTTACACTGCCTCAACAAACACCAACAAGATCGGAATACTGTTCCAAAAAAACCTAACAGCTGCTGGTGCTGGTTAGAGCAGTGTAAACTAGCCTAACGATACTTGACATTGTCTTTTATCATTTCTGTTTTATCTATGCAAGCCCGGTGCTCTTTTAGTTATGCAATGTTTCACGAGAAGTCAGTATCTTCCAGCTCAGCCTACTCCAGGCCAGTGTTACCTGGTCTCCATGTGGAAACCTTGACATGATTATTACCTCACCCACACCGAGGCACCGGGTTGTGTCCCAGGGTCAGTGGAGTCTCTTGTCTGCGTCTCTCTGTCCAAGAGTGATAAAGCATGTTGGTTTCCAGTCAGTCAGTGGAGGAGAGCAGATTGATTGATTGATGCCAGTGAGTGGGTGGAAGAGTGTCTGACTCGCCAGAAATCCCTTCACACGTCCAGTGCCGCTTTGCCAGCCGTGCTTTATGCTTACACTGTGTGTTTATGTTTTCGTCTACGACAGGTCTAGGTCACAGAACTGACCAGAGGAAACCTGTCTAATGAGGATGTTGTAAAAAAAAAAAAAAAAAAGGGAACGACAGCATGCATATAATCATGTTTACCCAGAGTTTTATGAGGACACGTCTCTGTATGTGACGCCTGGCATTGATCATTTGAACTAGGACAGGGCTGTCAAGGTAATGAATATATGAAGTCGGATCCCTCGCGTCAGCACTTTTAGACACAGGATGCCGGCGAGGAGAATACAGACGAGCTCAGCTGACATTGTAATCACTGCCGCGTGTTACGATCCCCTTAAGAGCTCTCGCGGCAATCACTTAAGAGCTCCCTTTCACATTGACTTTAAGACACGTGCAGTAAACTAATGTGTTCATTACACCCTGGGCCTGATCTACCTCAAAACCATTTGCTGTAATGCATGCAAGTCATTAACGTTGCAAATGGTGTGGACGATGGCAAAGGTGCGAGATGTCTTCCACCGGTCAGGCCCGGTGCACTGAGACTAGGCTAATAGGGCCACAATATTGACCTTCGTAATCTTCAAACAACCAGCCTAATGTGAGCTCATCTGAAGAGCAACAGTACTACCTAGTGGTGGCGCTCCAAATATGCAGCCTGTTGATAGTCAGAGACTCATTGTAAACCCTATTAGCTATGCATAATTCATGGATGCATTATACATCAGCTGTACAAACCCAGTGTGTTCCCTTGAGTGACCCATATCATACGCAAACAGCTTGCATTCATTAACGGGGCGAGGTGTGCAGTTGGGATTGAATGCATTAGGAGCGGTGCATTCTTCGACTGGCAGTCCTCAGAGAAAGACTTCTGTAACTGTTGATAAGTTGCAGAGAGGTTTCTCCACTTTAAACATTTTTAATGCATTTGCATCAGATATCGCGGGAAATGAATCTGTGATGAGGTTGCGTCATTACCTGCTTTGCACGAAATGAGCGTTTCATCATTGTGGTGTGAAATATAGATTAGTAATTTTTGCCTTCAAGCTCTGTTAGGGTGATTTTGAAGTTTTTACAAAGCTTTTGAGATGTCTTTTAATTCACCATCAAAGCTTTGAGCTCTCCTGTTATCTAGTAGTCTACCTTATTTCATTATATGAAGCATTTAATACAATTCTTTTTTTTCTGACAGTATCTCATTATTGTACTTAAAGGTAAATAGTTTCTTTTTTTTTTTACCAATAACTCTTTTATTTAGTTCAACCGCTGTCATATAAAGAACACTTTTTTACAATCTAATGAATTACTGTCAGATAAGATCGAGGCTCTAGATTTGTAGTTTCTGAAAATCTGTTATTACATATAAATACATCATCATACTCTAGTAAAATAAATTGCAAACGTGGTTTCATGTTGAAGTAGGCATGTGCAGCAGAGGTCAGGTGGCAGGTCATGGAAGGAAATGGTTGCTTAGTCACACTACAGCTGGAGAGAAGAACGCGTGGCCTGATTCATTCCTCTCCGCTGATGTAATTTAAGAGACTGGGGACCAGCCATGCCTGAAGCCCCCTCACTGCTGCATGAGCAGATGATCAGACAGTGGTTATAAACATACACACACACACAGCAGGGCTAGATATCTGATGTGATTTATGTTTTCTAGAGATAGCCTGCGATTAAAGATACATGTTGAAGGGTGTGGTTATGAGGTGCTTTGAGCTTGTGGATATGGATGTGGCTGGCGGGTAGAATGTTTGATCTGATATGATTTGTCAGCAGCATTTAATCCAGAAGTTTCAAAGTCTTCCAAAGCCCTAAAATGAATAATAAGAATAAATGTAATATTAAACAAATATTGCTTAAAAGTTAAATGTATAAAAAGAAGTTTCTTTTACAGTGTAATATGCCATTTATTAAATCTGTCTACCTTTTTTTATTATATTTTATATCTTTAATTACAAACATTTTAATAATCTCAACTACTGAGCCTGTGGGGTGTGATAAATCAGTTTTATTATTATTACAAATATTTAATTCCAAAGTTTGCTTTTGTTACATTTCACCAAAACGTTGCATTAAAAAACATTTTGAAATCTACACTATTGTACTTTGTATTGTATTGTATACTAACATTCATAGTAATATTTTACTGAAATATGTATTAATTACAATAGCTCCAGAAAATCTAAATAAATAAGGGGTTACAAAACATAATAATAACAGGACAGCTGAAACACTCTTTGTTTCCCCCGGAGATATGTGCACCCCAGTTTAGGCACCACTGCAAAAAGGAAATATGAATTTCATTCCTCAACAGCATTCGGAGATACTCAGACTCTGCATCTGTGTGTTGTGGAGCAGACACAAGGAACATTGCCAGATGGGCTGTTTGAGAAAAGGAGCGATAGTTTGAAGAACTGCATTAGTAACGGCAGGCCACTTTGGACAGAAGTGTGTGAGAATCCCTGCAAGTCTAAATCAGAGCATTCTTCTTGAGATCCTCGCAGCCAACGCCTCCCGCCGATGTCACGGCATATCCACCAAACCAGCTTGGCCTTTCATTACATGACCTGCCTTGTGCTGCGACTCTGGTTCAGGCTCATGCTGTGAGATTGATTTATCTGTTCGAGCACGGTCATGCTGGTGTAATGGCTTATGGAACGCCGCTGCGACTCTCTGGCCAAGCGCGGAATGGCAGAGCTCAGCAGAGCAGAGAAACCTGCTGTGTATGTGACAACTGTTGTGCCGGCTCCGGCTGGTGACGCAGCACTGTTTGCGAGTTCAAGCCAAACGCTTTTGTCTCTTTTATCTATTTTTGTCTCTGTTTCTCCATTCGACTCCCATTTTCCTCCCCTCGCTTTCACATGTTACGCTCACTGAAGTAGCAAAGCGTGCACAAGCCGTATTAAGGTATCCCGATGCTGTTTGATATTCTAAATACCGTTCCTCTCCAGAGACCAGCACATTTCCTTTGTTACATTTCATTTTCTTTTTGCCATTTTATCGTTCCAGTTGTTGTTATTGTTCTTTTTCTCAGAGGAAAGAGGCTGAGGTTGGAAACGGTGATGGCAACAGAGGGCACAAACTGCAAAAAGCACCTAGTCAAAGGGCTGGGGCTTTTATTTCAGCTGAAGTGAGACAGGAGAGACTTTTGCTCTGTGTTTTTTCCTCCCACATCAGCTGAAAATTCACCTTTTAAAGGTCTAAATCTGTTCGTGAACTTTCCTTGTTCATGCTCGAGGTCTGAATGTAGATCAAAAAGAATTACTCTTTTTCTCGTGGTACTATTTTTTTCTGGACAAAGTGGTTTTGATGTGGAGTCTGGCTCTGAGGTAAGGTCAGGGATGTAGTGCACAGACGGGGTGGGGGAGGGCTGGAAGGCTCGGCTGGTGGGCTGACGACTGTGTCTCCTCTCTCCCTCGGCAGTTCATGGCATCAAGTGGACTTGCAGCAATGGGAACAGCAGCTCTGGCTTCTCTGTGGAGCAGCTGGTGCAGCAGATACTGGACAGCCACCAGACCAAGCCTCCTCCCCGGACTCACAACTGCCTCTGCACTGGCACTCTGGGTAAGGGACAGAAAGGAGGGCTGGGGTGTGGGAGGGAGAGAGGCCGTCAGAAAGAGACAGGCAGAGATGGAGGGAGTGTAGTAGCATTTTAAGTATGTCTGCAAGAACTGTAAAAGATGAGGTGAGTGTAGAGCAGGCTGCAAGCCTAGTTAGAGTAGCGTCCAGGCTGAACATTTCGCAGATTTGCTGATTTATTGAGCTGCCTGCTGCAATGACACCACTGGGGGGCGTAATGTTCCTGTGTATCTGTGCAGTCTGTTTTTTACTCAAGCATACAACAAATGAATTTTCACCTTATACTTCATCACAAATATCCAGCACAGCACTTTACAATCCCATGGTGTTGCTCCTATAGGGGGCCGTTACTCTAAAGCTAATTGAATTGCGTGTTTAAAACAAATGATTGTGGGGTAGATGGAGTGCCATTTCCTGTATGTTCATATAAAATTCAATTGCCAAGTTTGCAGTAAAATGACTAATGCGACACATCAGCCATTTATTAACAAAACGGGAAAGCTATGTGTTGGCTTCTTGTGAAACGATTAATATTGATGATTGATGGTCTCTATAAAGACATAAATTAATCTCAATGTTCATTCAAAGCATCATTTCAAAGACATTATGTGGCTCGTTCTTTGAAACGCTCTTCTTCTGATGTACCAACAGAGACTCTTATAGTGGTGTCATATAGAAAACAGTAGTGTAGTTTTTATCATTGAAAATTTGTTTCAATGGAATAAATAGGGGGGTATACTGCTGATTGTGTTCATTTAGATACTGTCGTGAATAAGAAAGTTAAGTTAATAAGTAAATATTGACAATACTAATAACAGTGGAATAATGTTTATTTTAAAGTCTTGAATGTCATTAAGGAGTCAGGAATATGACTTATTCTGAATGTAATTTAATGATTAATTTCCACATTTGTATTGTGTATTTAAAATTAATAATATTGATGATGATAGCGATTCTGTTAGTAATTGTAATTATGTTCATTTTAAAGGGGATAATGCCACAAAGGGGTCAGAGATATTCATTATTCTAATACATTAATATGGATAATAATAATACATTGTTTTTATTATTCATAAAAATTATAGTTATCATTTTGAATTTGGAAAATAATTAGCTGTTTTCTGTTTTGTTCTGCAGGTGCTGGGAGCAGTGTGCATCATAAGTGTAACAGCGCCAAACACCGCATTATCTCTCCCAAAGTGGACCCCCGTTCAGGTGGTTACAGCAGCACCCACTCTGAGCTCCAGAATAATGATGTGTCTGAGGGTAAGACAGAACACAGCCACAGCAGCAAAAACAGCGGAGGAGCAGGAGGAGGAAGCGTACGTGAAAAACGCAATGGCAAGGTCCATAAACCTGTGCTGCTGCACCAGAACAGCACTGAGGTCTCCTCTACCAATCAGGTGGAAGTGCCAGACACGACCCAGAATTCCCCTGTGTCCATCAGCAGTGGGCTGAATTCTGACCCCGACATGGCTGACAGCCCAGCGGTCACAGGCATGGGCCATGTTGCCTCTGTTATGAGCAGTCTATCCCAGAGTGTTTTCATGTCTGAGGTGACCGGGGATCCCGTCTACAGCATGTCACCCACTGGAGGCCACAATACCCATATTATGGGCCCCGATGCCACCTCTCACAGCCTGGTCTTAGGAGTCACCTCTGACAGCCACAAGTTTGCCTTTCCAGGAAGCGGGAGTGCAGATACAGGTGGTCCTGGAGCAGATGGGCTGTCTATGCTAACTGCCGCCGGCGTCTCTGAGGAACTTGTCCTGTCCAACAGCCTAGACTCCAGCAGCATCAAAATCCCAGAAACCACTATGAACTTTGACCCCGACTGCTTCCTGAACAATCCAAAGCAGGGGCAGACATATGGGGGAAATGGATTAAAGCAGGAGAATGGCACATCCAGTGCCTCATCCTCCTTATCAGCTAGCACCAATGGTTTGCAACGCTCGCCAACCATATCCGATTCAAACTACGGCTTCAGTTCTGCACTGGTGAAGAACATCAAGACTGAGGACACCTCCTTCGAGCAACAGCTGGCCAAAGAAGGGAGCTACCAAGTTGGGCCGGTTGTAAGCTGTAGTGTTTCTAGCGGCTCGGGCTCCCAGACCTCCCTCACCTTGACCCCTGCTGCCTCTCTGCTTCCCTCTGGAGGGGGCCTGAGTCCTAGCACCACCCTGGAGCAGATGGATTTCAGCGCCATCGATGCAAAACAGGACTACTCCGGCGGCGCCACAGCAGTGAGTTACAGCCAGGCAATGAACAACCTAGCTCACCAGAACCGATCTCCAAGCTTTTTCCTTCAAGAAGCACCTCAGACAGCCCAGAACCAGCAAGGCCGGCAGAGCTCCAGCCAGAAGGGCCACCTTCTGGAGCATAACACTGCTGATGGGGCCTACATGGGTCTGCAGGTTGTAAAGACGGAATCGCCTGGCAGTAATGGTCATCTCCACCACCATCACACTCACCAGGGCCAGCACAGACCCAATTGCAATGGAGGCTCACCCACCGAGGGGCAAGGACAGACTGGCTCACTGCAACTCCTTCAATACCAAGGAGGTTTCCCAGGCCTTGGTCCAGAGCACGAGGAAGTGGTCGGCATGGATCAGAACCGCAATGTTGGGTCCGGGCAGTCTGGTGCCACTGAAAATGGGACAGATGGTTTGCTAAAGTCTGGGGATCATCTACAATCCTGCGGAGGAGGAAGCGGAGAGAGCAGAGGAGCAGATCACTTCATGCAGCAGAGCTCTGAAAACGGAGCTGGAGCTGAGGCCGTGGCTTTGAGGAATGGAAACACCACCAGTGGGCCCAACAATGGTTCACAACAGCAACTCCAGCCACTGCTTCAGGGAGCTAATTTGGTACAGGGGCTCTACAACACCCACCACGGGCTTAGTGGGGCCGGAGCCAATGGCGGTGGTGGCACAGGCATGGAAATCAGCCTGGATCATTTCGACATCTCTTTTGGAAACCAGTTTTCTGACCTCATCAATGACTTTATCTCAGTTGATAGTGGAACCACAGCGGTAGGGGCTGCAGGGACGTTATACACCCACCAGTTGGTGGCCCAGCCTGGGTCGGATGGAACAGCTCCCTCAGGTGGGAACCAACAGCAAGGTCAAGAGGATGGCACCAACAGGGCAACGGGATATAGCCCCTCAGAGCTTTGCCTACAGTCATGCTGCAGCCCCCAGTCTTTAGGTGGAGGTGCTGGTGCTGGCGGAGGCTCAGGAGAGACAGGCTCTCTGGCCTACATGCACGTCGTGTCAGCAGCAGTGGCCCAGGGCACTCTGGGAATGTTGCAGGCCACTGGTCGACTTTTCATGGTCACAGACTACTCTCCAGAGTGGTCCTATCCAGAGGTATGTGTTTGAATTCAATGCTGTACATTGAGTACAATTACATACTCAAAGATGATATTAGATAATAGGATACTACTATTACAATTTATTATTACTATTATTATTGTTACTATTATTATTATTTATACTTTTTTAGTTACTTAATATTATTTTAAAAAATCTTAAAATTGTTACTCCAGCCCAAAATGAAAATGCAGTAACTGATCACATGAATAAGTAATTAATTACCCCCATGTCATTCCAATCCCATAAAAGGTTTGTTTGTCTTCGAAACACATTTTTATTTATTTTTTTAGTGCACAACATACAACATAAAGTGAACACAAAACACAAAAAACATCAAAAGCACTATAATGACAATCACCTGCATAATATTAATAGTATGTTGGTAGCAGTAGTAGCAAATACAATAATAAATGCAACAAAAGTAATAGAACAGAAGTGATAATAGCTTGGATAAAAATAAACAGGAATGGCGCTCTGAATAATATTAGTAGTATTGGAGTAGTATTAAGAAGTATAAATAATAAATAAAGACATAAAGAAAATGACATAAATGACAGAAAATCTGAATAGTACTGTAGTACTAGTTTTCAAATAGTACTTAAGTATAATAATAGTAATATTAATAATAAATAATAATAAGCATAAATACAATAATAATAATAAAACAAATAATAGTGATATTAAAGATGGTGATGGTAACAGCAATATTCTGTGACAGCAGCATCATTTAATGAATAATCACAGTAATAGTAATAATAATACCCGTAATATTAATTAAAATAACACATACCTATACCCAACACATACCACATCTATCCTAACATCAGTTTCAGTGTTTGAAGTTCACCTCCTCCACGTTCACGGTAGGAATACAAATGTGTGTAAGTGGATGTGGTGCATTAAAATCAACATGCGGTTCCCTAAGAATGTTTAGTATATGTTGGTTTTTATATTCATTTATTTTAATTATTTATTAAACTGCTACCGTCCTTAAACAAAATACTACCCCCATCAGCACCATCCTATTACTGCTTAATGTTTCAATTATACGTTGATGGTGATGCGAAACACAATTTAAGATATTGTGGATGAATACTGGGAGACTTCTGACTGTCTCATTGTCCCACGATGGTGTTAGGAGCCCAATCGTTGAATGAAGTCATTATTTTTGTTTCTTTTTCTATACAGAAAGGATAACTGTCCTTTCATAACATTGTGGTTTAACCACTGATGGCAGATTGAGTGTTCGGAGTAATGTCTTTAATACTTTTCTGCACCTTGACAGTGGAAGTTGTTTGGCAGTCAATGGGACAGTCACAAGCCTCCCAGTTTTCATCTAAAATATCTTACATTTTGTTTAGAAGACAAACACAACTTTTACAAGTTTGGAACAACATGGGGGTAAGTAATTATTAATGACAAAATGTTCATTTTGGTGTGGAGTAACCCTTTAATGTATGTATGCCATGTTTGACATCCATACATCTCCAGTGCTTGTTGCATTATTACACCACAAGATGGCAGAATAACCTTGGAAACATTTAAAGTGCAACTGATGTTGAAGTCTTGTTATCTCCCACAAGATGGCATCAAAGCATGTGTTTTATTATCCTTTCAAATGCTGATGTGATAAACATGATGATGATGATGATGCTTGTCCTGGGGTGCGTTTCCCGAACAACGATGTAACTCGCTGGTTAACCACCATGGTACAATGCATTGTTTTGGAAAGCAACTAGCTACACACGACTGTTTCCCGAACATGGTCGCATCTCCATCGTTGGCGCCACATTGGTTCAACTACATAGGGCCATTGTTAATGACGTCACACGCATATGGTGGAGGAATAACTTATGCTATTTATCTGATTAGAGATCTCCAAGATGCTGCTGTATTGAACATGACACATATTGACTAATTTATTATTTTTGGTCACTGTCATTATGCTTTATTTGATCTTTGAATCACCGCGGGTTCCCTCTTACGTCATACGCCATTTATGCACATGCGCACTTTTCAAAAACTGTGTTTAGAATGGACCTGGACATAATTAAAACGCATTTTGTATTTAGATAGAATGTAAGATAAAGATAGTAATGTTTGTTAGTTTGCTTCTTATGCCTAAGAGCATATTAATTAAAACCCATATATCTTACTAACAAGAAACTATGCTTCTAAACACCGGTCCCAGGCTGTAGTTGTAACCATGTACGTTTGTGGCATCGACTGCGAATGTTCATTTGAACTATGCTTTCAGGAATCTATGCTGGTAACTACGGAACTTGGGTCCATAGTAGGCTAACCATGCTTTTGGGAAACGCACCTCTGTATAGGAATGCTTTTTGAGTACACATGTGTTATGTGAGGATTTTCTCTCCATATTTCAGGGTGGTGTGAAGGTCTTGATCACAGGGCCATGGCAAGAAGACAGCAGCACCTACACCTGCCTGTTTGATCAGATCTCTGTCCCTGCCTCCCTCATCCAGCCTGGAGTTTTACGTTGCTACTGTCCTGGTAATTTCACATTTATACATACATAAGTGACTGACTAATTAATATCAATATCTCCTTTGAGAGGTACATTTTTTTAATGTGATTTTATTTATTTTTTTAATGATTTTATTGTGATTATAAAAAGGATAATGTGTTTTATACTTCAAAAAAACAATAAATAATAAAACATTTCCTAAATTGCAATGAATTTCTGTAAGCCTTCGGACGTCACCCCTGATGAGGCGGAGAACTGCATGAACTCTCATAGGTGTCAGTGTAATTTCCTCTGATCTTCTCTAATTGCTGGGTTGTGTGTGTCTGCAGCCCATGACACAGGCTTGGTGACTCTGCAGGTGGCTGTCAGTAATCAAATCATCTCTAACTCGGTTGTGTTTGAGTATAAAGCCCGTGCAGTGCCCTCCCTGCCTTCATCCCAGCATGACTGGCTGTCACTTGACGGTAGGTCTTAATTTCTGTCTTTTTCTGCATTTGTGAGAGAAAAAAATCTATCACTTTACTAAATCTGGAACCTATCATGTGACCCCTGATTACTGCGCTACTTGAAGTAGGTGCTTTGGCCCAAGGCTTTTCTAATTGTCCCACATTCAGTATTAACAAATTAAAAACACATCTGATCGAGAAAAAGAGTATGTCATTTGCCACATTTGGATTGAGGAAGGATAAGAGGCCGTTTAAAATGTCCATGTGCAAGGTTTGCTTTACAGTTGACCTCTAGATGGGGATAGAGGTCATGTTTGAAATCTGAGCGATCAACACTGAGTGCTGAATATGTGTTTGAGCTCAACAAGCAAAGGTAAAGTGTGATATTCAGAGCTAAAGGGAGTGCAGACCACACTGTAATCAGGTAGAATTTCAGTGTTAGGGCTTTAAGAACAACAGGAGGAGCTTTTGATGCTTTTTTTGCCCTTTGTGCTTTAATCATGGCAGGCATGGCAGTAATTTATATAAGTGGTTAATACTTTAGGGTCAAGGGGAAGGGCTGTCTGGAAATAGTACACTGACGACTTTGATGAGCTTATTATGACTTAAGGCAAACTGATTGCTCCTTCACATCTGGCTTGACTTTGTATCTCTATTTACACAGAGGTTTTGGAGTGGTGTTTTTTTTTTGCACAAAAATGCATAATTTTATTCGATAAGATTTTATTAACATTATAATAATATAATATAATAAAAAGCTAATCTAAAATATTTATAAATACTGTATATAAATAATACTAAAACAACATTTGTGTTTATAATACCTTCATATTTACTTAAAGTGTTCAAATGTGTTGGCTGATGCATTAGCCTATGGTAACAAATACAACCTGAGATGTTACCATATTAACTAAAAAAAGCAAGATCCACATTAAACACATCTTTTGTACTGTGTTAGCGTCCTTTACGCACACATGGGTGAACTTTACAAAGTGTCCTTTAGCTGTCCCAGTCTGTTAGTGTTAACTTAAGTGCAAGGGTTTAAGCTAATCAAACAGCACCATCGCTGTGGGGGTTTTGAACTCTTTAAAGCCTGGCAAACCAAATACAATCCCACACACATGCTTCCATGCATCCCAGGCTGCCTCAAACTGAGGCTATGGTGTCAAAGAGCTTATGAAAATATTGGAGCATATGGGCAAAGTGACACGACTGCCAATTTGACATCCGAAGCTCTAATCTGCTTGCTCCGGTCAGGTGGTTTAGCCAAGACAAACAATCCTGATGAACGGCTGGGCAACGAGGAGTGGCAGCCAGCGTTCAGGTACAGCATGTGTTTGACAAGCCTGATGTTTGAAGAGCAGAAGCCAAAGCCAAACCAGTAGAAATAATCACTCATTATATTAAGAGGGACACACGCGCTTACACTAACAGATACACTTACTGTATATCACTACACATATTAAACGGCTGATTTCTGTGTGTATTTAATCTGGGAGGTGTCCTCGTGTGTTATAAGGACAGACTAAGTGCTCTGTCTCCTATGAGTCTGAGTAAAGAGAGTGCCAGTGCCTGTGTGTGGTGATGTTTGTCTGTGAGAGAGGGGTGGGGGGGGTTGTTACTGCAGTATGCATTGACAGGGTAAAGTAGGGCATGGTGGAGGAGCCTGTGGAAAGGGACAGCTGCAATGCAGACAGCCCTGAAGGCAGAGAAAGGGAGCAACCGAGGACCGAGGCCCTTCTCAGAGCCCTGTTTTCATTCAGCACAAAACCAGTCCATTCACATGTCACAGACAGCACAGGCAAACCTTGCACTAGTGAATCTAGACTTAGACAACTGTGTATAAAACGCAAGCATGCACACACACACATATATATATATATATATATATATATGTGTGTGTGTGTGTGTATGTGTGTGGGTAAAACAATTCAAGGCAGTATATATATGAATTATATACACATGTCTACATT
>JAUCMU010000048.1:7128956-7145578 GCA_032275025.1 Enteromius treurensis | reverse complement strand
TCACATGTCACAGACAGCACAGGCAAACCTTGCACTAGTGAATCTAGACTTAGACAACTTTGTATAAAACGCAAGCATGCACACACACACACACACACACATATATATATATATATATATATATATATATGTGTGTATGTGTGTGGGTAAAACAATTCAAGGCAGTATATATATGAATTATATACACATGTCTACGTTCAGTTGATGCCTTATAATTTTGATGAGTTAACATTTATTAAAATGCATTGAATTTGTTTCTATGCACACGTAGACTACTGTCTACAGTCTACCACATTGTTGTGGTTATTCAGCATTTATGCTCTCATAAATGCAGTTCTCAAGAACTGTTTCTTTATGTATTTTCATTTAGCTCAGTGTTTTATAAACTGAAGTAGCAAAAGGTAGTTTTAGTGGATTAGTGGATAATAATAAGCTTAACTGAATCATATTGAGTCATCAGCTGGGTTGACTTTAAGCATAGCATGAAACACAATGCTGCCTGGAAATGATGGTGTTGAGGTATGCGAGGAAATCACAAAGCTATTTTAAAAGTTATTCCTGACTCTCATGAAATAATGGGTGGTTCAACTGAGTGTGATATTCGGAAGTGAATTTGCATGCACTTAACAGGGGAAGCTGGGGAGAATATCAATGGACTTAATACATATGGTAAGACTATGCTATTAGAAAAACCAATAATAAGGAAGTCTCTTGTTTGTTTGTCATGATGCATATATAAAAAGACATTGCACAGGCTATAAGCAGTACATTTGTGGCAGATGTGACTGTTGTTTCTCAGAAGAGGGCCGTATCTATAATCATACTCAATCCAGTTACTGGATTTTGGGGTTTCTACGCTTGTCTCTGCACTGACTCTCACTCCTGGCCATTAAACCACCGCCTGGTTTCTAAATCGAGCACTACTGTCAAATAAAACGATTTCGAGACAAACCTCAGCGTCTGCTGTTTGACACTACATTTATCGGTTCTTTTCAGCTGTGCTCTGATGCTCTAATGGCACACAGCTGCCTGCCTTGATTTGTCATAATGCAGAATGGGGGCGGGGCTTTGCTTCTCTCTGCAGCATTGCAGGTACGAAGCCACAGGCTAGAGTCGTTGTGCACTGTAACCATGAGCAATATATACTGTCTTCATGCCAGTTCATATTGTCCACCGATTTAAGTGTGCGTCCAAATTACTGTCTAGTAATTTAGTGGTCAGTCGATGCCGCTCTTTGAACATTACCTAGACGAACCAGAACATTAACATGTTTCTCACAATGTCTCTAATTTATAGTTAATAAAAATAGTCGTTCACAAATTATTTGTCCGGCTACATACAACTACTGATTCCCAACCTCATTTTCTGTAACGCAAAACATCGTTAATAGTTTACGGGGAGATGATACTAATCTGGTTTGAAACATTGAGGAAAAAGTGAAACAGTAATTATTAATGGAAAGACAGTGTCAGATGCTTTTTTTTTTTTTTTGCTTTGTCTTCATGGATCGTGGAAAAACTAGGGCGTCTGTTTACCTGCGGCACGTGCGCGGCGTCTCCTTGCAATGAGATTCACGCACGCGCACGCAGGGGGGGAGCAGTAGTCAATGTTGCCAAATCTCGCTATAGAATTAAGCGAATGCACTTGTAACTAAAAATGAGGTTCCTTTTTGTTTTGTTCCTGCTGATGGTTTATCATAGTTCAAGAAGATAGCGAGACATTGTGTCAAAAATATATATATATATTAGATCAAACATGGAGCAAGCGAGATTTATTTGCAAAATAGAATTTTAAATGCATATGCTACAAAAAAAAGCTAGTAAAATGTATTTAATGGATTCCAAAACGCAACCCAAACATGCTCATTTTGTAAAGACTTTATGAAAAAAGGCCGAAGTGTTTATCATAAGTGGACTTGGCAACCACGGCCGTAGTGCTGGAGTAAAGAGGGGCGGGGGGAGAGTACGAGAGTAAGTGAGCGGGCTTTACATTTCTCTCTTCTCTTGCACGTCGCTTCTACACTTGTTTCTATTGTTGATAAGACCTTTTAGATCATTCCCACAGTATAAAAAGGATATTTATTTTGCCCAGTGTTAGTAAATACAGGGGCAAACTGCGTGTGTGAAAAACGGCCATTTGGGACATTGTGGTCAGGATGCCGATGAATGACATCTGCTTTTCCTAAAGACAAGGGACCGTTTGCTTTGCGACTTTCGATGGACAGTGAAATAGAAGGTTGGATATGTTTAAATGAACCTAGTGTCTGTGTGTGTGTGGTCTTGTCTCTAAAGTTACTACATGTGTTTAGCCCACTTTTAACCCTTATCATTTCCATCCGTAGAAGACCAAGTGAACATTGTGCTTTACTTCAGTTAGAGAAATGTTTCTTACGGTGCGTTTTTCATACCATTTCTATAAATGCTAGAATGTGTTTCTAAAAATAAGTCCGTTGAGGCTCAAGTTTGTCCGTTGACTGAATTCAGTATCTACTGAAGCGCTGCCTTTCCTGAACTAAATGTGTCAACTTGCAAAATAGACACAAGACTCTGATCTTGAACATACATGAAGTACGAGGCGCTAGTGAATAAATGCTGGACCAGACCACCTGAACAAAACTTGAACAGACCACCTGAATGTTCCGACTTTGAGGCTTTTTTTTATTTATTATTCTTTTATAATTAAGAAAAATGGTTCTGTAAGCTTAATGTGCTCGCCGTCTTACTCTCAATTGGGTCATTTTACACAGGGAATGATAGATATCCGCTTGTCTGACACTTCGTTGCTTCAAAGCATCACACGACAAAAGTGGGAAAAGCAGCACATTTGTGCGGCAGTCTTGTCATTTAGTGGGTCTGTTAGCTGTAGTCGTGACCGGAGTGTGTGTAACACACAGCAGTCCTGTGATCTGCGATCTTGTTTTCAGCACCGAGGACAGCGACGCACCAGGCACGCGCAAGTGAGCCCGTGAAACATTCAAAAATACCACACAAGTTTTGTAGAGTGATAATGGTTATGGTTTGTGGCGGAAACATAGAGTTTAGCAATCAGTAGACTCGTGGTTCTTCAACAATGTCCTCCTCAACAACCTGTTGATACTGATGTGCGGTATGGAAATCCTGTAGAGATGATTTCTCGCAAGTTAAGCCTATATTTCACGCATTATGAAATCAGTCTTAAAGTTTTTTGCATAAAATGTTACTTTAAAATTCAAAGGGTTAGCATTCATGTATGATATCTTGAGGTTTTTACTTTTCATTTTTTAAGAACAGTGCTGTAGTTGTATATTAGTGCTTTACTTTAATGGCTGCATGACAGAATCTGAAAGGTTTTTTGTAGATAACTTACCTAAGCTTAATTGTTGATGAATACTAAAAAGGTAGTCACTCTAATAATCTAAAAAATAGAAAAATAAAAGTAGTGCATATGGCTGATGTACATGTGAGCTATATCCAGTTTACTGACTAACAAAATTAATTTTTTAGATGGGTGAAAAATCAATCACTCTTTTACCATAAGTACTTGCACAGTTTAGAAAATTGCTTTGTTATCCTGAGGCAACATGGTGCAATAGGGTTAATGAACTCAATAACTCTACAACTTCAATGGTTTTATTACCTCAGAATTAATATTCCCCACCATGCTCCATCCAGGAGGTCAAAAATGGGCTGTAATTTTTGCCATGTTTTGTTGGTGAACATCGCAATTTAAAGGGCTTGTGAATATTGATTGAATATTCATTGCATTTTTAAATCACTGTCAGTTTTTTACAATTTATATGCTCTTTTAAAAATGTTTATGCATTTTATAGCTGTTCGGTTTTCATTTCATTGTGTCATATTTGAAACTTTTATGTTGTACCTTACTTGGAATAGTGAAGGACATGTCAGAACACTTAACCTGAGCTTCAGAGAACCTCTTGTCAGGTTATTTCATAGAAAAGTAGAAAGTCATGACAGTCATCTTGTTAGGGAAAGGAGTAATTTCTGTACAGTGTTTCTGCAGCTATCATTATGCACTGAATATCCATTAAGATTAGTGAGCTTCTTGTGCAGCGCCAGACTTTCTTAACTGATTGCGCTCTGCCAGATCCTACTCAGTTTACTTCATTAGATCTGAGAAACATTTTGATTCATATAATGATAGACATTGTTTGATGTTTGGTTTATTTCTTGTAGTCAGTCCAAATACATGTCTGAGCTGTTTTTAAGATTCATTTGAAGAAGTTTACAGAATTCTGTGCAGATGCATTTCCCGCTGTTGATTCAGCCAGTTTCTAGCAAGGATTGGTCAAAATCCAGATCATATTTTAACACCCTGGACCAGTGCAGAGTACATTCTGCTTTAGTGGCTTCTATCTAACACAATGTGCCTCAAGGGCACAATCGTTAATTTGTGTTAAATCAGACAGCAATTAGGGAAATCGGAACAGTGGCCCTTAGACTGTTAGAGAAATTGATTGAAAATTAGATTTGTTAATGCTTGAGTTTGAGTTAAGGCTGTTAAAGGAAGATATACTATGAGTAAATGACGGATGGGAAGATATGCTGAGGAAAGTGTTTGCACTGTTAGTTTTATCACTGAAATATATTTGACACTGTACACTGTAGTCAGCATTGTTGCTTGGTTGTTTTGTATTCTTTGTTTGAACGATGACAGGGAGAGCTAAGCAAAAGTTAGCTGTCTCATATGAACAGTAAAGTCATTAATAACAGTATGAATCTTTTGTGAGATTTTTGTGGACTGGTGCATATAAATTTTGTATAAAAAATGATTCACAATAGAGCCAGATTAAGTATAATGATATATTAGTCTGGATCTATTGCCAAGCATGATAAAGAATATTGTTAGTGCATGAATAAACGTGTCACACAGTGCCACATGAAGTAGGAGATATAACCAGGGCATGTCTTGGAGGATGGGTAAAGCAGTTAGCTCATGGAGATGCCTGCTTCAGATTTAATTTGATTTGCTGCTGGTTTGTATGGATATTAAATTGGAGGGCTCCATTCAACCAGAAAGAGACAGCATTATAGTTTGCTCAAAACCATGCTGTGGTTTTGGAAGCTGGTGAAAGGAGAATAAAGTATAAGCAACAGAATTTAGTGCTATGAGCGTGCATGAACAATATGCATTAGTCAATTAAAATATGTTATTACTTTACAAGAAAGTTCTATATGTTGATATTTGTTAATGCATTGATAGATTACTTGGGCCAAAACATGAAAATTTGCTAAAAACGTACTTCACTTTAGGCCATCCAAGATCAGTTGACTTGGAGAAGTTTAGCATCATATTACTTGCTTATCAATGAATTCCCTGCCCCCGCATTGCTAATGAGTGTCCAAACAACTGATAAAAACATGACAATAATCCACAAGCAATCTTCATGAGTCCATTAGTTAATGTCTGTCTTTGTAAAAGCAAAACTATCATTAATGCACTGCTTCCATTTAAAATGTGAGCCTATAATCCATAATAATGCTTTCCCCAGTGAAAAAAATCATAGACTGTTGCTCTCTCATATCAAAAATGACCCAACATATTTGTTTAGAACTGGTTTTGACTGTTTATAAACAGTGTATGATTATCTATCTATGAATATTTCTCTCTTCATTCAGATAAGATGACTTTCACTGCAGAAAGCAGTATTAAGAATATAATATTTTAGTTGCAAGTAACGTGCCTTTGAAGGCTGTTACTTTGTCTGTTTTTGTTCCTGAATATCAACATATTGCTTATTGAACTGTACCGTATAAAAGCAATAGTTTGTTGTTTGCTTACTCAAACAAGCTTTGTTCCCACTGCTCTATGCCTGTGATAGACAGTAGTACAATGTGTGATTAGCACATTGCCATGTCATGAGTCAGTCATGGAAAGGCTTCATCCCTTTATCCGTTTCCTTCAGGACTGGAGTTTCTCCAGAAGGGTCACGCACATGTTAACCCATTTAATTAGCAGGATCCTTAATGGTAAAGCAGCATGTATGTAAGAGTCGGCTGATGGTAATTGCTTCTAGTGCTTGAGCTTTCTTAAACAGCAGGTCAGTTGGAGCTGAAGGTTCACATCTCAGAATCAGGGCAGAAGAGGAGTTTTGTTTTGTGTGCATGCAGTGATGGCATAGATCTCTGCACAGTCAGTCTTTGCTCATGGCACTTTTGAAGTCTAGACTGAAAGAGGCTTTTTCTGTGTAAGCATTCCTGTTATGGGACAGGACACTTGCAGAGGCCTCAGTGGTTGGAAATAGTGCTGCTGCCTGTGGTAATATTTCAGCAGCAGACATAGACAGAAATATAGAAATTTGCTCATGTTTCTAGCTGTGTATAGTTAAATATAGTGTTATTGGTACAGTTTATCAACTCTAAGATACTTATTATGGATAAGCATATTGCCTTTGAATGCGTACCTATTACTACAGCATGGCAAAGTATGAGTGTGCCTTGTGGCAGAAGTATCTAGTATATACTGTGCAGTGCAGATGGAAGGGTTTTTAATTACCACAATCAGTACTGACACCTTGACCTCTAAGGCTAATATCTTTCATCTTTAAAGAGACTCTTCTCAGTGTTGATGGTAGAGCTGTTTCGGTATTTGAAATCTTGTATATCTAAACTTTAAACTAAACGTTGAGAAATGTGTTAAATAAGGAATAGACGTTTAAACGTTTGCACTGCAAAAGCTGGGTTTTAATGAATCCTGAGTATGAGAAAGAATTCTACAATCACTCCAGTTCATTTGCAGTTTTTTTCTGTTAACATTTAAAAGATTTCCACAAGTTTAAGTTGGAATGATCACATATTAAGTCAAAATCATGAGATAAAATTACATTTATGACATTCTCATAAAAGTCAAAATTATTATTGAGCATAATTGCAATATTTCCTTAATCGATGAGCAACATTTAGTAAATGTGTCATAATTTAAAAATGTAAAAAAAAAAGTTAGTTTTTAAAAGACATGTCATTGTAAATAAAAATCTTGGTTTTAATCTAAAAATCTGTGCGCAGGATTTATTTATTTAAGCTATTTCTGTATCGTTGTGAGTGTGGCGCATTAGTATGAATAAATATGTTCACGTCTTTTATAGAGTGACCCTCCCACTTGTGATTACCTGTTGCTGTAGTCTGTTAAATTTAAGTAGATATTTTGTATTTTTGTCTTCCTAATAATATATAAAAAAGTCAGTCTTTTTTAATTCTGAACACTATTGTAATACTATTATTCTATTATATTTTATTAGCACTCGTTTTTAATAGTACTTTCATTATGGGTTGGTAATGTGACAGAGCAGTACTGTAGATGATACATTACACTAGTTCATAGATCATATTTATGAAGTGAATGATATGCATGTTGTCTGTTCCTGAGATGAGAGGGTGAGTGCAGATGGTGGTCTCAGCTGGGAGAGCCTCTGCCAGCATCACTCCCCCTCTTCTCCACTAAATACCAGCCTACGTCAAACAGTGGAGCTTAACTCAGGAAGGGGGTTCTCCAGAACACCATCATTCTGGAGAGCTGGGGTATTATCCACCACCTGATGGCCATGCATAGGATTTTGTGATGGATGAATAGTTAAGAATAGCAGCATGCTACCATACTGCTCTATGAGCCTGCAGTATACGGTATGCATTGAATACTCAGATGATCTACTACATACATTTGCCAAAATGTAGAGTACAAAACAGAACACACTGCCTGGAATGCTGTATCCCACAATGCAATGCACTGCTTGTCCCTTCATTCTGAAAGTAATATTTGTAATTGTTCAACTGGATCAATTGGTTAGGAATTGGAAAATTATATATATAAATTTTAAGCTCATTTAAGTGGACACTGTTTACATTAATATAACAGAATATGATAACAGGTACGCCCACATAGCACTTATATCCTCTTGCATAGAATTATATATTAATGCAGTACACAATGCAGTGGTTTATTGCAACAAATGAGTGCAGTCTAGGTGTTTGCTCTCATAACTACACACTCAGCATTATAAGATGCATGAAAGAGTGAAGTAGACAAAGTAAGAGTCGGCTAGCCTATTTTGCTGAAAGACAGAACATTAATATCTCTGTGATAATTCCAGGTGTTTGTTTGTGTATATGTGACACTAAAAGATACACACCTCAAAGACATAGAAGCAGTTCCTGTGCTGAAAATAAACACACACTCAGAGTCTTCAGCTCCTGACTCATCAAGTCTCCCTCAGGAATAAAAAGTTAATAGACCCTTAATGAAGTTCTCGTCTCGTTGAGCTGTCTATCAGCTCTCTTTTTTTTCCATTACTCCCCAGGATCTCGCAGCTCACATACACATATGCCTGACGTCCGTGAACGTGACTTAGTGCCCATGAGTCATTCTGAGACCAGGGATGAAAAGAGGGAGAGAGAAAGTTGTGGTTGAAGGTTGCATTGAGGCAGATGTTGAAAAGCTTTGCTGGAGCAATGGAGGCAATGTTGGAGGCAGTTTAGGGTAGCTCACAGGAAGGCGGTCTCTGAAGAGACAGACATGGTGGCATTGACTTATATCTGTTTCACATACCGTGAGTAGCACCCTAAGAAGTTTCTGAGAAGTGATGCTGAAAGTAGAGTTTCTGTACTGAACCATCTGGACAAAACACATTGTAATACACAGTAAACAATATGTTTAGAAATATAGACTTTTTAAGCAACATACTGTTCTTACCTGTTATTTGAAAGAAAATTCAGTTTATTAAATCTGGCAGAATCCAGGTGATTTAAACAGATTATTGCCACACTTAAGGGTTTGAGTGCAGTTCCGTGTAGTTTAGTTTCCTCATTTATCTTTGGTCCCGTTCCTCAAGTAAATTTTTAAACACATTCAAGTTTTTAATAATCTTCCCAGGACTGTATAATTAATCACATTTTAA
Source organism: Enteromius treurensis (assembly GCA_032275025.1). NCBI lineage: Eukaryota > Metazoa > Chordata > Actinopteri > Cypriniformes > Cyprinidae > Enteromius > Enteromius treurensis. The sequence goes on along the minus strand of JAUCMU010000048.1, from coordinate 7,136,688 downwards.
ATGTGGTCTTGATTAAGCATAATCATCTGCAATTTAACAGTTTAATGATTATCGTGTGGCCCGAAATCTTCCAATAACTAATTTACAATTTATGGCTGCTATTAAAGAAAGTAGTGTGTGTTAATAGATAAGCAACAGAAAAGAAAAAAAGGTTAACAGATTATTCCATTTAATCAAAAAATACAAATATTATCATGAGAAACCTGAGGTTTGAAGTTTCAGTTCATGCCATTTAATATCTGCTCTCTGTACAAATAGACTACCACATTTGTAGTTTTTGCAGAAATAGGAAGGTGCTGCACGTGTCACCGTGTTGCTTTAGCTCTGACTGGTGGTCCCTTCCTTTTCTCCACCCCTCTGCAATGTGGCCCCTCCCACTAACCCCCTCTCCCTCTGCAGTGTACGTGTGTGGCATTTTGAGCACACTCGCGGCAGCAGGTGGAGATGACATCATCTGCACTGCAGCAGACTGCAGCACTGTGTCTGAACAAAGACATGTCAATGCTGCTGCTAACTGGTGCTGCCACACAGCCGCTCTCTTGGCATCTTTAGTCTCTAGGAAGCTTACTTTCCTTCTGTCTGTCTGTCTCTCTCTTTGGTGTGGTGAGACTGAAGCCCACTAATTCAATAAGTCCTAATTTAAAATAATATTAAAAGTCTTCACCCACCAAGGTTTATTAATGGTAGCTGTTAAGGCTTCGATGCTGGTTTAGGAGATTTGAACAAATCCTTAACCTTAATTACTAAACTTAACCTGAACAATATATAGTAATGTGCTAAAACTTATGTAGAACACCTGAATGGACTCAGTTACAGTTGTTGACTCTAGACCATGTTTTGCGTACTAGTAAGGTAGCACTAGTGAAAAAAAAGCTAGAAATACATATTAGCACAAATTAGCGCCAGAGCAATATTCCATAAAAGCTAACCTAATTTCCCACTGCGTGTCTTTAGTAAATCCTGAATGTAGTTTTTTTCATGCCAAATGAAGGTGAGGATTGAACTGATAGAAAATCCCTCCCAAAGACTGTTTAATTGGAACAGCTAATTTTGTACTTTATACTCTGTAAATGTGTGGAAGTAGTGCTGAAATCAAACTTAAGATATACTGACATGTATTTGATAGAAGTGGAACTACTGCAAGTATATTTCAGGTAAACTTTAATTATCTCGAATTTAAAGACACATAATGTTCAAAAATCATGCAATCCTCATCAATAGTGGCATTAAAGGCCTGTTTCCAACAAGGACGATAACTATAAAGATAACCATAAAGAGAACCTAAAAATCATTCTTAGTATTAAAGAATGGCAGAGTTCATACCACAGCTATTAAGATTAAGGAACAGAGAAACAATATTGTTGGAATCACAATATTCGATATATATTCACAATAAGTCTCAAGCGATATATCAGTAAATATGGTATTAGATTTGAACTATACTTAGTATGAAATAAATGTATTTTAAATATATGACATAATTTACAAGGGGGCACAGGCAATACAGATTTGATTTAAGCTTCTTGCACTTTTGCCATCTCTCAATGTGTCTTTCCATTCATCAATAAACTGACACCGGAGCAAACCGCAGCCCAGCATGCCCCTGTCGCTTGGTTACCGTGCAGCAGCAGGTTGCCACAGAAACAGGCTTATCAGTGCGAGGCACATACAAATGTGATTACTGGTGCTATAGCCCATCTGTGCTGGTCCCAGTACTTCACTATATGTTTGGATTTGGTAACAAAAGTGACTTTGTACATAGCACGTGGCAATGGCACTTTTGCAATATAGCGATGGGTTTTCTCTAGTCTTGGAAGTGTGTTTTGCACAAAGTAAAAATCTACTTCAGAAATAAAAATGCTAAATTATTTACTCTGATTATATTCACCACTGTGTTTCCAAAGCTGAATGTGTTGATGTGCCTCATTACTGATTCCATTAATTTATAATAATGACTGCAATTATGGAAATGGTAATTGATAATATCAGACTCTGAGTCTTGATTGGATAGCATAAGGGTAATGACTGAGTTTAATTAAACATCCAATTTTGCTTGGGGATATGAGCTAAACCAAAGAAGAATTTATTTCAGACCTCAGTGAGATATAGTGAAATTTACAGCAACCTTTTTCGTTTAATTATACATTAGAAGCTAATTTGAGTGCTAAACTAAAGTTGGAACCGAAGTTTTGTGCTGTGTTCTTCAGTGGTTAAACTGATATTGATGTTCCTCTGCAGATAACCAGTTCAGAATGTCCATCCTGGAGCGGCTGGAACAGATGGAGCGCAGGATGGCTGAGATGGCCGGTCAGCAGCAGCAGGGCAGCGGAGGAACAGCAGGGACTGGAGGGGGAGGTGGAGGAAACGGAGGCACTAATAGCCAGTCTCAGGTATAGCAGCACATCAGTAATTGTTATGTGTGAGATGAGAATGCATTTTAAAACAGAACTGAATTTTCATATTATCATTAATATACGTTTTGCTAACAGTTATTATCTTTCGTGTTAAATAACCCTTCAGAAATCATAAAAAGCATAGTCATTAAATTGCATTTAGAATAAACAATACTAACATTCCATTACATCACTTTGGCTGAAAGGGTTACATATTTGAACAACATGCTGTCTATTTTGCGAGCCAGTTTCTTCCCAAATTTTATGTTGCTGCAGCTTTTCTACTCATGACTTATAGCTTTCAGCGTGAGTCATAAAGATTATTGCAGAAAGCAGTGGATTGTGACAGTTCATTGAGTTTGTGGAGATGTCAGACACTCCGTTTTCTTCTGCAGTGTATCACGGGACAAGCAGGAAGCTCTTTTGAGAGTCGTGTGGTTGTTGTTTGTGAGAAGATGATGAACAGGCCCTGCTGGGCCAAATCTAAACATCTGATTCACTCCAAGACTTTCCGGGGCATGACCTTGCTACACCTTGCTGCAGGCCAAGGCTACGCCACCCTCATCCAGACTCTCATCAAATGGCGGTAGGTTAAGAGAATGCTGATCTACATCTATGTTTAAATATGTTTTTCTGCTGATTGCTAACTATGAGAAATTGTATTTGTTGTCTTATCCAGCACGAAGCACGCAGATAGCATTGATCTGGAACTTGAGGTGGACCCTCTCAACGTGGATCACTTCTCTTGTACTCCACTGGTGTGTTCCTTAAGCAGTTCTGATTGAACTTTTGCAACATTTGGCTAATATACAGTAACTTTCTTGCTTTTCCCACACTAATTCTTCTGTTTCTTTGTTTTAGATGTGGGCTTGTGCATTGGGTCACCTAGAGGCAGCTGTGGTCTTGTACAAGTGGGACCGGAGAGCACTGGCCATCCCAGACTCACTAGGGCGCCTGCCCCTCTCCATCGCCCGCTCCCGTGGTCACACCAAGCTGGCAGAGTGTCTGGAGCAGCTCCAGAGGGAGGAGCAGCAGCAGACCCCGTCCTCTTTACCCCCCACCTCTAGCATGTCTTTTTCTCCAAACCCCGACATCCCCACCTCCAACAGCTGGATGGTCAGCTGGAGTAGTGACAGTATGGTGGCTCCCAGCGGACAGAACACTGGTACAGCCACCACTACTACAACCCCTTGCACCAACCAGAACCCTGGTGAGAACATCTAAAGTAGTTAGCTACTCAATAAGCTGCTAACAAAAAGTTGCCAAATCAAAGAAGATAATTTAAAGTATGTTGGTAACCAGACATTTGACGGTACATTATATACATAAGACATATACAGTGACATCAATAGTATAGAAAAAAATATGATGGAAATCACATCAGTTTGAACTGGTTCATTTACACAACATTTAAAATACCTAATTTGTTGTAATGAAACAGACTTTCCAGCCCTACATATGGGAGAGATGGGGGCATTTTAGGAGAGCTCACTAAGTTGGAAAAGCTGCATCTTGGAAAAACTGCTCCTTGCTGCTCATTACTGTAAAAGCTGCACTATTTGCAAAACAGATAAATTACTATTGCTTTACTAAAAGGATTATAGCAGATTTGCTTGCTTAATGTAATACTTTATTACATTCGCTTCAATGAGCAGTACTTGCTGCACAATCTAATTCCAACAGTCTTATTTTTTTTAGATTAACACTAATAGCACCTCAGAGGCTGAGCAGATGTAATGGAAATATCATATCCATCCTCTGCTCTGAGTGCAACACACTCTCTCTTTCTATTTTGTGCCTAGATTTGAGAAGACCGCGATCAGAGCCCTCCAGCTACTACAGCAACGAGTGCCAGCGGGACCTCCCCCTTGCCAAAAAACACAAGCCCAACCCTGAGCTCGTGCAAGCACAGCTGGATGAACCCATGTCAGTTCCCTTGAACATGGAGCAACAGACACATAAACTGTCAACCAGCCCTAAGACCCTTCCTTCCACCCCGTCCAGCCCGGATAAGAGCATTTCAGAGGAGGGTTTGGGGACAGTGGGTATCCCACAAGCCAAGATGGCCTCTTACCGTGGAGGGCACAAATGGGGCACTAGAGAAGTGCTCAGGAAGGGGGGCATCAGCGGGGTTGGGAAGGAGAAGTTGGCCAGCCGGTTGCGACAACGTGGTGAATCTCTCAGCATGCTGGGAATGGTGGAGAGAGAGATGGTTGACACTGAGATACTTTCTTACAAGGAGGATCTAGAGAACCAGGACTGCCTCTCACACATGGAAGACCTGCAGGTCAGAAAAGTGCATTTAAACAAACCCTAAATGGCACTAGGCACATTTACACCTGTACTGATACATTCGTCAGTAATAGAGTCTGCAAACAAACAAAGCTACAAGCATAGAGAGGCCAAGGGAGATATAGAGCACCATTCGTCCTGCTGACATGTGAAATCAGCACTAGAAAGCGGCGGTTGTGTCCCCACTCTCTATCCAGACCTTCGTCACCACATAATACACTTCTGCCATTGATTTGCTCCCATCGCCAGGAGTTAGTTCAGCCTCATTCATCTCTGTCACTCTGTGGGGATAGAGGGGCTGTACCAGTGTGTTCCTCTGAAGTAAACACCTCGGCACTTGATTGATCTGTCGGGTTAACAAGTGTATGTGTGCATTTTGTCACAACAGTAAGTCTGAGCTTGTTTAACCCTAAATGCATGTGTTTGTGCATCTCACAGACGAATATGATGAGCCTGGCAGAACACATCATTGAGGCCACTCCAGAACGTATCAAGCGGGAACATTTTCCAACTGTGGAGTCTGTTCCTCTGGACAACAGTGGGCTCACCAACACCATGAGCTGGTTAGCCAGTTACCTGGGTGACCTGGAACACCTGCCTAGCATCATCCACTTGAGGTTAGTGCATTTAATTATTTGAATTTACATAGGTACTGATATATGTACTGGGAACTTTTTTTGCCCTCCAGCCACAGTGGCTGGTGAATTTACTAGCCAGCCACTCTTTAGTCAGTTTGAAAAAGGTTTTTTGAATATTCAAATATATTAGAAGTTTTCAATTCAGACAGTATGTGAACAAATACTTGAACCATTTATTTTGTTAAGCATAAACCATGTGAAAACAATGTAAATTATCTTTTTAAAAATTCTAAAAAGAAACTTTTGAAGAATTAATGACAGAATCAAAACATAACAAATAATAAAAATAAATGATAAACATATTCAAATAATTTAATCTTTTGAACTTTTTGAAAAAAAATTGTATCAAGGTTTTCATATTAAGCAGCACAGTTAATGTTATACAGTAGTTTATTTATAATTTTTCCAACAAAGGACATTTCTCACTAAACTTTTATACTAAATATCTACAAACATTCAGGTTTTATCATCAAAATATATATTTTTTAACAGCAGCCAAATATGTTTGTAATTGCGCAAAATTCAATCTGTTACACTTTTCATTTTCCACCCTGGCAATGATGTGCTCAAAGAAAAGCTTTAACGCATGCCTAGAACCTCCTAACGTGTGTGTGTGTTTATGTGTTTGTTTTTGTGAGCAGTCCCATATACAGTGAACCCCTGACCCCTCCGTCCAACCCTAGCCTGAGCCCGCGTAACTCGCCCATGCGTGAGGGTCAGTTTGAGAAGCCGACCTTGCCAGCTCCGTCCGAGTGGAGTGAGTTTCTTCGAGCCTCCAACAGCAAAGTGGAGAGAGAACTAGCCCAGCTCACGCTGTCCGACCATGAGCAGAGGGAGCTCTACGAAGCCGCACGGCTGGTGCAGAACGCTTTCAGAAAGTACAAGGTACAGGCCAGAGGCTCGGGTGCCACACGCTTGTGTTGATGTGTGAATAGAGACAGGATGTAAACATCTGTGCGCAGGTATTGGTAGGAAAAAACACAGGACACCTTCTGTCTCCTTCCTGCTTTGTCCTTCCTCATGAGTTCATAGACACATAGGCACAGAGTAGTCAGTCCTCACAGCTTCAGCATGGGTAAGGTGGCTTAACCAGCGCATGGCCTGGCTTATTATATAGAGCGATTGTTGCCTCCTGTGGCTGCCTGTAATGAGTTTCCACAAAGACTCACCAGCTGGCCAGACTGGCGGCTTGTGCTCAGAGGCGTCTGCTCTCTCAGTACCAGCTGCGGTTAAGCGAGAAGGGTGTCTTTTCTCTATCACTTTCATTGTGCTGTAAGTGAAGAGGCTAGTGGGCGTCCTCCATTATTGCCCACTCCTCAGACCAACACTTTTCCCTCTCTTTTTGCAGGGACGCCCACTGCGCGAGCAACAGGAAGTAGCCACCGCTGTCATTCAGCGCTGTTACAGGAAGTACAAGCAGGTAATCCTTTAAGATGCTCTGACACTGACTTTGCTAGATGTCTGGTTAATACGTCAAGCTCCAGCAAATGCACCCGAGTCAATTATATGGCCTACTCTAGTGGGAATTGTTGTTTAAAAGCTTTTGAAGAGCTGTAAGTGTAAGGACACACGGTTTCACACCCATTCATGACAAATCTATTTTTGTTTCCTTTGCAAGCTAACATGGATAGCCTTGAAGGTAATGGGTTTTTTTTCATTTGTTTATGCATTATTTAAAGCAGATTTTCTTTTGTCTTGAAAAATATTAAAATTGATGGCCATTTAGACACTGTCACTCTGTAAGCTGTAAATAAGAAAATTCTCCACACCATATTCAATTTGAAGAAGCACTATAATAAATACTGAAAACCTTCAATTTAATTGTTTCTCTTCAGGTCTAATATTACATAATAATGGGCTGAAGTTAATACAAAGTCAATATTTTCTAGATCATATTTTAGTATGGCATTGGCTTCATTAGAGTAACAACACAGAAGTCAATAATTTAATTTTGGAAATAACATGTTGACTTTATTTAAAGCTTTTTGTCTCACACAGAGACAAATTGATCATCAGTACTTAGGTCTGGAAGAAAAGGTAAAAATTAGCAATGTGCCTCAGTTAAATAACCTAAATTGCACAACTGTATCCTAAAAATAAGATTTACAACCTGCTACTGCCTATATTTATAAGCAACTCTGTGGAAAACCAAGACTCAAGACACTTATAGTAAGTGATTGTGCCTATATTAATAGACAAAAATTCTTTAATTGACAATATTACTTGTTTTCAACTGCAAACACCAAAACTTGAATATCAATCTGTCAACCATGGTAGTTTTGAGAGTAACTTACAAATGTGTGCTAATTTAGTGCTGTTTACTCACCCTCCTGTTGTTTAAAGGTGCCATAGAATGCATTGAGAGAATATTTTAAATTGTTCTCTGATATGTACATAGAAGGTATGTAG
>JAUCMU010000048.1:7117011-7128856 GCA_032275025.1 Enteromius treurensis | reverse complement strand
CTATTACGCCTCTAGACTGTTACGTAACAGTCTGTGTTGTGTTGGAATTTGACCGTTTTTCAGTCGTCTTTTGCAAATACTTGATTTATATAAGAAGTAGGAAACGATGGTGTTTGAGACTCACAGTATGTTATGTCCAAGTACTGAACTGTTATTATTCAACAATGCCAAGGTCAATTCAGTTTTCCATTTTATGGCAACTTTAAATGTGTTTGTCACTCTCTAAACTTTGCAGTGTGTATGTGGCCAGTTTGAGTTGAATAGGGTGCAATTCCATTTTGCCATTAACCTTTATATTAATGTGTTTGTATATTAGTATGCACTTTATAAGAAGATGACGCAGGCCGCCATCCTTATCCAGAGTAAGTTCCGCAGCTACCACGAGCAGAAGAAGTTCCAGCAGAGCCGGCGGGCGGCCGTGCTGATCCAGCAGTGCTACCGCAGCTACAGAGAGTTCGGCCGGCTGAGGCCTCATCGCAGAGCGGCCACCGCCGCACTGGTCCAGCACAAACTCAGGTAGCGTTACTGCCCACTGCCCTGTGATGAATCACTGCCTCGTAAATTCGGTCCAAATCTGATTCCAAATGGTGTTTGTTCTTCTGTACTCAGCCAATAGCTCTTACGAATCTGTTCCAAGTGGCATACTGTTCTGAGCTTTGCCCTGCGAGATGTTTTATTCATGTACTAGATGTAATCTGCAAAATGAAATGTGTTTAAAAGCGATGTTTCTGTTTCAGAAGCAGTCTTCTCACTAAGAGGCAGGATCAGGCCGCCCGCAAGATCATGAGGTTCCTCCGCCGCTGCCGCCACAGGTATTCTCCCACCGCCACATCGCCCCCTACAGGCCATGCCATTCATCCGCTACCTGAAACACTGCTGATACAAATACAAATGTGACACTTCCCATATTTTGGATTTAATTTAGTTATATCAAAAAACAAATGTTTTTATCCTTGAAAAAGTGTGATTCGTTAATCATGAGTGGTTTAGTGAGAGGTGCTCCTCCCTTCCCTTGGCTCTTTTTCCTCGCCCCTCCTTCTCCATTATGATATCTGCTGTGTGCTAATAGCTGTCTGGTGTTGTTTTGCTGTTAATGCAAAGCCCCTTGATGGACCATAGACTATTCAAGCGGGTGAGTGCAGCCTCAGCGATTCAGTATGTCTTCCTTTTTTTCTATCTTTCTCCCTCTCTCTCGTCACATGCACAAAAAGACCCCCCCTCCCATCCCCTCTTGCTCCTTCTTGCCCTCCTTCATCACCACTGCTTGATGCCTGCTTGCATGACAGCTAGCAACTGGACGTACAGATGACTGAGATCAAGGGCAAATGATGGGCCTCAGGATATCGGTTGTGTCTTGCTATGCACTAACCACTGAGACACTACATTAAACAAGCACCTTTTTCTCCTGTCTTGATTATTTATGTTTCCTTTACTTACTGTATTTGTAAAGAGGAAAAGATAAGATAGACGGAAGAACAGAAGGTTGTTTGGTCTAAGCCATGTTGCATGAATATATGATAATGAGTCTTGCTCTTTGACCGTGAGGCATGCTGGGAAATACGTGACTTAGAGAAAACTGGCTGCCTCTCTGGTTTGTGTGTTTGGTTCTGACTAGTTCAGCTAAAGCCTGTTTTATTGCACATGCTGTAGTGGGAACTGACTGTCTATCTGTCTATCTCTCTGTAATTGTTTGGTAGATGATATATGTGTACAAAGAAAAAGTTGGTTGCATTACCCTGTGCAAATGTCACCTGTATTTCATCAGATGTTTGAGCAACTTGTTTGAAAAGGACGTAGACAGAATAATCAGCAGATAGCTTTAGTTTCTAGTCACAAGTGATGAGAAGGTTTCGACTGATTTTGTATTAAATGAAATGCAGACTATTTTAAGCTTTTTGTCCTATTTTGGCAGAAACTTACAATGTGAGGCAATGAAGAAAATGGGGCAAATCATCAGTGAAGAACGTGTGCATAGAGAGTGGGCTTTCAAACAAGTTATGTTATTGTAAAAATGACTTTATTAAATTATATATATTAGTGGTTTCCACGAACATTTTAAGCAGCACAACTGTTTTCCAGAATAAACATTTCTTGAGCACTAAATTAGCATATTAGAATGATTACTCAAAGATCATGTGACACTAAAGACTGGAGTCACGGCTGCTGAAAATTCAGATTTTCAATCAAAGGAATAAATTAAATTTAGAAATATTCTGAAATAGGAAAAAAATGCAGTGTTGGTTTCTGTTCAAAAGATAATTTGCCCAAAAATGAACTGTATGTTTTTGTTGCTGTATGACTTTTTTTAATTCTTTGGAACACAAAAAGAGATACTTAGAGGAATGTCAAGGTTATGTTATTTCTATACAATGTAGGAAATAAGCAGCCAGGACATTCTCCTGAATATCTGCTTCTGTGTTCTACACAAGAAAGAAACTATTCTTTTAACCAGGGCTTGATCTGACCTTCTCTGCCTCCTGAGATAAATGCTAAAATGACTTGAGACGTTTGACCTGTGTCCCTTAATATCTGCCTGTTGTTTTTCAGAGTGAGAGAATTGAGAAAGGCCAGGGAACATGAGAGCGTCCAGAAGAGCCCCCTCACAATGTGACATTATTCTCCAGACTCTTCCTTTCAGTTTTTCTGTTTCAACCAGAGACGTTTTACAAGAGGAAAAAAAAATAGCAAGAACACTGCAACTCTTACTACTACTGTATGACTGATACTTCGGCTACTAAACAACTGCGTTTTTTCATATCTCTTTATTCCTTCTATGTTTCTTTAATGAAGGAAAGAGCCTACTGCTGTGGATCAAAAACTCTAAGGACGTTGTTTTAGGAGGAAGAACATTTGCTTCATGGCATTTTTTGCACTTTTTAATGGATTGATTTGTCATTTTGTTTGAAAAAAGGATGGGTGGAAGTCCTGCTCTTCAGTGGCTTAAGAGAAGATAAATGAAGCGAGGAAGAAAGAAAGAAAGAAGATGACTAAATATGGAGTCGACACAGAAACATGGCCGGAACTGTTCCGAGTGTATTTTCAAAAGAAGTGTTTAGTGGGTAAAACTGTTACCAAAAATGATGAATAATTCACCAATACGTTTTTTTAAATGCTTTACTCTACAACCAGACAAATTGGTCAGAAACTTCTTCCAGTCTGTCCCTTACACTTGCCAGTCTTCTCTTAGCTACAAGGGGACTGGGTTGCTAATGAATGTAAGAGGGAAACTAGCAGGCTTTGGGTGACGTGTCAAATGCTGATGTTGAACAAAAACACAGGTATACACACAATTTTAACCAACAGCTATTTTCAAATGGATGGTATTCTGCCAGTTCAAAGTTAGCGAGACATCGCTCCAGGCAGATTTTGTCTTATGCATGCTTGAAACTAGGCCACAGTCTTTTCATTGTTTTGTTTTTAACTCCATGAATGTACTGGAGACACCAAATGTCATCACCTCTGCCCATCATTTACTATTGGCAAGTTTATGTTGATCCAATGTTAAACGGTCACTTTGTTCAGTTGAAAGTCAGAGGTTTTCTAAGCTCTTAAAAGGAAAATGAAATGCATTGCCTTGATATCTTTGACATACTTTGAAAGGTCTCCACACCTGGGGTTAGACAAATCCATATTTTTGACAATTGAGCGGTTCCTGTACATAAAGAGGGTTGCCGGTACGCAAAGTAAAACATTTATCAAAGTGGGATTGTATTTTAGAAATATTTTATTTTACTCATTGAAAGGGATCAAAACAGATTAGCGTCGAAATCTGAATATTTGTATAGTTTTGTTTGAATGCCTAAGAAGTATGGTTGTATCGTTTGTACATAGTGTAAATACCTGGGATAAAGTCAAGCTACTGTATGTGCATGACAAAAACGAACAAAGATACAAAAAAAGAGCTCAAAAGCATTAGTGGCTATGCTCTGTAAAATGATTTCACTATAAGAGTATTTTATTTTACTTTGAATGTTCTTGAGAAGAACATTTTGCTAAAGCATGACTTTCCTGCAATTATGAAAAATACTGTATTTAAGAGGTAGGAGAAAAGGCAAAATGATCATTAAGTTATGTTTACATCCGTTTGTTTTTCTGGGCTACCAAGAATCTTTTTGCCAATGGTGCCAAGTAATGTGAATGCTACTGCTTAAAGGAAGTTAATCATTGCCGAACAGATAATCACCTGGTAAAACGCCATCACATTCACTTGCATTCAGCAGCATAACCCGTCAACACGGTCGGACAAGGATGATGGTGTATTCAGGAAGGATCACATATCTAATACGGTTTCTTTGCATTGTGCGGTTTTGTGTTTCATAAGTCTGAATACTTTTGTATTATGTCATTCAAATGATGTAAAGTATGTTTTTTTTTCTGTTATGAACGCAGGTAGTGCAGCTGTAAGTGTAACATTCTTACAGTCAGATTTAACACGATGTGCAAAAAAACCCTGTGAGGTGACAGTAAAAAAAAAAAAGCTGCCTGAAATCTACACTGATTGAAAGATTGGGTTCCCTGTTATGCATTTAAACGGGATTCTTTTGGTGCTAAACGTTGGAGTCGAGGGCCAGATAGACCTCCAAAGATCAATGCGTTTCAGCGGGGCCGTGGCTTTTGAAAAGGAGAAAGTATACGAAAATGAGTTCTAATGCACTAAAAAAATGTAGATTTCCGTTTCCCCTCATGTCAAAATGCTTTTTGTCATGTTTTGCATTTGCGTCTCTGTTCAAGAGAATGATATGTAACTGTTTTCTTCAGAGTGCTTATGTTGGAAGTGCCTGATCATATTCTAAATCCAGCGAGCCGTGTCAGTCTGCATGTGAGGTTTGCGAAGGACTGGCATTAGCGAAAAGTAATTTATAGTCTGTCCGTTTTTATTTTCTGTTATTTTGTCAGTGCTTTCTTTCATTTTAGCGCACCAGGAATTTATGGCTTCGTCATAACTCACGTCCTCTATAGGAACTGCCAGATGAACCGGCGACGAGGACTGCAGATTCAGTCCGGCTGGTTCTTGCCTTGCGTTCATCATTCCGGTAGCAGTTTAGGTTGTCAGCTGATGCACTGCGGTGGCAACTCGAGTCTTATTATGCTTGCATGGGTAACATAGATAACCGGGTGGCTGAAACAGCACCCAAAGCATGCTTATTTTTGTAGATTTGGTAGTCAGGTAGACTTGTCGGAAGAAATACTGTTCTGTAAAGCAGCTGGTTTTATGGGTTGCAGAACTTGAAACAGACCGAGGGTTTCGAAACGTAACTTTTACAAAACAAAAAGTCAAAGCAGCTGGCTAATCGTCAGTAGCTACTACTCGTATTTACAGGGGCAGCATGAATCTTTTTTAGCGTTATTCAAACAAAAATTGGCTTCCTGTTTTCGAATTCAGTTTCACTCCGCTTTCCATTCACATTCCCATTGTTTTAAACTAGCTACTCCACCACAAAAACAGGTTAAAAAACGTGTGTACCTCATACGAAAACACGCGCCACAGAACTGTGTCCACATCCGCGTTAAAGTGTCCATGGCACTAGTGCAGTTGAAACCTCTGGTGTGAATCTGACGGGTTCACTTTTGTATCTTAACTCAGGTGCCAAACTGGAGAAAAGGAGGAGACAGAGCAGGTCACTTGAGAATTAGTTGCTGCTTATTGGGAAACGAGCCAGACTGTCCTGATCAAATTACTGTGATTCTGAACATGTCATGCTGTTCACCTTTTTTAATCAACTATGTTAGCTGAGTTGGCGTACCCTACGTTTGTTGAAAGCGTGGCACTGACTGGTGTTGTATAAGAGTGATTAAGCCCGTTGTAATGGAGCAGGTCTACGAATGCTTGTGTAAATACGCATGGATGTTTCTGTTCAATGCAGCTTCTCCGGATCCTATAGTCACTGTATAAACACACTGCCGTGGATGTACTGTATCACAATAATGAAAAAGTGCTGCTCAGATCAATTCATCATCATCATCACTTTATTCTAGTCACATTTCCAAACATTGAAAAGAATAGCTGTAGCTCATAAACGCCAGACAGTAACCTCATCTGGTCGCATACGGGTTCATTTTGACGATTCTGCTTCAGCTTTAATGGTATCACAGCTCAGCCCACAGAAGATACCTCATCAGTTTTGTTTGTCGCATCAACAACTTCGAACGACTCATGGACACAGAGCAATAAGCAATTCCTAAAGTGGAGACCTGTAGACCTAACGGGGACAGCGATCTGTTGGACACACGTAGCTGACTTACTCTTATGCAAATGCCAGTATTGTGAGATTAGGATGCAGTAGTTTAAGGACAGTGCTTATATGACACCCTTCATGGAGCTGCACGTTTTCATCCCTTTCAAACCCAGAAAATAGCGGCCCTGCCTTTATTACAAGCTACACTTGGGGCTCTCTACACTTTGCATGTTAAGCTAGTGTTAGATCTACTTTTCTTCTCCTCTCTAGCTGTCTTTCTCTGTGTCTTTCCCGATTATGTAGCCCTCTCCTTTCCTGATGACCCCTGATTTGTCTTTTGTTTCGTTTCTCCTTTTTTAAATGTCTTTGTTTTTCTTCCTTCCCCCTGGTTTGAGCAATTTATTTTTGTAATTGTGCATGTTAAAGAGTCACTGAATCGATGGATATGTTAAAAAAGAGAATTCAGCTGCTGAAGCCATGCAAAATGTTTTGAATTGCCCTTAAAATATGAAAGATGTTTTCTGAATGCTTTATATTCTCTCTGCTGTAAAATAATAAAAGGGGAAAAACTAAAGAGAAGGCTGTTTTTCAAGTCATTTTAGGGTTGTTGTTTATTTTATTTATTTATTTATTTTTTTGTCCTTTTACTAAACTAAAAGAAAATGTTTTTAACGAATTAGTTTATATTTCAATCTGAATTGATTTGTTGGCTCAGCTGAGCCATCTGTTGGTCACTCCAGGCCACTGCATCCTGTCATACCTAAAGATCCTTAGACAATTTTAGGTTCAAATGATGATATTCAAGTTTAATGAAAGGCCATACAGTAATCTAATATAATTATTGGTTGTCCTCAGACTATTCAAATTAAGTGATTAAACTAAGGGTTATTTTGTGTGATCAGGAAAGGTTGATGCTTGATAGGAATAGTTTATGATCACAAGAAAGGACTGCTGTGTGCGCATTTTTACTTGTGCTGAAGAGGCGTTTTTTGCTTTATTATTGACAATAGAACAAGGGACAGTGATGGGGTCAGTTACTGGCAGGGTTTATGGGCCAGGTAACTGCCCTCTAGACTCTAAACACGTGGTTATTGGTCAGACTCCTCTTAGGATATAAATTGTGAAGACACTACTTTAACTTCAGTGTAGCACTGTGTTCTGCACAACAACCACCACCTGGGAATTGCTGGAAGCTGTTCAGGTAAGGAACAAAGTGTTTGTAATTTATTTTATTTTTTATCTTGATTTGCTTGTTTGTGCTAATTATTACATTATAATGTTTGCAGAAGAAAATACTTCTCTCTGTAAATATAATGCATGTAATGTTTTTTAAAAACAATCATATAAGCAACTTTTTTTGCAATTTGTATATATAAGTAATGTATATGGTTAAATATGTTATATTGTAATGAGTGTGTGCATTAGGTATAAATGTGTGTGTAGGGAGTATACTTACTTTTATAAACTTCAATGTCTATACTTAAATACATTAATAAAAAACAAGTTATTTTTTTATTTAATATAATAATTATGTTTTTTATGTCTAAAACCTAATTCATTAGCTATTTTCATTCATCATGTAATTTATGTATTTATTTATGAAATGAAGTGACCTAATTTATTTGCGCGTTCGTATGACTGTATACTGTGATCTGTTTTAGAGGTATAATGAATGGGATGTTTGGCTTGTCTGTCAGTCTGTTGCTGCTGTGTGTCTTGTGGAGTGACAGTCAGCCTGTGCACACCGCTGCTCACACTGTCAGAGAGGTGAAGACGCTTTTAGTTTCATAGTCATAAACATGAGAAAATACTCATTCAGCTGTTTATGGAATATTGGACTACTCTTAACTGCTGTGTGTGTGCTGTTAGATGGTAGAGCTGCTGAGAGCGATGACTCCAGTAAATGAGCAGATGGGACAGGACACAGAGCTGAAGGACTCTCCAGAGGTTCTGTGGCCTAATACTGAGGATCTGGAGAAGAGAGACCTGCCACGTCTAGGAGTAGCAATACACAGAGCCTTACCCTCAAGAGTCCTTAGCAGGTAATAAAACAAGCACGGATCTGCTGTTCTTGTAAAACAGCAGCAGCATTATTTTTATGGTTATATATATATATATATAATTTAAACTCCCCAAAGATTTTTAAGAGATCATTTCTAAAGGGAACTTTTTTTCTTATATATTTTACTGATGACTCTCAGAAATAAAGGTACGAAAAACTGTCACTGGGACAATTCTTTTCAAAAGGTAAATGTTTGTACCTAAAGGCTCCATTTTGGTACCTTTTCGGTATATATTAGTACTTAAAGTGTATTTGAACCTAAAAGGTACAAAAGTGTACGCCCCAGTAGCAGCTTTTGTACCTTTATTTCTGAGAGTGTTCCAAGGAACCTTTTGCACCATAAAGAACATTTTATGCAATGGAAAGTTCTGTGCATGTGCATGAGGTGTTGAACATGTATCCTAGCTTAACTTTGGCTTGTATTTTTCTTTTTGTGTGTGTTCAGTAAGTCCGTTGATGCATCTAGATACCGTTTGTCATCTCCAGCTAAGTGGATGTCCAGCCTTCAAGGTTGAAGAATAGTCACTGTTTGACTCATCAGTCTCAAAAAAGCTTGAACCAATCGATCAGGTTTACACTCAAATCTCATCCGCATGCTTTCTCTGTGAAGAACCCATTGTAAAACATGAAATAAAAGGAGCTACAAAATATACAAATTCTGTATTTCAATTTACAAAGCAGCAACATTATGGATAAAGAATGAAGCTTTTTTCTTTGTTTTTTTATTATTTTATTTTCGCATCTATTGTAATCCCTTCTATAAAGATAATGTATTGGCACTTAATACATTCCAGAATTATCTCATTAAACATTTACAGACGCATAAACGCTGAAGATATGTTGAAAAATCCCAGATATTTTACATGTTAGTGGTTTACATTAGTCTTTCTATGAAGCAACTGCTTTGCACAACAGATTTTATTACTGTGTCCTGCATATGTTTGCTTTTGTTTTGTGTATAAATATACATATGTGTGTGGGTGTGTTTGTGAGAGAGAGTCCAAACTGGTAGAAAAGCTATAAAAGCCCTGTGACTGAGTATGTCACGAATGCCTCAAACACAGTATTTCCAGAAGCAATCTGCACCGCCACCTCTCTTTCTGAACCGTCTCCTGCTGCCCAACAGACCACTGGGAGGAATGAGGTGATACACTTTTTCTAGCAGCAACTTAAAAGAGAAAGAGAGGCTGTTGCTCAAATTTTTGCATGGAAATGTAGCATAGACACAAGAACGCAGCATTATTTACATGCTTAGTGATAATTTTATTTACCTCTCTAAGAGCCTCTTTAGGATTCTGCCCAGGCGCTTTGATATCTGTGAAGGGAACAGTGTGAGCATCCAAAAGAGTGATTTTTTTCTAAGTCTGCAGAAGAACTTTCAGTAACAATAAGAGATGGTGCAGTTGTATCTTTTGAGATTAAATGTCTGTGTCAGATAAATGAGTCTCACTCTCTCGGCTGAGCAGCGGGGAATATCCTACGACTGCCGCCTTCTGCAGGAGCTCATTGAGATCAGAGACAGAGAAATCAGCTGGACTGACGCCTCCGGCCTCTTCCACTGAATCTAAAGCAAGAATCAGTGTTATTTCATCAGCTACAGCAGATCTGGTGCCAGCATTACAAAATTAATGTTACATTTTGCACCCTGTGTACTAATTTAAGCCAGTTTTTAATGGAAATGGATATTAGTGGGGAAAAAAGAGAGCTTAAAATGTCTCCTTGGACAAAAAAAAATGCTAAATGCATGTTGAAAAGCAAGATTTATTCAACAAATATTATTATAATTATATACATTGCATATATTTAAAAAATCTATATTATTGATTGTGTTGTTATTAATATTAGTACATGTTTGATAGATTATTAAATATATTTAAATATATAGCGTAATGAGATATTCTTTTAATGTATTAAAAATACCAATCAATATATATTTATGTAATATTATATTCTGTAGTAGTGCTGTCGAAAGTTTTTGTTTTCACAATATATGTGCATACTGAGCATATATGAATATATAAATACAAACACATGCATGTATAGATTTAAGAAAAATGTTTATGTATAAAATATATTTGTATTTAATATTAAATATAAGAAAATCAATATATAAATGTATTAATATACATATATATACATATATATATATATATATATATATATATACCTGTAAAAAATTAAAATATACCTGTAAATATTTTTAAAATACACACTGTATTCTGTATACAGAATAATTATACACAGTACATATTCTGTAAACAAAAACTTTTTTTGGATGTGATTATTCATGATTAATTGTTTAACAGCACTAATATACATATATACACAAACACAAATAATAATAATAATAAATAATCCTAAACATTATGTCTGAATGCACTCACCAGGGCCGCTGTAAGTCATGTCAGCTGTGTCTGTTACAGGATGTGCTAACAGATGACTGCAGGAGAGCAGAAGGACAGAGCAGGACAGAAGCAGGTTACAGATCATCTTGGTTGAAGGTCCTATCAGGTCAGGCTTGGGTGAATGAAGTGGATGGATGCTCTCTTATACTTCCAAAGTCAATCATAATCAATGCAGTGTTTTTATTGAAAGTCCTATTTTAAAATGTGAATCCTGTTGAGTTAATGTCCATGAATAAATCAGGATGACTGGAATAGCAGGTCCTCTGTGGCTTTATCGCCTTTGAATCTCGTTGACCTGTTTTACTGAATTCGTAAATTGAGGGACACAGGTGTGCAAATGTTTGTCTATAAACTCTTGAGACAGCCGAACACATAAAGCGATCAATCTATGAATATATCAGCCAATTTATTTAGCCCATGAATCTAGTTATTTTACATTTTTAAAAAAAATGTGTACCTTTTTAAGTTGATAGAAAAGGTTGGTTAACTGATGCAGGTAAACATATTTTATTGGGCATTCATTCAGGCACACATATTCAAACTTATCTCAATGAAGGTAATAAAAATCAAGCTCCAGGGATATAAAGTCCAGATTACCAGGCTGCTGAAGAGGGCATGACATTTGTTTACCACCTGCTGGCGAAGATGTAGTGATGCACATTTGACATTTACAAAGCTTGGAGTGTAATGAGACAGAACAGACCTGAGAAATGAAGAGTCGTTTTAAAAGGATGAATGTGACTCAGTCTGCCTAAATCTGTGAATTTAATAGCCTGTGTTAGATTGTTCTTATGCAGAACTATACACAACACTCAAATGCACATTAAAATCAAATGTTCAATACACATAACACATAATGCAATACACAAAAGTGCAATAAGCAATCTCAGGTCATGACCTGCTTCTAGGACAAGACAAACAAGTAGGATTATCATGAATTTATTTCGCAATATATGTGTGTATTGCCATACACCCAAAGCGCTTTACTATCATGTGGGGGGGGTCTCTCCTCAACCACCACCAGTGTGCAGCACCCACTTGGATGATGCGACGGCAGCCACAGGACAATGGTGCCAGTGTGCTCACCACACACCAGCTATAGGTGGAGAGGAGAGAGAGAGATAAAGCCAATCAATGGATGGGGATTATTGGGAGGCCATGATAGACAAGGGCCAGTGGGAATTTGGCCAGGACACCGGGGT
>JAUCMU010000048.1:7106218-7116911 GCA_032275025.1 Enteromius treurensis | reverse complement strand
GTTATTGTTTTTTTGTGGTTATTTAATCACTATTTAACAAAACAAAATTGTAGTCAGTTTGGAAACTTTGCGCCCCCCTGGCGGTATTTTCATGAACGACTTCAACACGCAACTGAATTAAATTTAAATCCGGGATTTTGCCCCGGCGGTAGGTGACATTTTGGTTGTCCACCTACTGTACCTGCTTTTGTGTACCTAGCATCCCATCTTCCCTGCGTGCCTCAGCCTTTATCACAAAAGAGCAAAGCCTAAAGAGACTGGCTCGCGGGTGGTGCGTCTTTGTAAAGACGCGTCCTTTTAAGGTCCTACCACCGTTACCTGGCGCCGGCGGACGGTCACGATTGCTGTCTTACGTGTCTGGGCATCGAACGCGCTAGGACAGCATTCGTGGACGACTAATGTTCCTGTTGTGGGAAGATGCGGACCAGGCTCAACTACATGGAAGGTGGTGGTGTCCCCATCCCACTTCCGTGTTCTGGGGCTCGCGCTGGCAGTGTCCTGAGTGGGGATGGCTGGTCTTACGGTGACAGTCAGGGACTCTCCCCGGAGAGCGCCTCCTGTCTCCCGCACTCCGACACCGCTGGAGTTACCATCAGGGCAGTTCAGTTCACCGGAAATGGTCCCGGATGTCACATTTGGTCCTCCCCCTGAAGACCAGATGTCTGTCGCTGCATCGGAAAGAGAGTACGGTTCTGGAGATGATGCGGCAGCCGGGACGGTGTCCACTGGGCACTCGACTGTGCCTGAGACGGATCCAGAGCTGGTTGCTATGCTTCCCTGGGATACCAGGGGGTTTGGGATTGAGTGGACGCATTTTCGATTGCATCCGTCCCCAGACTTGGTTTGCAGCAATAGACATGAAGGACGCGTACTATCATGTTTCGATTCTTCTGCGCCTAAAGGCCATTCTTGAGGTTCACATTCGAAGGCCAAGCATATCAGTACCGCGTTCTGCCCTTCGGGCTTTCCCTGTTGCCCCATGTGTTTACCAAAGTAGCAGAGGCCGCCCTGACTCAACTCAAGGAAAAGGGGTTTGTATTCTTAACTACCTCAACCCCTGGCTCATACTACCACAGTCCCGAGCTCAGTTGTGCGAACACAGGGACCTGGTGTTACATCACCTCAGCATGTTGGGACTTCAGGTCAAAAGAGCAAACTCTGTCCAGTGCAGAGGATCTCTTTTCTCGGGATGGAGTTGGACGAATGCACGAATACGTTCAGAGGCAGGACAGCGGTTCCACTCAAACAATTTCAGAGGCTCCTGGGGCATATGGCTGCAGCCACGGCAGTGAAAGCCACTCAGGTAGACCTGTTTGCTTCTCCAGAAACCTCTCATTGCCAGTTGTTCCACTCCCAAGGTCAGGGAGGACAAGGAGCAGGACCTGCTGGTAGCACCTTATCGGCCCACCAGGACTTGGTTCACCGAACTTTTTCTTAGCCGATTCCTCTGAGGAAGATTATTACTCTTTCTGGTTTAACAAATCTTCATTTTCTTATTTTGAACAGCAGCTACGCTAATTTTGTTCCTATTTGTTCTGTTTCTACCATGGGATTGTCATCCTGTGGTAACTAGTGATTCACAAGCTCGAGTCTGGATCCAGAACACTTAAGAAGAGATGATGCCAACCCCACAGAGGACCTTTATAATGTTCATTGTCTGTTCGACTATGTCATTAATTGATCTTTACCTCACATCTATGCCATATGTACATGTACAAGTTACTAGTACATATACTGTAAAACATTACTTTGGTGTAAAGCTGCTTTGCAATGATATGTATCATGAAAAGCGCTATACAAATAAATTTGAATTGAAAATTGAATATTTAGAACCCGGAACAACCAGCTGACTAAAATTACCATGGTTACTAAACATAATAATTAAGACACACCTATGTTTCTAGAGTAACACATAATATTTGAGTAATATTGCCAAATTAATTAAGAATTCGAACACAAAGGACTGCGCATGCTCGGATCTAAACTAATAAGATTTGCCGTGTTATAAACCAATGGAATTGGGGGTGGGTGGAGCGACACGTGTAGCCCCGCCCCATCGTCCAGGCTGCAGCACTCTGGGGTGCACTTTAGAGTAAAATACTATGCGTTTATTATTGCACTATTCATTTTACTGAATAATAAATTGCTATTTTTTTAGCGATTTCTATCAACTTATTGTACATGTCTATAATTACAATTAATAAAAGATTTAGATCTAAGTATGTTTTAAAGAGCGAACCAGGGCATCAAAGTTCATCCTATATAGGTTTTAAAATGGTATTTTGTTAATGTTTGATGTAATTGAATGCACCGGTGTGATGTAATGAGCGCGCTGCTCGAGGGAGGGAGCGTGAAGTTTGTCCGCGCTCGCTTCCCATCCCTGTGGAAGCTTCAAGCCATTGTCTCGTTGTCAGTCTGTCTAGTCGGAAACTTTGAAACTGGGTAATTATAGCTCAGGCTTGTTTCAGACACTGCCAAATCCAAGCATGAGCTTATGAGAAGTGAGGGTTTTTCGAGTAGCCCTGGCATGCAACAAGTCGTTGAAGAGAGAAAAGAGCGTTTCTAGAGAAGAGAAGCGCGAAGCAGGTAAGACGCTGTCTGTAGACGATTATGTTTTCAGTGTCTGGTGTTTTGGTGAATGTAAAGGTCCATTTACCGCACTGTCTCCATTCATTTCACTTCTGCTGGCTTGTTTGGTTTTTGGGATGTTTTAGTTTCGCTTTGTTTTGTTTTAGGGCTCTTTTACATCAGCTTTTTAGTCATATATATCTCTTCACATAGTGTTTGTTAATGCTTTCTGTCAAGTGTTTGATAACAAAGCACTCTAGTTCAGTGTTTAGTCATACGTCTACATTTAAATTATTCATTTAATTTAATGCTTATTCATTTATTTGTAACATCCAAATATTCTAGCGCTGGTTTGTCAAAAGATTTGTGTTTGCAGTGCAATATAGTCTCATAAGTATATATATATATATATATTTAATGAGACAGTGTTGAACTGTGTATTTGTTAGGACACTCGCAGTGATCAAATAAGTAACTTTGGCCCAGTTGTTCTAGCACTAACCGGTCTCTCTTTTTCATGAGACTAGGTGTTGCTGAATGGCATGAGTCGTTGAGCAGTGCCAGAAGTCATGGCAGAGCTGGAGGTGGATCAGTCCAACCTGCCCAGAGTCCAGGAGGGTAAGACCTGGCGGATTTTATTAATCTGTATGATTCTTAAGATTCCAAAATGTGTCACATCCATGCGGGCTTGATTGTTGATTCCCATTCCGATGTCTCAGATTTTCAAATGCTATATCCCATGTGCTGCATGTTTTTGCTGATAAGTCTGAGATCTGATTAACATTCCAGACGTCTGCTGTATATCTCAGAAGCAAAGGAGCTGTCTTTTTTCCCATTGGTGAAAGAGTCTTTCCACATGGCTCTGTTTGCTCTGGTATTGTCTCTTATGCTTCTTTTAAAGGGGGAAATCTTGATGAATATGTCCCTTCCATTCTCATTCTGTACACAATGCTTTCATTGTTTTGCTTTGTATTTTTACGCTTAAACAAGCACTGGCTATAGAACAAAGAAACTATTACATCACCCAATTAACTAATGTCTATGCATTATCTCTGTGTGTTACTATGCCATGTTTTTTCCTTTGGGTTTATATCCTTTAAACTTGGCCTGTGAGCAGAAGTGTTTTCATTTCCTCAGTTTGTTTTCAGTGCTAATTCCCCAAAGTATCGTGTAATAAATACGAGCTCTCTTTGTCTTCACCCTTGTTTTATCAGTTCCCGTGGATGTATTTTGCCATAGTTTTGGGAATGCTGTCTCTATACCCCAGTTCCTTTGAGAAAAAGCAGCCTGTTTCCTCTCTGCCCTTTAACCCTTTTACATCCTTCACTCCATGACCGTTTTCCACTTTATGCCGTGAAACCTCTGCCCAGACAGTCTAGTAGTGGCAACTAGCATATATATTACTTTTCAAAGGTTTGGGGTCAGTAAGAATTTTTTAAAAAATATTTTCTTCAGCAAAGGAACCAAAAGACTTTTTCGACTTCTTATTTCAGCTCAATAGGTTATCAACCACTTGTTTTTGTCTGTTTTGCATGCTGTGACTGCTCAGTCTTCTTTTTCAAATAGGCGTATTCTATTTTTTTAAAGAATGCGTATATGCTTACAAACATATGTTTTGCCTGTCTTTGTAATATGAGCGTGTCTTTTCAGCTTGGCTTCTGCAAAACTAGTTTGACAGCTTTATATCCACACCCTCTTGCCGTCCCAATCAGACACCTGAATACTGAGGTTAGGTCCACCAAAGCACATCGCTGCTACAACCTGGTCTGCAAGTTTAATTCCCTCCTCCTACAACGAGAGGAGTGTGTGAGGTTAACAGGTGTTTAGACTATTAAGAGTGAATTTCAAAGTAACACGGGTGTACAGCTTTTCCGTCACTGTCTGGATAAAATAGATGATTCTTTCAGCGTGCAAACCTGTGAGTCTTGTTTTTTTATTGACTGCATATTTAGAGATATGAGCCTTCACATGCTGTTGGAGGTTCTAGAGTTTCTCATCTGTAGATAAAGATGAGCAAAAATCCCTGGCACTACCTGAACTGTTATGGGGGTGGATACTGCTGTTGGGAATCTTATCAGTTTATGTGTAGTCTGAAGGACGTATCAGTGTTTAGAGACCAGACTAATGTCTTTTACTGACCAAACTTAATCTACATACTAAATTGAACTGTCAGTTGTTCATTCTGCTGTCCTTGTGTTATTAGGATTGGTTTGATTAATGGAATCAGACCAGATGTTTTTAACAATCGGCTGTGGGCGTATGTGTTTGGCTAGCATGCTAGGCTTGTCTTTTGCTGTGTTATGCTTCCTGAGAACATTAGCTCTGATTAAATGAGGTTCATCTTTTTTAATCCAACTGATAGCCCAGTCATGAATCTTATATTGTAAACATGTAAACACTTTGATACAAAAGATATTGAGTGAAAATAGGATCTTACAAGTAATTGTTACACTGTAGTTTTAGGACAGATTCTCACTATTAATAATTTATTAAGTATGACTTTTGCCTCAATAAACTCTTAATTTGCTGCTTTTTGGTTAAGGTTTGGTATGGGGTGGATTAAGGGATTTAGAATATGGCATTAATGTGTGCCTTGAAAGTACTAATAAACAGCCAGTATGCATTCTAATGAGCAGCTACTTAATAGTGAGAATGTGTCCCTGAGTTGTTACCTATTTATCATGTGCTCTATAATCCTCTACGATTGTTTAGGTTTTTAAATTTATTCCTGTGATAGCAAAGCTCGATTTTCAGCATTGTCTTCAATGTTACATGAACAGTTCTTATTACATAATTAGTTCTTAAAACAATTGTGCTGCTAGCTGTAAGTTGTTTGTGGGTTGATTATTTTAATGAATTAAAAGAAATGGCAAATAAATAAAAAAACCTTTTGTAATTGTTTTTACTGTCACTTTACATTTACATTTATTCATTTAGCAGACGCTTTTATCCAAAGCGACTTACAGGTGGGGAAGGACTTTAATGCAGCCTTGCTCGATAAAAGTACATATTAACTTAATTTAGTCTAAATTTGTTGTTTTTTGCACTGGCCCCAAACTTTTGAACAGTAGTCTAAACCTAAAAATCTAGTTCTCGTGACATTTTAATAATAGGCTTGCATGCCGTTTTTAAATGCAACATCAAAATGCGTTTTTTGTTTTTTTTGGGGCTTTGGTTTAGATATTAGCAAGGAATATATACTGTAGGGTCCACAAATATTTTTTGTAGCGTATTTCTGTTGATGTTAGCGTTCTTGTCATGCCCTGTCTGCAGGCATAGAGTATTTTGGCTGCTGGACAAAACAAACCAGCTACTGAGTCTACAGAGCCACTGGATGTCTGAAAAGAGGACACCGACACTGACCATTATGTTTTTCCTTTATCTGTACGCCTTTCCAAAGTAAACACCACCAATCTCACTATTCTTCTTGGCGTGTGTCTTTTTTTTCTTTTCTTCTGCTGACACATCTGGAAACCATTCCTCCTGTGTGCAGGCGTATGTGTGTGCGCTCCGGGTGGATGTGTGAGGACATTGTTGGGAGGTGCATTGTTGGCTTATCGCAATATGCAGCAGGTGGGCTCAAGCAGAACATACATTTGTCTTTTTGGATACTGAAACGGTTGCATTTAAATCTGGGATACCCCACAGAAGGATTATTTGTCTCTGCTTGCAGCTTTAGGGGGTCAGTAGTTTCACCCCACCAGGCGGGGTGGCTGGGCCTCACAGCTATACATAGATTCCCACCAGCTGCTCAGGTCAGAAGTTGTTCTGGGGTCAGTATGTCTCTATTAGGGTTATTATGGTCACGCTACTCTAAATCAGCATAATTGCTCAGGCCATCCCGAAGTGAAGCAGATGTAGTCATTTTGTTTTTCAAGTTTTAGTCCTGTTGAGTGTGAACCTTGATGGTGGTGGTTCTTGATTTAGTAAAAGGCTCTCAGGGTCTGTAATGTTCTCTGTCCCGACCGCAAGTCCAGCACCAGCACTAAAGCCTCAGACTCCAGCTGTTGTGTCAATTACAGGCCGTATTCCTTTCAGAAACTCTCTGCTACTCAGCCGCCCTGTAAATCCCTGCATTTGAGGTTGCTTTTTACTAAATTTATATTGGTCGTTGACTTTGTGGATTTCCTGAGGGGTGGATTGTTGAAGTTTTGTTACCATGAGCACGTTTATGAGAGCTGTGTATGTTTGTTTGGTAACACCAATGAGACTGTTCAACATTGTGCCACAAGGTGTAGCACAAAAGTGGTTTACTTTAACTCCTTGAGTTAACTCTGCAGTGTACAGGACAGTGCAGTGAGCTTTTTTTAAGTTTATTACGTACTGTACAGGCTTCTCTAAAATAAATTGCAAACAAATAATTTACAGCACCTCAGGAGTTTCAAGTAGGACTAATGTTTCTTTTAAAGGTGTTTATTTAACTTTATTGCTCCAAAGGATATGCTCTCTGCTCTCTCATATACGTAGGCAGCACTTTGTTTCACACACGTGTATTTTATGTGGCTTGATAGACACTTAAGAACTGTACTTTTCTCTTCCAATGCACATATGTTAAATTCAGAGTTCACTGACCTGATACTATGTGTTTGTGCTTCTTTTTAAAGGTAATGTTCTGGGTTAAATAAAGTTCAGTTTGGCATCAAAATGCTGCTGATTAGCACAGAAAATAACATATGAGCAGATCTTCATCCACCTAGAACAGTAGCCCTGGGCAATCGCCTTGCCTTGCCTCTAAATCCTTATAAATGCCTGCTCCATACTCATACATTTTTTTGCCTTTGCAAATTGAGCGACAAATTATTTTCAATAGCACGACACATTTCTTTTAAGATTTTCCTTAGAGCAGTGAGAGCCTTTCTGGAATGGCAATTGTTTTAACAAAGGTTTTAAAATGATATTTGACACTTATGGGACCAAAACCACAAGTCTAATTTAGTTTTTAACTTTCCACGGTCAGTTATTGTCATGCAAACTGTTATTATGGCTTTATGAAACTTAAGTGTCTTGTTTTTAAAGTTAGTTTATAAAGTAAAGGGGTAGAATATGTATTTATTTTTAAATTTGTTTTGAAATCTGAAGCTTCACAAATGTGCCATGAACATTTTCAAATGAGCATTACTTAAATGACCTGAAGACATGAAAAATGCGGCATGTCTGTGAACACCGTCCAAATGTCTGCCAGTGTTTTCTGACAAAGTCTCCAGTTACAGCCTTGAATGCGTGTAATAAACTAATATAGATATTATACTTTTATAATCTGAAGTGACCATAAAGACTACTGATCATCCGCATTTCTTATAGCTGTTAATTGTTACTTTGTGTTGTTTTTCTTCTGCAGTATGCCAGTGTTTTGCTGTACTGGAGGATGGAGCTCTAGCTCATAACCTGCAGGAGCAGGAAAGTAAGTCCCAATTAATCTCTAATTCAATCTGCCACAGCATTTTAATGCAAGCTTACTTTTTTTTTTCCCCTCAGCCTTGACATATCTTTTTAAACTTCTAAAGTGGGCTGGTGTTCACACACCTAGAAATACATGTACAATGGTGTTTCAGTGCATAAGTTAACAAGACCTCTCATGTGAGCCAATCTGCCTGGTTAACTGTAATATCCTGCTTAGTCAAATAAGGTAGTTTTAGTCTGTTCTCTGTCCAGCTGTCCACAAAGATCTCTGAATTAATATATGAGTTCATGTTTTCATCTCAGCCTTTTTTCCACCCCTAAAT
The DNA here is from genome assembly GCA_032275025.1 of Enteromius treurensis. NCBI lineage: Eukaryota > Metazoa > Chordata > Actinopteri > Cypriniformes > Cyprinidae > Enteromius > Enteromius treurensis. The sequence continues at coordinate 7,108,621 of JAUCMU010000048.1, read as the reverse complement.
GGCATATTAAAAGCAAAACAAACTGTGTAATCACTTTATATATTGAAACAAATACATCAGATTTTTAGAAATCATTTACAAGGTTTAAATATTCTGATATACCCTAAAGTTGATCATTTAAATGTCTTATATTTAATGTTATGTGAACAAAATGCAATAAGAACAGCAATTCTGCGAAATAAATAAATGAATGATAAAAAATTAAATTTATTCCTCTGATGGCAAAGCTACATTTTCAGCAGCCATTACCCCAGGCTTCATTGTTACATTATGCTTCAGAAATTCTTATTTGCTGCTCAAGAAACCACATTACTATATTAATTTTGGAAACGGTTGCTTTGCTTAATATTTTTTATAATATTATCACTGTCTTTATTGTCAATTTTGATCAATTAAATGTGTAAATAAACATTCAGTTATTTTAAAATATATATTTTAAATGGTAGTTTGTCTACTATGTGCTCTTCTAACTTTGCATGCTTTCTTCAACAGTTGAGCAGTACTACAACTTAAATGTACAGAGGAGTCAGCTGGTGCAAAAAGACATCAAAGTAGCCAAGAGACTCCAGGATGAGGAGCAGCAGAGGGCTCAGCCCCAGACCACTCGCCAACTGTAAGATCACACACACAGACTGGTCAAACCACTATCAGATATGGCTCTGTCTGTTCATGGTTGTATACAGTTTATCAGCAGTTCAGTAGCTGATAACATGTTTAAAGTCCACCAGTGTCCAATAAAGCAACAGTATCTGCATTTCCTCCTTACACTATAGGAAACATATATTAGTCATATGTTAGTAACACATATTAGTTGTTTTCATTAAATCAAAGGTGTTTTTTTTTTCCTTTTAAGGGAGGAGCGAGACTCAGAATACGCACACATGATTCAGGAGGAGATCCAGCGGCGTGCAGACGAAGCTCGGAGAAGGGAGGTGGAGGATGAGGTGTGTAACACACTCCAGGTTCAGTAAACGTCACCCTTTCTGTTTTTCATTAACACCTCTGAACCACTTTGTCTGAGGGATCAAATGGATCAATAATTAATGAGTCACTGTGGGACGCCAGTGAGATGATGTATTCAGCCGGTCCCCTGTGGAGTGTAAGTGCTGGCAAAGACCACACAGGAATGAGCATCAAGCTACTATAAAGCAAAACTCACACTCATACTGTGCATTAATCAACTTCAGATGCATTTAACTCCAGCCTGTGCCCTAAATAACATCCCCAGGCACACTTCTAGTCTTCAAGTTCAGTGAGTCACAAGCAGAAAAGCTGAGTGTGGAAATGTTCTCCTCCAGAAATAAAAAGAAATCTCTATGGATCTGCAGCTTTTCTTTAGTGAGGGCTTTGTATTAATGGTCCCATAAATGTTATACTGTTCTTTCTGTTGGAAGTGGTGTAGCATTGTAAAAAGCTCCAAGCGATGAAGTTCAGTCCAACCAGCGTTGTGACCTAAAGTTTAAAGAGATAAACTACTATAAATAGTTACTATAAATAGTTGACATAAACTACTATGTCACCCAAAAATTACAATTTTGTCATCATTTACTGGTCTCTATTGACTTCCATTGTATTTATTTCATGTTTCTTTAAAATAATTCAAAATATCCTCTCTTTTTTTTTTGATCAACATAAGAAAGAAGCTCAAACAGGTTTGGAATGTCATGATTTTTGGGTGAACTAATGTCTGGTTGCTCCGGAGTGAGTTTTTAGCATCAACTTAAATATGAAATCTTAAAGTTTATAAACATAAAATCTTAAGTTCTCCCTTAAAATGTTTTTCTGAAATGGTTTCGGGGCATTAGAATTCACAGATACAGTGTGTGCATGTAAAGTTTTAGAAGACCAGACATGTTAATTACCTAGAATAGTAGTAGAGTAGTAGTAGAGTTAAAATAACACATTTTTATATTAAATCATATTTTAGCGAAAGAAAGAGATGAGCATTTCTGAATGTAAGACCTTCTGGTTACATTTGTTGAGTTCAATTATTGTCATGATCTAGGTCTCTAAGAAATGTAAACAGGTACCAACAAGGTTTCTGAGTCTGCCAGGAAAAATAATTAACTTGTTCAGCTTTTATTTGTCTCTTGAATGACATTGCAGCGAAGCTTTATTAAGAAGTCTCTTGTTCAGATATGTTTGAACACAGATAACCTGTGGGGGTTACTCGGAAACCAAAGCCTAAGTGTTTTTGGGAGAGTCCCGGGTGATTCAGGTGGCAAAGCTGGAAATTGTTGGCTCATCAATTATAACAACCGTGTCTGAAAACACATCAAGTTACTAGATCTGACCACCTATCATTATGCAGGTTAGGGCTGCACGATAACCTTTATCGCATCGATATCGAGGTTTTAACTGCCGCGATTTACTAACCTCAGGAGTCTGAGGTTTTTTCCCCCG
>JAUCMU010000048.1:7081580-7106118 GCA_032275025.1 Enteromius treurensis | reverse complement strand
ATCGAAAATCGCATCGCAATCGCAATATTTGTCAGAAAAACCGCAATTAGGTTTTTTCTCAAAATCGTGCAGCCCTAATGCAGGTGATCTTGGAAATTTGGGGTTCCAGAAACATCCCTGGGAGGCATTTCAAAATACAGTGTATGACATTTTATGATTCAGAATTGTATAGTCAACATGATCTCTGTTTCTGCAGGCATTTTTGACTCGTGAAAGAGTCATGACTTGATCAGTCTGCTTCACAAATCATGCATGTTCTTAAACAATGTTTGCAGTTAAAATAAACATTATTAAAACAGAATTCAGATTTGTTTGAGAAAAGGATAACTTATTGGAGGACTAATTATTTTTAGAGAATATATATTGAATTAGGTTTTTATTAGTATCAGGTTGTTTTGTTTTGTTTTGCTTGGGATATTCTCTGAAAACAAGTTATTAACAAGAACCTTACACGGTTTTGCTTCTTTAGCATCTCAAATATTTGTATGATTTTATGATTAAGATGTCTAAAGCTTCATTTTATTCAAATTAAGCTTTAAAATGGACATATGAAATGGCAGTCTGCTTATTATTTATTAGTAATCTTGGAGGTGTTTTCAAACCTGTGTAGCATATTTTGCACCGACAGGCCTCTCATATTGCATAAAATGTCATTCCGCTGCATTAATTATACATATTTACAGCCCTGCAGCCCTGTGTTAATTAAAGCCTGTGAGGCAGCAGGTCGCATCTAAATATCATCTCCACATGCAGCTCTGAAGCCTGCTGTCCTATCAAGCTCCTACAGGAACAGGGAAGAGTAATGCTGAACATAATTCTCACACTGTCGTTCTAATGATTGTGTACACAAACAATCCTCATCTGGATGGGCGAGTCCAGGTGCCAGAGAAGCTCAGAATCAGACCCCTTGAGACAGGAGCTTGTCCCTGTGTGGGGCATAATCTCGGCGCAGGATGGCGGATTTAATTCGGTTGATGCTGTGAAGGAAGAAAGGTCAGCATAACAGGTTAATTAGAATAGGACACCAGGACCTGATGGCAACAGACTCTGATGTCTCAGATTCTGCTGAGGACAGGACAGTTTAATGCAAAGGGCCCCCAGAAATAAATATTTCCTTGTAAGGGCCCTTACTAATGGCAGATATATAATTTTATGTATGCACACAAGTGCTGGACGATTAATCATATCGCAGTCGCTATGTCAGCCTATGCGATTTGCATAACGGCAAATGTTGCGATTTATATTAAATAAACGAATGCATTCGTGGACGTAACAAGACATTCATTCTTGCGTTCACACCAGACACGAATGAAGCATTAAGCACGAGTGATTTACATGTTAAGTCAAAGAAGCAATTAGACATCCTGCAGCGCGAATTTAGCGGCCGCGCGGAAGCGGCACGTATGCAGAGCAGGGTTAAGCCTTGAGATCCAAGACACATTTTGGAAAGAATTCCAACAATAAAGTGTATTTGGATTGAATTATTGAATTTAAAAACTAATCTTAAAGCTGACAAATGCTTCTAGTTTTAAACATTTAATTGACAATTGAGGTTTGGGCAAAAACTATATTATGTGTTTTTGTGTATTTTATTTTTAGCAAAGAGGGATTTGAGAAAATGATTGACACTGGACAAGAGATACCAAAAGAAATACATCAAGTATATGTTACATCTTGCTAAAATGTTTTGGGACAACATGTACAAATATAAAAAATAGGTATTTGTTTTATTTATCTGTACTGTTGACTTTTAAATTTTATTTTAAAGTTAATTTAATGTAATGTAAAGATGTTACTGTTATTTAATTTTGTACGATTCAGTTTTAATTTGAAAACATTGTTAATTTCTAGTTGTTGCTAGATGGCACTGTATACTGTGTCTCAGTTGAGAAATCCAGATTTCAGCATTATTAGTAATCTGTGTGCATTTTCCCTCAAAACAAGCAAATTAAGTCAAACCACTTGTTTATCATATCGCAATCACAATTTTGACCTTAATAATCGCAAATAAATGCACACCATTTTATGCCGTGTGTGGGAAAATATTAAGCATGGTATTATGAAAAAAATTTACAAAATTAAGGACTTTTGTAATCACTTATTAATTTCATACAGTTTTTTTTTTGTCAACAGCATATCTTGCTTTTTCTACAAAATATTTTTTTATTTCTGCTATTAGAACATCAGAGAAGCATAGTTAACAAATACAATAAATACAAATTCAAAGCATAATGGGAAAATACATTGCTGTTATTATCTAAAAACTTTTCACTGGCACCTTAACACCCCCTTGTGACCATTCACTTTATGTTTCCATTTCTCCCATTTTCAAAAGGTCTTAAACTTTTTTTAATAAATAGATAGCCCAGCTCCTCAAGTCATACATTTTTCCTTTAAAAAATGTAAATCCCAGATCTTAGCTCAGTGGAAAGTTTTATGATTGTTGGAAAGAATTAGTTTTGTTATTGAGACAGAACTCTTTCATCTTCTGGTTAAGCGCTGTAAATTCTTTGTCATATACAGGGTGTTGTCACATTTATGGGTGTTTCTGAAAGAATGTAAAGGACAGTATTTCATAACACCGTTAAAGGCAGGTAGAAAGCATACATGTAAAACTATAGGGGTTCAAGTAATGATTTTTCAGAAATCATAGCTTAACTTTCTTATAAAAGGTGCATAAATTTCACCTTTATTTACATGACACAAAATGTTTTAGTACTGTACTGTAACAGTACTGAGATTAATTCAGTTAAGATATGTTTCCAACATACTTTGTCAGAGGAAAATTATGAGTCATTGTGGTCAGCTGTGTGATAAATTGTGTCCACAGTTTACAGAGCAGTTAGCTGTTTGAAGATTTAGCATGGTGGGCTTTTTGCAGTAAGAGCAGGCAGGTCTCAAGGCCTTTGATACGTAAGCATGGAAATTCCCCTCTGTTGACGTACGCCGACATCACTGGTGTCTCTTTTGAGTGTATGAGCGGATATATTTTTAGTCACAAACCCACGCTTGGGTCTGTGGGTTTTACCTCGATGTGTCATAATCGAATAACTCAATCTATTTCTTTCATGAAGTAGTTGTTTTTTCTCAAATAGAACCTACAGCTATATTTTAGATGCTTTTCGAAATTTGGTTACAAAACAAAAATACAACAAAAAACTGATTCTCACTTCCCCAAATGACCATTGTGATCTATAAAGCTTATTTTTGTTGTTTTTTAGGAAATAGCAAAAAGGATACAAGAAGAGGAAGAGCTTTATTTGAGACACAGGAGCAGTTACCAACATAAAGATTGTAGAGGTAAAACAATCCCATAATTCATGCTGTTATTGAACAGTTTTTATTAAGTGATGTAAATTCAACAGTTTTACGAGGTCGGCCGCTCTTTTGTGACAGTGTTGTGTGACAAAGCTGCATTTCTGTATAAAATAAAGTTACATTTCTTTATTACTGCATTAAATATTTTCTCTCATAATAGCCATCAACTTTATAGATAATTTGATTATAGGATTGTTAAATCTAAATTACACATTAAGTGGTCCACATTTACATTGACACTGAACCTGAACCCCGTAGTATAGCTATAAACGGTTTATATAAGTTGTATACTAACTGTAATGGTATACAACTGTATACTGTTAATATTTCTTATTCCAACAACTCTGTTTAAATGTCTTGTCTCGTGTGTTTTATTTGTCTAGTTAAATGGTTATTTCCTGTATAAGCATCTGATTTGTTGTAAAATAATATGGGTTCTTTCTTGCACAATACTTGCAAAATCTACTGAAATAACACACAAATGCTTTGTTTCGACATGCACTGTATCCATCAAACAGTATGACACACAGCTAGCTGCTTCATTTGCTTTTTAACCCCCACAGGACATGATATCATCTAGGATGATGATCCTAAAGGCTAGTCCTCTCATGCTTGTTTTCTGTTTGACAGCTTCTATGGTTATCCACATTATTGTGTGAGTCAAGAAAATGTCAAGTTACGTTCATGTCTGCAAAATGATTTATTTTTTATTTAATTTTTTCATGAAGCAAGCCCAGTTAAAGTACAGTCCACTTTAACACGTGCATTCCCAAAGGTGTAAATTCATTTAAAATGTGAGTGTGAAAAAATGATGACACTACTGACTATGTCCTGAATCACCCTGAATTCAGTGAAGCTCGACATTTTTTTTTTTTTTCTTGTGTAATGCATGTTTTATTTTTATTTGTCCTTTTTGCTTTTAAACACAGCTTGATATGTTAACTGTTTTACTCTGCTCCCCCGAACTCTAACCATTTCTTAAATCCCCTGCTTTATGTTTGCATGGTTGGCTTTACTAAAGAGTCCACAAGCATTCCTGCTCGTCCATACTTACCGCGGCATTTTCATGTACATCACAACCGGTCTCCAACCAGAAAATGGCAGCACTCCTCCTCGCCCACCTACTCTGACTCAGAGGAGGACCTGATTGAGCAGAGTAGGCCTACAGTCATACGACAGTACAGCAAACCCACTGTAGGGCAGAGGAGGCTGATCTGCAGACCTTCCAGAGCTCATTTAGAGCAGGACGACAAAAGCATGACCAGCCGGTGCAGCAGTAACAGATCTTCACAGCTGTCAGGTGGATGGGGTGATGTCATTAAGCTCATAAAAAACGATATGAGTGAGCAAGGCTACCTCAGCCACAGCTCTGAAGATGATCTCTTTGAACCAGTCTATAAACTGGAGAAAATATTGCGACAAAAGAAGCAGGTCTCGGGAACGGGGCTGAGTCGACACAGCAGCATGAGGGAAGACCCTAAACGAATGTTGCAGGGAGAGAGTTTTAGGGAAAGACATGTTCATTTTCCAGATGAACGGAGGCGCTCTAACAGTTCTCTTGCCAATAGTATTAGGATCTATGAAAATGGTCAAAGGGAAAGAGTTCAGTGTTCAGCAGGCACACTAAGAGATGATTACACACACCTCATTGAAACCCAAGGTCTCCAAACTCAAGCTCAGGGGTTTCGACGGAGCATTTCAATGCGACGTAGTTATCATGGTAACATTAAACAGACCTTGGAGCGTGAGCGAAGCAGAACATGCAGCGTAGATGATTCTAACTTGGCTAGACCAAGACCCTCGAATAATGCCCCCTCACTGCAGCCTAGAGCGCCACAGTTGATGGAGTCGGAAGTGGAGGACCGTTTGAGAAACGCAAGAAGTTGGGAGATGGCGAGAGGCAGAAATGCACAGCAGAGAGCTCGATCATTAACGGAGGATGAAAGGAGGATAGACCGAGACCACAGGCATGGAGTGAGTAGAGTGAGGCGAAGTCAAAGCGAGCGCTGTCAGACCTTCGAGGAACAGAGACTGAGCACAGAGGAAGAGTTGGAGAGGGAGGAAAGACGGATACAAAGACTCCAGTCTTCTGGAGCAGGTAACCCATCTCTGCAGTGTGGCTAAGCCTGTCTCTACATCTGCTCATTGCTTTTCCAATCATCCCCAATCAGTAAACAAGAACTCCTGTCCATTCTTGTGTGCTTCTGGTCTACATCTTGGGAGTTGAGATCATTATTCTGCTGTCATCTGCTTTTACTCATGCTTGATCCTTCCCCCAGTGAGACTAGATCTCATCCTTGTTTCTCAAAAACCTTAAAATATAATTTGCTTCTCTTTTTCCTAGAGCAGCACCAGTTGATTTCTTCTTTTTCAGGATCTCGGCATTAAATAGTCTTGGTTCTTCTTGACTTGGCCTTGCATTTACTTTTTGATTTGGCTCTTACTTTGCGTGTCCTATAGGTGTGTTTTCGTGGCTGTAATCTACCCTGTAAGATTCCCAATGAGTTAAATCAAATGGAAATCCACATTCAGCAGTCCAGAAGTGTCCAATCCTGTTCCAGAAGGGCCACCGTCCATGAAAAATCAGCTCCAGCCCTAATTACACCCCTGAACCAGCTAATTAAGTTGATTAAATAAAACGTCCAGGTAAGTGGGTTGCAGCTAAACTCAGCAGGACAGTTGCCCTCAAGGAGCAAGATTGGACACCTCTGGTTGTGGCCCAACTGGCTGAAGGTGATGGTTGCCTAAAACCCTGTATCTCCACATTTTCTGGTTGTGAATTTGCCCTAATTACCTGACAGGACCTGTTCTTAGGAGTGGAACGGCTGCGCTTGACTTGGGAGATTTGGAGCAAGTGCTGCTGGATGAGGAGTTGGCCCGCAGGCTTCAGGAAGAGGAGGAGAGATTGGCTGAAGAGGTGAACTACAAGAGCAAATATGTACCACGGTTTTGGTATATTCCACTTATTCCTTAATCAAGCACACTTGATTCAGGTCACCCGCTCATTAGACATTTTAAGACTCCAAGAAATTGGAGTCTCAGACAAAGCAGAGATTCAAAATGTTTGAGGGGCTGCCGGAACGTGATCTATTAGTGCTCTTCCCCAAAGTCTGTTTAATATCCCTATAAATATTAGTAGCAAATATACCTAAAATAATACTTATGTGTGTTCTCTTCTCTCAGACTCGACAAGATTCGTCTCCTCTTAGAAGGGACTGTCCTAATGGAGACTTCAGAGCAGCACAGGTTGCTCAGGATGAGGTAAGCAGAGTTTGAATCAGGGCTGTTTTTCCAATGCATAAGTGGGTGCATAAATTGCTATTCCGCTGCAGGAAATTGCACGTTTCATGCAAAAACAAGAGATAAAGGCTAAACGGAGGTCTCGTGAGCTGGAACCCGTTCAAGAATACAGGGAGAATGATAGAAGATCAGCTTGTGAAAGACAGGTAGGCATTCTTTTAGAGTGACACTATCTTTTACTATTCTGTAACCATGTATTCATTACTTACTACGCAACAATCTGGATGTATCAAACACAGACAGAGCTCCTTCCGATGTTAGTGCAGATGAACTAGTTAAACCGTACATATGATTCATCTGTATTGTCACATGTGTTCTGTGGAAATATTGTTTTATCAAGGATGATTCACACACATCGCACAAATCATGAGTCTACAAACACCAAGTTTAAAACCATGTTTATGTTTGTTGGACCAAAAAAATTAACATGTAGCTGCCTTTTTTTGTAGTAGTACAAGAAGTTCAGAAATAATTTTTGAATTATGAATTCTGTTTGATATACAGAGGCAGAGACTGGACTCTGAAGGACTTCAATCCCCAGTTGATGACTTCACCCCAGACAGTCAGCACACTAGTCACATTACCAAGACAATGTAAATCACAATTTTTCTCTGAATCATGGCTTAATATTTAGTAAGTATTCCTTAACTTCCTTTTTGTCACAACAGGCAACCGCAAGCCGTCAGGAATATTGCAGAAGAGCTGGACCCCACTTTTCAAAGAAAGGATGCAGCTGAATCAGGTCAAATTAATAATACTTTCATTCATATAACACATAATACACACCGTTCTTGTTAATGGTATGAAGAATAATAATAATAATAATAATAATTATAAAACTATTAACTTATAGATTCCTGTCCAAATCAAACATCACAGCAAGTAGGTTTGTGCAGCCCTATGGAGGAATCTACTTTTGTGCCTCCCACGAAACGACAGAGTGACAAACTGGGACGAGTAAAGCCCAAAGAAAAAAAGGAAAATGCAAAACAGAAGGAGAACTGCAAACAGCAGTGAAAAATGTGAATTTCGGCTGCAAAACTAGAATGAATTAGATTAAATTAGATTAAAGAAATGCAAGCATGTCCTGGCAGTTTGGGGCTTTCCAGTCTTCTGCTTTCTCCAAGACTTTGGATACTTTTGTAAACAACAAATCAACTTGAACTTGCAAAACAGGGACAATCCACCCAGATAATGCTGTTATTATTAGTAAATATTGTTTGTCCTGTCATGCTCTTTTTGTTTCATTTCTATTTGGCAGCTGGTTAGAGTCTGGTATTTAACCACAGAGGGAAAGCTACCACAAACTTTACTTGGCATCAAACATTTGACTTCTGGGAAAACCATACTGATGATACAATGCTTTGATTTAAGGAAGTTGCCACATGGTTGAACCTCTTTGGAGTTTTTCTGCATTAGTCTTAATCTCTTAAGATATTCAAGCAGGCATTCTTTTTAAATTGCACATACCTTTTTTTTTTTTTTTTTCCTGTATTCCAGGAACTACACTGGTCCTATTTGCCCAAAGTGTTATTTTCACTTCTAATTGTCACCTTCATTATATAAGAAGTTATGAAAACTTTTTTTCAGAAACCGGTCATGCATTCACATTGTAGAAATTAATCATTTAATCTTTCAGATATCATCAGTAGTCTATATGTATGCCAGGCTAGAGGAAGTGAAACTTCCATGTATTTATGCTAAATGGCAACATGCTGTACATGTTTTCATTGTAAGTTATGGCAACAATGTAAATAATGGGTTGTCATTAATCAGTAGGCCTTTCATTGCCTATTGTAGAGTTTAATAAATGCTTTGTAAAGACACGTGTGAAAATACACACACACACACATATATAGATATATATGTATAACTACAATACCCATATCTTTTTTGATTCACATCAATAAACACATTTTACATTTACAGCAGAGATTGTGTGGAAATAAATTTGAACTGCAGAGGTTAAGACTTTCCCTAATTACCAACAAATTCATGCAAATTTCTGTGGGAAGCACCTCAAACATCAATTTCCAGTGAGACCTTCTCTTCCCACAAAATGAAACTTGTATGTAAAAAAAAAAAAAACAAGAGGTAGAACTGTTTTATGAACAGAATTACCCAGTATTACCGAGGTTTTACATATGGTGTATAAAGTGACACAGGGTGACCTTTTTTTTTTTTTGACTGTTACAGACTAGCACCATTATCACATTGTTCACCCACCAGTTCTTCCACTTCATCTTACTGTTGTTATGCTTATAACAACTAAGCCCTGAGAAGACAGCTCCTTAAAGCCACGCATATATATATATATATTTTTTTTGTTGTTGTTTTAGTTTTCTGTGTGTGTATTCAGAGCTCGTATGTTGGTATGCGTATGTCTGGGAGAAAAATGAAACTGGAATGCAAAATGATTCATCATGATTCCAAGGTTATTAACATTAGCCATACCATAAACTTTTTTTCGGCTCTAGTCATCAGGGAACTCCCAGTGAGTCAGCAGGATATACAGGATATACAGTTCACTGATCAATCTTTTAGATATGTAAAACTATGCCAGAAGCTAGTCACTTGATCTGGTTCATTAACCTCTGTTCTCAGTGAGAATAAACTGTAAGAAAATCTTCGCTTTTTTTTTTTTTTTTAATTCAGAGGATTTTGTGCCCAGTAACTTGTTTAATGTCCTCATAATCCACTTTATGAACCTAAGGTATTTCCCTAAAGGAAATTACCAAACATGATAGTTAGAGCTCTGGCCCAAGCCATATATTTGCAATATTTCCTACAAAATAAGTTATCCAATTTACTTCAGCGTGGCATTATCATTTTTAACATTAATAAGCTTTTATAAGGCTTTTCACACTGACCTTAACACCAGCTTCTCATCTTTGCGTGTGAAATGATTCGACGTCAGAACGTAACGGCCAACAACCAATCATAAACTCATGTGGTTTGCGATGTTTTCACAACATGTTCAGCGTTCTATATAACCTAAATGCCCTGGGTAAATTCCTAAGCTCAAGTAAAAAATGAATTGCGAATGAATAATCAGTCATAAGTTTGTTAATTAACAAAAATCTTGAGGTCAAATGTTTAGTTTCAGCGGTTAGCTTTCTACATGACACGGTCAACCATATCTAGCTACTGAAAAACTACTCTGCTTTCGCTGCTGATTTCCAGACAACAAAAACAAATATACATAAAAAAAACTATAATAACAAATGAAGAAAGTGCAAACATGCTTTGTAAAAGAGTCTTATTGCGCTTATATTTTCCTCTTTGTTCTTGGTCCAAAAATCATTTTTAAAAATGTTGTTCTTCAGAAAAAGTGGGGAAGCCCACCAGGGTTTTTTAAGAGGGCTTTGACCTGAAAACCTGACGCAAGCACCAGTAGATGACGCCTACTCTCATAAAAGTGTTGACATGCTGTCTGCTACTGCACACCTACATTAACAAGCTCTCATCTTTGTGTTAAGGTGCACCACACTTCACAAGTTTAAAAACTCAGGCGTGAAAGTTCAACGTCTTCAGACATCCAGTCATGAATGTATTTCACAGTTTAGCAAAAGTTCTGTGGTTTTGTCCTCTTGTTCCAGTAGCAATGCTAAAGTCAAATAAAAAAAGAAATGCTGTCAGGTAAACTCACACTATGAGTTTAGACTCCGAGTCTTGCGTATTGATGGAATCTGAACTGCCACCCTGTTCCTGCTCAGGATGACGAAAACTGCAGTCTTCCTGCTCAACATCCATTATCCTAGACTCGTCTGAGTGGTCTAAAAGAAAGGAATGACAATACTATAAAACCAGACATTATCAAGACAGAACGCCTTATAGATACACAGATTTAAATGGTACCTTGGTCAGAGGTGTCGGTTTTTGGCTTCTTCTCTGTTTTGTTTTGTGCCTTTACGTATGCAACGATGGATGTTATGATGAAAAGGACAGCCAAACCTGCCACGCTTGCAGCAATGATAACTGAAAGCCAATTTGTGTTTTCTAGAAGAAAAAAAATGACCTTGAGTTTGGAATTTGATATTCATATTAAAATATGAAGTACAGTTAACTAGAGCACAGCTCTGGTGATATTTACCTTTTTTTTCTCGCTTCCCAGTAGGTAATTGATTTGATATGAGATTATCTGTAACAGACACAAAAAAATTAGTAGATGGTTTGGCATGTTGCTTTCCATCCATGTTTTCCTCCTGTATTTTCTTCTTACTTTCATTTATGCATGTACTGTCACTGGTAACACTTCCTTCGACCAAAGTCTGTCCTTCAGGACAACTAGAGAATGAAAGAGAAAGTTTGAATTACTTTTAATTCAAATGCATTTCAGAGAAATAATATAAAAAAAACTGTACGCCACCTTGTTTTCCGTTCTTTGCACATACTATGGATTTTATCATTGAATTTTCCCTCTGGGCATTTTCTACAAGATCCTGCAAGCATTAATTTACAAGATTTAAAAATAATACAGCATAACAGCAAGCATAAAACAGCTTGAAAGCTTCTAAATCAGAGGTGGTCAAAATAGGGGTTCGATTAAAATCTTACGTTCATCGGTGGGCTCCTCTCCGACCTCACATTCATTAACACAAAAAGAACATTTCTTGTTTCCACAACGATATCCGTCCTTGCATCCACATACGGTATCGCTGCTGATAGTGCAAGGTTTATCTGTAAACTGATTTCCTGGAAACATAACAGAAAGATGAACGCTTACTCAGTGTAATGGTGTGTCTCTACTATGTACTCGGCATAAAGCACATATCATGCACAGCCATTAATTATCTTTTACTAACCAAGATGGCAGTGAGGATGTGAAACTGCATCATACCTATGCACTGGGTACATCTCCAACAATCAGGTCGTAAACCGATAACGAAATTTCCAGGTTTACAGGGAGTACAGAGACTTTTTGGGTCTCTTCCACATCGATTCACCAAGCGGTTCCCTGTAACCACAAGCAGCTGTTTTCAACATTTCCACTGAATCTCATGCACATTAGACAACTAAAAACATATGACTTCAGGACTCTCATAACTAAAGAGCGTCCAAAGGTCTTATCGAATATTTCCCTGTAAAAGTTCAGAAAAATATAAAGTTCAACTTTCTATCTTTAACATTTAACTCCCACTAACTGATGACATATTATGTCCGCTTATCTGGAATGACATATCCAAAACATAGGGACCATTTCTAGAGAATGAAACCCACTGAGTCTCAGAAGGTTTAAAACTAGGCTTGGTTTCAAGCAGGCTTTTTACAGAGCTCCTTATTTACAGTAAGATTTCTAGGACAACCCTTTAGGTTCTCTAAGGATAACCTAGTCATGTTTACGCAATGACAGAACAATTCATGGATTTCCCTTTGAGTGCTAAACCACATCCTTTTCATGTGACACTTTCAAAATGATCTGAAACCTCCTTCACTGATTTCAGTGATAATACGCTTTTTGGCATCTTCGATATTCCAATAAATAATTTTTAAAAAGGAAAAGTTATTAAATTGCACCTTCTTTAAATTAAGATACATTTTTACAAGAATACATCAGTATTGCACAGATATTATAAGGTTACATAACACAGTAAATTGCTGTCAGTAAACATTTCTGTACCTGGCTTGCATTTCTCGCAGCAGACATCATTTCCACTAAGACTCCAGTCCTCACATCCAGTGTCAGCCCCTAAAGTGGAGTTCAGTACTAGACTGAATATCAGCAAAACCCTCGGAAGTCCTCTAAAAGTAGCCAACATTTTTTCCTGCACAACAAATAAAACAATTAGCCTAAACAACTAAGAAAGATTAAGCAATTATTTAACTGGACGTGTGATACAATATTATTGCTTTATTACACTGACACTACTGTCTTCAGTAAAGCTGAACTAAACTTTCATTACTAAACTGAACTAAACCAGCACCAAACTAACCGGAGACAGTGGCACTTTCTTGCTACAGCTGCTTTATAGCAAAATTTGGATATAATATAATTAAAATTAAGTCTAATACATTTATTCATCAATTCAACTCTTTGTCAGCAGTGAACAGTTCAGTAAAATAGTCTCAATTAACGTAACTCAAATGATTAAACAATTATAAATTTAGCATTAAAATGCAGCATAGTAACAATTATGTATGCATTATTAATATCAATAAAGTAGTCACATGAAATAATAGTCTCTTACTGTTTCCAGTGTAGTGGTCCTGACTCGAAGCAAACTCGGACTGAAATGAGAATTTTCACTGGCTCGTCATTAAAGATCAGAAATGTACAACCTCTCACGAGTAGGCGGGTCTTTGAAACGTGCACACACACACACTGAAGATCGCACCTCTACCAGTCTGACTTTTACTTCATCGTCTTCAGTGTTTGTGTCCTCTCACATTAAATGTCACGATATAAACCGCTACAGCGAATCGAGAGAAATAGGCTGAAGCCTTTAAATGGCGCGACACACATAAGTTAGATTTTATTTGTAAAAAACACAAATAAGTGTCTAGCACCAAAAGCAGCCCATATTAAATCTATAAGCTGTCTTTAACTGAAAATATGCATTTTCTATAGATTATATACACACGCGCGATTGTCCGATTTGAAGGGAAATCATTTTATGGTATTTTTAAGGATGCAGATAGACGACTAAATGGTTCACGTACTAACAAACACAACATTTGGGATTAAACAGTGACACGGCCATGCTGTGAGTAACGTTAGCTAACAATCATACCCTTCCAGTGACATTTTAGTCTAACGTTATATGGACTTTACATTACTCTTCGGAGTGATGTACATTTAATGAGTTGTAGATATCAGTATCAGGAAATCTATCCGTTCCTTTGATAACGTTGCACGTTTAAGAAAAACACCCCAGGGGCATGATAGGGATATGTTATGTTCAATATACTACATTTTGCTATAAACAGGGGTATGTCTTTTGAATGCTGGCGCCATTAAGTTCATACACGCTCCCGGCAGTCAGCATGGCGGAGTAAACAGAGTGGGTCACGTGACTCGACGATCTCTATAGAAACTACTGCCACATCATGACTCAGTCCTTTCCAAAGGACTCGTGGATATAACCTGCCGTGTCATTCACATTAGAAACTCGGTTTTGACTTCCTTGTAAGCCCATACTTAAATTCCTCTTACTCCTGCCTTTGGAATAAAGTTGCAGTAGGCTTGACTCATCTGACACAACATATCCCAGCAGGCACACAACGTTATAAGACGTTGATATTTGGTTAAATTTTGGTTGCGACGTCAGGTGACCAATATTCAAAGCAAATTCAACGTCTAATGTCAATGTTTAATTGACGTCCAATACCGACATCACCTGACGTTTTGATGTTTTTAGGTTGTGTAACCAAAATCCAACGTTAAATTAACGTCAAATAATTACATCAACCCGATGTTCATTTTTAACCAAAATGCAACGTCTGTCCGACATCATGTCCAACGTCAATCTGACATTATATGGACGCCCAGTGCCAGGTGGGATGGTCATTAAAGCGTTTTAATGAATAAGATTAATATACATTTGTATACGACACTGTAATATAGCACTGAGCAATGCAAAAACCCATGAAAGCCACACAGATAGTCCAGTCTGACCTGCAGAGTCATGTCGTAGTACCGGCCTTTGTCATAATTGCAGTCTTTTCTAGATGACATACTTGGCGAATTGTACTACAGTGAGCTGTTCATGTCCTCAGACTTTGAATTATGGCAGCACTATCAGCTTCCAAACAGTGACCTATACCTTGTACAGGTATAGGTAGATTCCACATTCGACCGCTCCAGTCTTGTCCACCATCTCGAAAAGATGTATTATCACTCACTATATATATATATATATATATATATATATATATATTCTGTTTTTTTTTTGTTTGTTTTTTTATTTATTTTAAATACAACAGCACTGTGCAGCATCTGGTCGTTAAAATGACCTTCATTGAAATTCCTGAATAAATTGGATGAACTTTCATGATTAAGAATGTCTTGGTTTGTGCTTTTGATATGTACGGTGATAGTGCTGTCGCATACAAAATAAAAGTTTTAGTTTACATAGGCTAATGAATATACACAGTACACACACATATATATATTATGTATACACACAAACATTTGATTCCGATCTGGGCAAAAAATCTGACTCTGCCAGTGTAAATGCAGCCTACTTAGTAGTTCACTAAAGTTACCTTTATAATGGTCAAAGCAGATGTCAGTAGACCGGGATGATTTGAAAACAAGCGGTTCCTTCATAAAACTGTACGAACTTACCTGTACGGTGGAAATATAAACAGAAGGCAGTGATTAAAGCTCTAAAAAGGTGAAGAGCTACATAAGGTCAGTTACAAGCTGGAATTATGAGTTCTGTGAAGGCCTGAATACTTTTTACAATCTTGTAATTACAAATCATATTTTCTGTTCGGTCAATTCCAGTGTGCAGTAGACACAGTTTCAATATATAGTTTATCTTTCTTGAAAAGCCTATACATTACAGATAAATTACATCCATCCTTCGAGATACAAGATCTTTTTGTATCTATTTCTTGTGAAAGTGACCTCAAAATAATCAAAACATGTTAAGTTGTCTGAAATTATAGGATACTGTTACTATGTAGTCTACTATGTATTTGTGATTGTCTTTGGGCAATAAAATGCTGCAGTGACATATTCTTGTAGGCCAACCTAGAAATGTGCTTTATCTCAGTTCTCAGAGACCTAAAGTGCTAAAATGCTCACAAGTTTTTGGGGTTCAGCTACCCAAAAAAATGCATCATCCCCACAGTGCTTTATTCCTAGGAGGCACTTTTAAAACGCATTAAATGACAAAAGAAACCAGTTGAATAATGAGCAAATATTAATCATAAAATGTAAAAAACATTCATTAAAGATCTCATCATACAGACAAATTAAAATAATTAAATGAATGAATGAAATAAGAGTTTCTTGTAAGACAGATAGAAGTTAGGTACTGTGTCACCATTTTCCCCCCATTAGTGTTGTCTACATAGTCTCAACATTTACAAATGTTATGCTAAATTCAGTAGTGCTATTATGTCATCCAATTAACTTAAAAGAAATCCTGTAAGCTTCTGACACAAACACCTACACTATTACCACATCACACCCCCAAGCTGACCTTTTCATTGGAAGGTTGAATGTAATACTCAGCCCACACAAAACACGTCATTTGCAGATCGATTCACTTGAGGACCTTTGTTTAGACGTCATTTGAAATGGCCAGGAAAAAAAGAAGAAAAAAATGCACCAGCATTAGACTCAGCATTATTGCACACACGTTGCTACATGAGCCTAAAGAGATATACATCAGTGTGTGTCACACCAAGGTTTAGTATCATTTAGGCATCTGTTCTTTCCACTTGACACTTTCCTTCCGTTTCAGCGATAAGCATTTTGTTTGTTTGCTATCAAATAAAAAAAAATAAAAACCTTTTCAAGGGGCCGAAGCTTACTTCCTCATACTGAGAAGCTGCTGTAGTGTGACAGCCAGAGCAGGGCACACTCATGCAAATGTCTTACAAGTAGCAGGGAAAACACTTTTGTACATATGCCAGTAAGTGTTTCAGATTCTGTGTCTTAGGCTTACAATAAACTATTCTTTTTAAAAAGAAACTATGATGTGATTAATAAGTCATTTATGAGGTGTGAGTTAAGGACATATAGCACATTTATAACAGTTACTCACAAATGCCATTTACATGGTTTATAAGTAACTATTAAGTGTGTAAAGTGTGGTTAAAAAAATACCCAAGCAGTACAAATAAAGTCATACATTTAATATATATATATATGTATATATATATACACACACACACACCACAGTCAAGTGAAAAAGTTAGGACACCCTACTGAATTCTATGGTTTTCCATATCAGTACATAATAACAAATTATCTGGTTTTTGGCAGGTCTTAAAAGTTGGGAAATAAAACCTCAGAAATCAAACCAACAACATATGACATATTGTTCCATTTCATTATTTATTTAACAAAAATAAAGCCAGCATGGAAATGCCACGTGTAACAAAGGTAGGACACCCGTAGTACTAACAGGATTGAAGAGTGTTTATCTAACGCCTTTGATTAACTGATCATCAGCAAGTGTGAGCACCTCTATAAAAGTTTTAGCAGTTTGCTGGTCTGGGGCCTTCAGGTGTGTGTTAACACAATAAAAAAGTTGAGACTAAGAAAATGATCTAAGAAAAGCAATTGTTGCTGCCATCAATCTGGGAAGATTAATATGGCCATTTACAAACAATTTGAAGTCCATGATTCTACAGTGAGGTAGATTATTCACAAGTGGGAGACATTTAAAACAGACACCAATCCTGCCAGTGGACATCCCAGCAAATTCGCCCCAAGATCAGACGATCAGAGAAATGGCAGACAACCCAAGAACTTCACTGCAGGCTCCACAGGACTCAGTTAACATTGATAAAGTAACAATGACGAAGTTCAAGACAATAAGACAAGTATGGAATGTTTGAAAGTTTTGCCAGAAGAAAGCCTGTTCTATCTAAAAAAACAACAACATTGCAGCACTTTTTTTTTTGTTTAGGGTTTTGTTTTTTGTTTTTTGGTAAGAAAAACCTCATACCAAAAGTCACAAATGTTGGTGGACGGCTCTTGATTTCGGGCCTATTTAAAGCCACAGGACCTGGGCACCTCACAGACATTGAGTTGACCCTAAGCTACTCTCTGTATACTAAAGTATTCTAGAGTCCAATGTGAGGCCATCCATCCGACAGGCTAAAGCTTGGCTAAGATGGGTTCACGCAACAGGACAATATCTCAAGCACACCAGCAAATCTACAACAGAACGACTGAAAAGAAGAGAATCAAGGGGTTGTAAAAGCCCAATCAAAGTCCAGACTAGCCTGGCTTCCAGGGCTATAAAGCTCATAGGAGCTTTAGTCTGGCCAAGCTGCCTTCCTTCCCGCCTTCTGGGAGACGGGCTGCGTCCATCAGATGCCTCTGTATACTACTGGACGAATCTACAACCAATCAGACCACTCATTCCGATGATGTATGCTTAGCGAAGAAACCTGAAGCCAACGCAACTAATTGTAGCTTCAATAAAGCAGTAGGAAAATGTCTAACTTTAATTACTTCTGCTCCTTTTTTTTACAGAAACCCTGTCATGAAAATGTCTCAAAACAGCTGCAACAGCAGAGTCGAATGATTGTTGCTGCTCGGTACACGCCATGTTTGAACGCCGCAGAACTGCTGCGTCATCGCGCCTCAGTCGTGCCGGGGAGCTCGTTTCTCATTGGTTCCAACTTTTTTGGGAATCTGAAACGCTCTAAAACGGCAGCTTGGCCAGACTGACTTTGCTCGCGAAATTAATATAGCGTCAGAGTTTAGTATGGGCGGGCCCAGGCTAAGTCCAGACCTCATTCTCAATGAAATGCTGTGGTGAGAGCTGTGCATAAACAAATACACACAAACCTCAATAAACTGGAGCAACGTTACAAACAAGAGTGGGAAATGTGAGAGACTTATAACGTTATACAGAAAACAATTAATTCAAGTTATTACAGTAAAAGTGGATCTTAAAGCAATTGAATCATAGGTGTCCTAATTTTGTCGCCCATAGCTTTTCGATTGTTGCTTTATTTTTGTTAAATAAATAAATGAATAATGACTCAGTGTTATATGTTATGTGATGTAGTTTACCTGGGTTTAGAACCAGCTAAGTTTTTATTATTGTGTTTTTTAATACAACCATGTGTTAATTCTAAAATAACTTCAGACTGTACATTTGCACATTTTAGATATACAATAAGTATTAGTTGTGTTTTGATAATTATGACAAACGATATGTGTACAGTATCGCCAATTATTCAGAATAGAGTTTTGTTTTAATTTCTGTTTAGTTTTGTTGTGAACTTTAGTTCGGAGATGAACTGTCATTGATTCAGTGGGTAAAATATGTTGTTTTACCACCAAACCAAATCTCTGGAGATATGACCCCTATCAGGAACCATGCTTTGAAAACATAAATATGATGCCTTCTCACAAGTTTCATAATACTAGATGCGCACACAACACAGAGCTCATCTTAGAAATCGTGTAGTCTTGGGTGTACTGGACAGAAATATATGTTCTTTGAAAATGATCCAGTGTTGTGGCAGCACAAATCACGGAGACAAAACCGACATCACTGCCGTAAGCTTTTACCAGACACTCCAATGCTGTCTGCCAAAAAGAAAACAGAGACCTGATGGTGCCAGACAAACCAAAACAAGCTACTTATGTAACAAGCTGTGTTTTACAATAAAGAAAAAAAAAACTTCCAAGACATTGGCTGGCCACTTCTTAATACATTCATTTTATTTTCTCATTTTTATATATATATTTATATATATATATGTTATTATATTTACAATTTATTTTGTTATTCCTCTTTTGTGAAGAGACAAAGCAAACCGCTTTTTTCATTCTAAAGGGCCCAGAAGTTTCATTCCAAAAGTGCTCTTGCTCTGTTCTGTTTGGCTCAGGCAGATAGGTCAGTTCACGGAACAGAGCATTACGAATAAATGCTTTAGTAAATTTGACCACAGCAAATATCAAATCCTTCTTTTAAAAATAGGCTGTTTTAGAAAACAAATCATGACTTATGTCTAGGGACTTTGGTTAGCCTATCTGCCTGTTTTAATATCTTTGTTATACAGTAACTTACAAGGCCGACTACCATTCTACTGCATTAACTGTACAGTGACGTTTGTAATACAGTGGTCAATACTAAGACAACTGGTGATGTCTGAACAGTCAGTTCACAGACTATGAAAAGCACCTGTTTGTTATTGTTCAAAATGCATCATGTACATTTAGATGGACATTTGGCAACCATGAGTCTAAAATTAACACATCTGAGCATTTATTTAGTGATAGCTTAACATGTTATCAAGCTAATGAGGGAATTGTAGCCTCACAAGACAATACATTCAGCAATGTTTAGGGACATCAATTGTCATTATTATTTCTGATTGTCAACGGGGGTTATGACTTGGTGAATTTAAAGTCAAATGCAACTGTGTAAGGAAAAAAAATCATCCAGAGGACAAATACATTTAAAAGTCATGCTTGTCTGGCTTGTAACTTGTAACGTGCAAAGTGCAGAGCAGCTGAGTATAAGAAGCTGACAGTCTGGTACACTGACTTTAAACTGTTAAACGCTTATTAGTTGTGTTATCTCGTGCTGCTACTGCAGTATTGTAGTTTTTGTGTCAGAGTTTAAGTTAACTCTGCGGTTGTGCTTTTTTTAAGTGTCCTTAGATGATCTAAATAACATTGAACAGACATTAAAGAAGACATTTTTTTCCTCAAGTACTTTCTCTCTTCTGTGCAACACAAAAAGGGAATTTAAAAAAAATATCCTGGTCATTTCTTTCCACATAATAAAAGTAAAAGCGGACTGGGGCTATCCCAAAATATTCCAAAATGTCAAGAGAAAGAAATCCATGCAAAAAAAGTGGGCTGTATTTTAAATGTCTTCTGAAGACATACAATAATTTTGGTCACAGAAAGCTAAGATGGTAACTTCCATCCTTTTTTCATTTTGTAGCTTGAAAGCCCTTGTCCCTAATCACTCTCATTATATAGAAAAGAGTTGTCAGAATATTCTGGATAAAATGTTCACGATTTAAAAAAAAATTGCAGTCTTATTTGTATTATTTGTATGCTATTAACTATTATCATATTAATACTTTTAGTTGGCTTGATTTTAAAGTTTTAGTTAATTAGTTAATTAACTTTGTAATTAGTTCTAATATTTTTATTTGATTTCAGCTTAATTCCAATTACTAAAACTATTTGTAATAGTTTTAGTTAACAATTACAACAGTCATTTTTATTGATTTATTTATTTTTTGTTCCACAGAAGAAAGAAACTGGATAAATAAGTTAAGAGATAGAGCTTCCATTATTGGGTGAACTGTCCCTTTAAATCGCGCTGTCAGTTTGTACATTCTCAGTGTAGGGATCGTCAGTAGCAAAAATTCATGAAGCAAACTATGGGAAGTAGGCCTTGTGCTCTGAAAGGGTTGAAGGCACTCTCCTGTCACATAATATCAACAAAAAATTCACAAGGATTGCCCATAGCATGTTGAAACGACTGCCGACTGGCGGTGAGTTCTGGGGGGACATTTCCTAGCTCCCGGACGGGGGGAGCCCCGGGTGGGCTGTTGCTTGCTGCCGCTTTAGGGGCGAGGTGAGCAAGGCAGTAGGGAGGGGGCAGACCCGGCGGGCCGTACGAAGAGCCATGACTTCTCTCACTGTGGGCACAGGACAGATGATTGGGCTGAACGAAAGGGGCATGGCTGTAGGTGAAGTTGTGGCTATGCTGCGAGATGCTGTGACACTGGCCGTGGCTGTACCCAGAGTGAGCGTAACTGTGGCTGGAGTGAGCCTGACTGGCAGCAGAGCGGTTGTGGCTTTGATGACTCAGCTGACTTGGCGCTCTCTCACCCCTCCTTACCACCCACGCGCCCATTTCTGATTCGCTGCCCCCACAGCATGGTGCCTTATGGTCCTTCTCTCGAGGGGAGGGTCTCCTGCCTTTCCCAGCACTGGCGTTGGAGCCACTGCTTCTGCTGCCTGTGATGATAGATAAATGTATTTGGACAAAAGTAGTATTATTTACATTCACAAAACCACATGCTAACCAGACAAGCAAAGACAGCCATTTGTATCCATTTTACCCAAATTTCGAATTACAGCTGTGACAAGCACATCTACATTTGGTTTGTTTGCTTAATTTATATTTCTGTAGCGTCTCATTCACAGTGTTTCAAATGCTTGTGGTCAGATGAGTTTGAGATTTAATCAACAATGATGCATTCAATTGGTCAAAAAATGAGAGTAGAAAGATTTTTACATTGTTTTAAGTGTTTCAAAAAAAATCCTGTACTTATTAACTTTCTATTTAATCGATGAAATGTATCAAGGTTGGCAGCAAAACTGTTTTCAACTTTGATGAGAAGAAATTAGTGCTGTCAAATGAATAATCACATCCAAAATAAAAGTTTTTGTTTACATAATATGTGTGTTTGATGTGTATATTTAATATATATATATATATATATATATATTTAGATACACACATGCATGTTTATATTTTAGAAACATTTTATATTTATTTATTTATTTATTTTCAAAATATATACTGTATGAGTGTGTATTTATTAGGGGTGGGCACAGATTATTTTTTTAATCAAGATAAAAATGGCCAAAGGCATTCAGAATATGTGTGCTACCTAAATAATGACTAAAATTAAAGCCCTACTAAGACGGGACTAGTTTTACAGGGGGTCGTTACAGAATGTTTTCAATGTCAGAACACGTCTCCTCGTGTGTTTTGGTCAACGCGATATGCCGTAGATGCTCTTACCACACACACGTTTAATATATTTTGATATATAAAATAAATAAATAAATACAAATATCAGTATCAGGTAAGATTACTCACGTTCATTTCTGCACTCGGTTACATATGTTTTAATAATCAAAATAAAACATGGGTTTACTACAAGTAAAAATCATAATAGTTGAACTAAAGTAACCACACATTAACATGGTTTTGCTGGCCATTTAGCTTCACCATGGTATTTGTGATTATTATAATTGTAATCAATCTGAATGACTATAGCAGTGCTCGCATACAGAGCGCGTGATCTCTGTGCCGCCCAGATGTACAAAACAGACCCTCTCACCTCTGTAATAAACACGGAGATGCTAGTCCCTTCTGAAATGGTAACGCTACATGAAGATCACGATCGACAGGTGATAAGAATCAAAGCTCACACATACAGTAGTTTAGAAAACTAGTCCCGTCCGAATAGGGCTACAGTGCAATTCGGCTAGGTACAGTATACATCCGCGCTAAAATATCATCATAGTTTGCGTAGTACAGACCCAGCTCCCAACCCAACTTTGTGAATAGATTAATGGTGATATTTTTTTATCACGCGATAAGAGTCTCACGAGTCTCAACAAAAACCTAATTGTGATTAATCATTTGACAGGACTAATAGAAATGTTACAGTACATGCGCACCAAATCTGCATATTAGAATGATTTCTGATGGATCATGTGACACTAAAGATTGGATTAATGGCTAAAGAATCAACTTTGTCATCACAGGACAATGTTTTTGTTCTCTACATATTTCATTAAAACACAAAAAATGTTAAATTTATTAACAAATATTCAGTATGTGATAATAAAATCGACCAATATAAATTACCCATTTCTGACAAGAAACATCATTAAAAAAAAGTGGCTGGAGAAGCATCATGGAAAGTACAGGTTTAGTTTTATGCTCTTCATCAGTTCTCTGATTGGCTGTAATGTTGCACCTGGTTAGAACACAGTGTGAAGGTCAGCAATACCAAGAGGGTAATTGACATCAATACATCAACAGAAAAGATATGAAACAAATATGAACATTTTGTGGTTGTTATGCGTTTTAACCAGCATCAGCATTGAGGGTAGGTCAAAATGACATGGATGGCCTACATTTTTACGATAATACAGTTCTTGCAAATGCAATAAGCTTCAACTCACATCATACAGTGTCATGGAAATATTCACTTTAACTTTTCCTAGTTGATTCAGATTGGCAAAAAGAGTAAGTGTATTGCATGACAACTTTTCAAAGGATGAGAACCAGTCAGATTCTCATGCACAACAAGGGTAAAACTGCACATGCCCACACAAGAAACACAAACAAGCAACACTGGGAGTCTGGGGAGTCACAATGGCAACCCCAATGATTCATATGCCATATGATGACAAACCACTGGAAAAACAAGATGTCAAGGAGATAAGGTGGGGCTGAAGGACATTTAAATGAGAGTGCTAATCTTACCAGATACCCCGTGAATAGAAGAAAATTCCATCAGTCTATAGACAGCCAGCAAAAACAGAGGGAACATCACAATTACGACATGTTGCCCAACCAGATCTTCCATCTCACACTCCCACACCGAATTTACCAACAAGCTCTTCAAAAAAACCTTTCACCCCAGTTTCTGTGATGCCACCATATGTTATGCTTCCCAAAGCGAACAAACTTGAGTATGTTGGAACGGTGTTAAAAAAAAAAAGTCATTAAGATCAATGACCTTTGCATTATTACTGATTAACATTCCCAACTCTGTACTAATTCCACCATGCACATTTATGCAAAGGGTGGCATAAGCAGTGTAAATGATTTAAAAGTCTGGTCATACCACATATATGGAATATCCAAGTGAATACAGCGACAATGATGATGCTCTGGAAATGGAATAATTGAAAAAAAATTGTTGGCATTTGAGATCTTGATTTAGTCTTACTGTTAAACCAGATTTCATTATTTACTTTATTTTGTAATTCAGCAAATGAAGTGATTAAATTCAAAGAAAGGATAATTGTAACACCCAAGAAATGTAACAACGATAAATGATAAAAATGAATTCTCACGTACAGTCAAGGCCAAAAATATTGGCACCCTTGGTAAATATGGCAGCTGTCAAAATCTGCATTGTTAAACCTTTTGATCTTTTATTTGAAAAATTCACAAAAATCTAAACTTTCATTTGATAATAAGAATTAGGGTTGGGCGATGTCGACCAATTTGGCATCGTTCGATGTCTAATGTGAAACATCACGATGGACGATGATATCGTCGTTGCTGTAGGCGGCGTGGAGGGGGGGGGTTAAGTTGTAACTAAAACACCATGCCCCGCCCCACGACTGACAAAACAGTGTTCGCGCGAGCAGGTGAGAGAGGATTGAGCGCAGGAGTGATCGTGCAGGAGTGCTTGACTTGCGCGCGGATGACACATCAAGCGCGCGCAAAGCTTTGATATGAGCTCGCGGGCCCGTTTCTTCACAGGTACATCT